>CM033471.1:1762-317279 GCA_019447015.1 Hymenochirus boettgeri
GAGATTAATAGATGGGATGGGGTCATGACTGGGGGTTTAACACTATCTGTGGCATTAGATTAATAGATGGGATGGGGACAGGGACTGGGTTTAACCCTATCTTGTCCATTAGATTAATAGATGAGATGGGTTTTAACACTATCTGTGCCATTAGATTATATATGGGATGGGGTCATGGAATGGGTTTAACCCTATCTTTGCCATTAGATTAATAGAGGGGATGGGGACAGGGGACTGGTTTTAACCCTATCTTGTGCCATAGATTAATATATGGGATGGGGTCATGGACGCGGTTTAACACTATCTGGGCGTTAGATTATAGATGGGATGGGGGACAGGGACTGGGTTTAACCCTATCTATGCATTAGATTAATAGAGGAGAGGGGGTCAGGGACTGGGTTTAAACCTATCTCCTCTATTAATCTAATGGCACAGATAGGGTTAAACCCAGTCCATCTGTGCCATTAGATTAATAGGAGAGATAGGGTTAAAACCCAGTCCCTAACCCCTTCTCCTCTATTAATCTAATGGCACAGATAGGGTAAACCCAGTCCCTGTCCCCATCCCTCTATTAATCATGGCACAGATAGAGTTAAACCCAGTCCTGACCCCATCTGTGCCATTAGTAATAGAGGAGATGGGGTCGGGACTGGGTTTGAACCCTATCTGTGCCATTAGATTAATAGATGGGATGGGGACAGGGACTGGGTTTTAACCCTATCTGTGACATTGGATTGATAGAGGGTGTGATTGAGCACCAGGGGTTGTAATAACCTAAATTAGTAAATGCTATGTAAGGGAGAGTGTGGTACAGTCTTTAATACATTTT
Source organism: Hymenochirus boettgeri (assembly GCA_019447015.1). Lineage (NCBI taxonomy): Eukaryota > Metazoa > Chordata > Amphibia > Anura > Pipidae > Hymenochirus > Hymenochirus boettgeri. The sequence continues at coordinate 2,592 of CM033471.1, forward strand.
TAACATTGTTCCATCAGGCACCACCTCCAAGTATTAGATCTTGTTTAATAATGTATATGTAAAATGTAAGCAATATATGAAACTGTATAAAGCACACTGTTGGGAATATGCAGTTAGTCCTTTGTCCACAAGATGGCTCAATGGGTAAAACTCTAGGATTTCCTGTTGTAAATTAATTAGTCCAGTGACACAAAGGTCTGGCCTGTAAGATTGAGTGTGTAATTGCTGATTGGTCTGCTGCTCAAACAGAATGATGATTGTCTGCTGGTTCAAGGTTGGTAATTTGCTCTTCAAGGGAATGTGGGAAATAAAAGAGCAGCTTTAGTCCACATGGGGGGAAGCACAGACAAAGGAAGAGCAGAAGATACGTGCTGAGGAAGTATCCCGTAGCTAGGAGCTGATTAGCTCTATCCTGACCCTTAACTTGAGAGCAAAGGATACAGGAGGGTAGCCTGCAGGAGGAAGCATACTACGGCTTGGCAGAAGGAAAAGCTTAGCAAGGGAGAACAGAGCTAGGACACATGTTAGGCAGTGCTTAGCCTCTCAGCTGAGTTAACCACTACCCTGTCCCTTAGTTATAGAGTAGGGACCCAGCAGCACCAAGAAGGCAGAATAAGACCAGGAAAATCCAGCAGCGCTCAGCAGTTTGGAGCCAAGGCAGTGGAGCCAGAGATCTCAGAACTGCATGCCAATGACTGTGTCTTGCTTATTAGGATATGGTTGTGCTTGATAATGTGCATATTAATAAAGCTTCTTCAATCGTAAAATAGCTTGTATGGCCTGGTTTGCCTTATTTCCCACAACCTCACAGTAGGGACTGGGTTTTAACAGTATCTGAACCATTAGGTAATAGATGGGATGAGGACGGGACTGGGTTTAATCCTATCTGTGCCATTGGGTTAATAGAAGGAATAGTGACTGGGTTTTAACCCTATCTACCCAGTCTGTCCCCATTTCCTCTATTAAACCAATGGCACAGATAGGGTTAAAATCGAGTCCCTGTCATCATTCCATCTGTTAATCCAATGGCACAGAGTTAAAACCCAGTCCACATTCCTTCTATCTGTGCTATTAGATTAATAGAGGGAAAAGGGGCAGAGGACTGATTTTAACCCTATCGTGCCATGTTGATTAATCAGGGAATTTAATTACTGGGGATGTGCCCTTTAAGGCAATAAGAAGTTTAGCGTTCGGAAGGGGTTCTCCACTGTGGTCTCCATAAAAGGCCTTTAGTAAACTGAAGACACTCCTACTGTTTAAAATGACTCCAAGCCAATCTATCCAAATTACAATAGTATAAATGTTTTTTTTTTTTTTTTTTTTGTTTTGTTTTTCTTTCCTGCTAGCACTAAGAGCGCTGAACATCACCAGAATCTCTAATCTAGCCCCAAGTCTGGGGCTGGAGCATGCCCACTGCTGGGAAGCGCATAATATAAACTTGTTTTCAGGAATATTTCACTCCCAAATTGAACTGTTCCTTTAATGTATTGATTGATGCCCAGAAGGTTAAAGAACTATTCCATTACCTTACGGGTTCTGAGCTATTGATTCAAAAACGGGAACAATATTGAAGAAATACTTTTGTGCGATCCACCGTGGCCACAGTGACGACGGGTCCCGACTGCTACATGATTCTGTACAGCTAGCGTGCATGTGTGATAATGCACGCTATAGTTAGACAGAACAAGAAAGTTGCCTGGGATTTCGTGTCTGTGTTGGATTGCGCAGAAAGTTTCTTGAAAGTTTCTTGAATTTCCTATTAATTGGAAAAACGGGCTTAATCAAAAGATTAAAGGAATAGTTCACTTTGGGAGTGAACTATTCCTTTTAAAGGTATAAGAAAGCTCTTTTCGAAAGAGTACAGAGATTACATTACCACAGTTTGGGAACTTTTTTTGATTTTCCTGTGGGACTAAGCTTCTTCGGGACTGCAGAACATTCCTTACCCACATTTGCAAAATATTTCTAATGCAGACTAATATTATACAATGTTATTTCAACTAATTACTGGTGTTGGTTCATTTTGTCAGTTTATAAATACGTGCAATCTCAACCTAATGTTAATTAAAACAAGAAGACCATGAAAATTACCCCTTTAATAGTGTTAAAACCCCGGAGGTGGAGGGATGAAGCAAACCTAAACTTAAGGTTAGTACACACGTCCAATTAGCACCGAGCCCACTACCCCAACGCTGATAGATTCGCGTGACGAATGGTCGTTTTGTCACGTGAAAGTTCACCAAAAAGAGGATGGTCTGTGCCATCTTAATATAGAAAGACCTTTGCAGTAAGGAGGAGGATGTGCCATCTTTTATAGAAGGGCATTTGCAGTAAGGAGGAGGATGTGCCATCTTTTCTATAGAAGGCATATGCAATAAGGGGGTGGGGGGTGGGGTCCGCCATCTTGTTTACTATAGAGGGCATTATCAATAAGGAGGGGGATCTGTGTCTTTCTTATAAGGGGCATTTCAAAAAGGAAGGTGGGTCGTCATCTTGTTTACTATAAGTGGGCATTTGCAATAAGGAGGGGATCTGTGCCATCTTGTTTACTTGATAGACATTAGACTAAGCAGGGGCTCTGTGCATCCTGTTTACTATAGGAGGACATTGCCAAAAGGAGGGGTATGTGCAATCTTACTTTAGGAGGACATTTTCAATAAGGAGGTGACTATATCATCTTAATATAAGTGTGCATTTACAAAATGAGGGGGTCTGTGACAATTTACTGTAGGGGCAATGAGGATGGATGTACCTTATCTGTTTACTATAGAAAGACATTTCCAATAGGGAGGGGGTCTGTGCCATGTTACCATAGAGGTCATGCAATAAGGAGGGTTGTCAGTGCAATCTTGTTTACTATAGAAATGCTTTGCAATAAGGGGTATCTGTGCAATCTTCACTTAGGATGGCATCTGCAAAAAGAAGGGGTTCTCTCCCATCTTCATTACTATAGGAGGACATTTCCAGTAAGCGGTGGGGGGGGGCTTTGTCATTTTTACTAAAGGGCATTTGCAATGAGGGGTGGGGGGCTTGTGCCATCTTGTTTACTAATCCGTTTTGTTTTTTTTTTGAGTAGTCTAATATATTGTACCAGAGTTCTCTCAATAAAATGAAGAGATGCTACAATATATATAGGTTATCTGCAGAGGCTGATAGCTAAATACCAACCAAGAAGACACTTTTCTTTTGCTTTAGAAATTCTTGTCAACCTTTACCTGCTTCTGTAGAATGCAGAGATTTCATTATTTGGCTCTTGTTATCCCCAAGAGTAAACGTGCACACACAGACAGGTTTGCACAGACCTCGTGTAATGTACATCTCATTGGCTTTCCCTCATTGGCCCATGTAATGGGCCTTACCTGGATAAATCTTCCTGAGATAAAACATAAAATTGATTGGGTCAGGCTGAAAATCGATAGTTATTAAAGGAAGCAAGGTGATCCACTGGATAATGTTTGGAATCCACCCCTCAAATGAAAATTTATATGAAATCACACCAAAAATGCAATCGTTAAAAAAGCTATAAGACTAACCTAAAAGCTGCACAATTTGCTCATGTTTCTACTTCTTGGTTCTTCCTGTTAGCAACTGTCAGTCGTGGACATCACAACCACAAAAGCTGGATAGATACTCATGTAGTTCACTCCCCTGAGCATGCTCAAGCTCATAACTATCTAACAAATTGGTAAAGGGGGGCGTGAACCAATATAGTGTTAACACTTCTCCATAGTTTCCACAAGGCATCCGGGAACATAGCGGGCATAAGCTAATAATTCCAGAGGACAAGGTAGGAAACTCATATTTTAAAGGGACCATTCTTATTGAAAAAATTTACTATGAGCATGGTGATGTCCTTTAATATTTAATGTCTTATTAAAAAACAGTTGTTAAATGTTTCAAATGATTTCCTGACGTGTACCAGTTGAGTATCTCTAACCCCTTATAATAGGTTCAATGTAATATTGTCTGCCTGCAGGTTTTTTCTTTTTTTTTTTTTTGTTCATTAATCAGCAATGGTGCAGCTTTCACCCTTCAGTCCAAAGATGACGACAGACAGTTGGAAAAACTTTCCAAGGATTTCACAACATTACTGCCAGCAAGGCTCGAGTCCCCTATTGCAGTTTCCATCTCCTCTTCCACCCCTTTCAGGCCTATGAAACCTCTATAGAGAACGGCTTAATCTGTTTTAAAACACAAGATCCGTAACATCGAGAAAAAGAAGGTATTTAATGCATAGACCATAGTTCTTCTCCATGTGAGTAAATTCCATAAATGAGAGCACTATTTAAAATTGTATCTTTATTCAATCTTTATGCAATATTTCTCAATACACGGTGCAGAATGCAACGTTTTGTATTACCTGATCCTTTGTCAAGGGTTGCGATCTGTCACTTTATAAAAGAGACAACTTCTTCACCACCGGTTAAGTTGGAGGACTACAGAGATCGCTTAAACAATGGAGAGGAACTGAACCAAGAACCAGCTGGTAAGTATCTCAACAGTGGGAGAGAAATACAGGTTCCCTTGTAGGAAGGATGTAGCTTCCATACTGCTGCTTCTCTTCAAAGAAAGAGATGATTTTTTTTCTGTAGGAGGATTTTTGAACCATAAGATTCAGTGACTTTAAATGTACTGTTAAATTATAACATTGCAAATTGGCGACCGTTCCTATACCAGGCGCTGTATGGACATTAAAATTTTGTGCAGCTCGAAATGAGGGCAGAAAATAATGGGGACATTTTGCGGTTTACAGGAAGCATAGAGAAATTGAAGAAGTCATATAATCTGGAGTTTGCTAAAGATCTTCAGAAAACCCTTAACGGACTTGGCCAAGAAGTAGATCTATGTCTAATTCATTACTTCGTTTTTATCCACTGGACTAATTGGCATAACCCTATATTGTTCACTATTAATATTAGTGTTTGTTGGATGTAAGACGGGCAATCAGGCAGAATAACTGCTCAAACTTTAAACAATGTTCAACCGACATGTTTTAGGTCACATGGACAAAGAAGGGTCATGTGAACATGGATTAAAGCAAGTTTGAGCAGTTATTCTGCCTAATTTGCCTGTCTTGCTTCCAACAAACACCAATATTTATAGTGAACTATTTGTGGCAAGTGAATGGGAGCACAGCTGGTAGTAATTAAAGTAAGCACGTTGAAAGTGGAAGATTGTGTGATTATAACACCACATGGAATGAGGCATTAAAGGGGCTAAATTGGAATGAACCAAGGGGCTAGTTGTATTTAGTTTTTATAGTATTTTATAGGTGCAGCTTTCCTGAAAGTCTTGGGACGTATTGTTTAATACATTATGCATCAGTGTCCATCAAATTACTAAAATTCTTGCGGCTCACCCTATTAAATGCCTTCTGCAGTCATGGGGAAAAAAGTGTCCTGGACCAACTCAATGTTGATGTCAAGCAAAGTGACACAGCTCCAATGCCTGTTGAGAAATGGTCCCAAATCAGTGTGGGAATGTATTTAGAAGACCTTGCTGAATTCAATGTTGGAGTTAAACAATAAATTAATACACAATGCACTTGTTGTATATGAACACCAGTTGATTGTCTAATGTCTTCTAGATACAATGCTGAATGCTCGCAAACCTGCTGACTTTTGGCACTTTTTGGTGCAAAACAGTGAAATTATTTTCTCAGTTGTGCAGATTCCTGTTCCTTTGAATCCAAGCTATTCTTTCTGGGACTGCTGGGGAATATGGAATGATCAGAAGTACATCTCAAGATGTTGAGAGACTCTGATGCTAGCTAGGAGATTGATAGTAATTATCTGGAGCCTATACACAGTTAATTTACAAAAAAAGAGAGGGTAATTAGAAAAACTCACAGCACTTTAGGGACCCTGGTATAATGTGTGTATGTATTATATATCTATATTATATAATGCATATTCAAGTCTGAGCTTTCCTATGGACTTCACTAAAAGATTTATTAGGATTACTGTAGGTCCGTGTTCCTATGCGTTTCGGCCCAATTAATATATCATTCTTCAGGTATAATAGTTTCTAAGTACTAAGATACATTCGGAACCAATTTATCATAAATACATCCAGAATACTAGTAAAAGAAAATACTTTAAAATTGTATTGATATTGCTCATATGGTTAATCGACCTACACTGCTTGTCTCAATGTTATCTTAAATACAAACTACTATTAAAGAAATTTAAGCGTCTTCAGGCACTGTTTATAGCCGTTTGTATATGCTACTGTTGTATTAAGGTTTAAAAAACACATGCTTTGCCAACATATAAAATTGTCAAACATTCTTGCAGCTTGTAGGCCTTCTCTGACTAGGATTAGTTTAAACTCCTAAGGCTCCTTCGGTGTCCTTGCATTAACAAGCTGTACCTAATCCTTATCATTTCCAGCTGCTGAAAACACAGAAGAAAGCACTTAGAAGGGAGCATGCACTTAATGTGGAGAAGAAGAGAAGAAAGCGGTTGAGGACAGTTCTGCAGATTCAGTAGTGTTCCAAGCGCTCAGACAAGATCATGTGCTGAAAGACCTTAAGGAAGGACAGAATGGAGCTGCCAACCTGGCACCCAAAGAGTTCGACCCTGATAACGAAGTTTGCAAACCTTGTCTGTCCAAAGCATTACTGCACATGAGGTAAGAGGCATACTTTAACTCATTTTAACATACTTTTAATCTCCCAAAGACATTATTAAAAGGGAAGTTCAATGCAAATACATGGAAAAAGGTAATTTTCTATGCCAATCAACATAACTGGGCTGTGCAGCATTTGTCTGTGTATAAATAAATGCTTTCCGAAGGACCAACATTCCAAAATGGCGTCCATTTTGATTTTACCCTTGACCCAGCGCTTAGGTTGATTCAGTTGCTCAGTAGGGATCTCAGCATGTTTGATCCAGCCAACAGACAATCGGTAGAAATTTAGTTTGAGATATTCAAGGAAGAGTGCATCTTAGGAAGGACCATTACATTGGACGTGGTGATGGCAAGTTCTGGGATAAAAAGCTGGATGAGTTTTTTCTGACAAACAAGGTATGTGTTGGTATATAAAGTAGAGTTGATCCAGGGATATTTCAGATTGCCACTTGCCAGTCGGGAAGGAATTTTTTCCCCTTCATAATGATGGTGATTTTTTTTTTATGCCTTCCTCTGGATCAACAGTTATGCACGAAATGTAGGTTGGACTGGATGGACGTATCAACCTCAATACTATACACAACCTGAATGCCAGCTCACTAATGATAACAGGATAACAAATTAACTGATTTTTAAAATGGAGAGTATGTAGAATAACAAGGTATGCATAATATAAACTAATAGAAAATATTTTCCATTAAACTTTCACTTTTAAGCTGTTGATGTACTACGAATGTACTAAGAGAAATTGTTTCTAAACATGTAGGATTCTCCATGTAATTGGACCTTGTCTGCTATAGCTTTCATTTCAAGAACAAAGCATTATATCCTTTTCATCATAATTCTTCCTCTCCTTTCCCATGGTACTTTGCTCTTCCTGGTCGCGGATGGCGGGCAGTTGGTTGTAACGTCATGTTGCGCCTTTACTGACAGCCACAACCAGGAAGTGAGAGACGGTCAGCTGCAGAGCATAGAAGAATTGGAGAGGGGACGGTCAGTAGCTTCAAGCTCTGCGGCATATTGGGAAAATATTAATGTGAAAGAGGGGTTTTGGGGGGTGGATCTTGTTTGTTTTTTTTCCTGAACATGCTCTTTAAAATCTAGTTACTTTATTACTATTCAATTCACATATAGTATATAGTAATTAAGGAATTGCTGGAGACAGGGACTGGGTTTAACCCTATCTGTGCCATTAGATTAATAGATGAGATGGGTTTAACCCTATCTGTGCCATTAGATTAATATATGGGATGGGGTCATGTAACCCTGCTGTCAATATATACTATGGGCCAGTAACCCTGCTGTCATATAATGGGGCCAGTAACCCTGCTGTCAATATATACTATGGGCCAGCGTAAACCGCTGTCATTATTTAATGGGGCCAGTAACCTGCTGTCAATATAATCTTATATACTATGGGCCAGTACCCTGCTGTCATATAATGGGACAAGTAACCCTGCTGTCAATATATCTATGGGCCAGTAACCTGCGTCATTTATAATGGGCCAGTAACCTGCTGTCAATATATTATTTGCCAGTAAACCCTGCTGTCAAATATATTATGGGCCAGTAATCCTCCTGTCATTATATACTAAGGGCCAGTAACCCTCCTGTCATTATATACTAAGGGCCTGTAACCCTGCTGTCAATATATAGAGAGGAATTAAAGGTGGAGCTATTAGTTTTGGGAGGAGCTATACATTATTGGGTGGAGCTATATTTGGGTGTTGGAACAAGGAGGGGTAATTGGAATGATGAAGGGTTTGATATTCTAAATTCTGGGCAGATTGCATAGAATGGAATTCAACCGGTGCTTGCACTGCCATACTGGTTGGCTATTGATCGAATACAGATTAATGCAACTATCTCACTGATATCAATGCGATAATGAAGTGGTGACCTCCCTCCATTCTGTACGAAACCTACGACTTATATGTCTTTACAATATTGTGCCTTCAGACTTCCGTAGCCTCAGTGACGTCCTTGCCGTCACTCACAGCCATTTCCCTCTATGAAGCTGTTCTTTCTCCGTACAATATGGATTGCTCCTTAGCAGGGCTCTGTACTTTATCTTTCCGTACAACATGGCCACGCCCCAGATTCTGATAGGCTATGTGTACATTGTCGCCCTGCTGTTATTGGCTGATAGCTCCCGGTAGCAGTGGATGGAAATATAGATTGAAACATCTTTAAATTGAGGGCAAAGCGACAGCAAAATGGACCCGAACCGGATTATCCAGCGCTGAGAGGGACCATAGATCCCAAGATGCGACTGGCTGCAGAAATCGAGCTGAATCAGGTGGGAAATATGCAATGTAGAAAGACATACATACAGATATCCACACTTTTACATTGTATCTGTATAACAAACCATCCACACTGTTACATTGTATCTTTATAACACAATCCACACTGACATTGTATCTTTATAACACAACCATCCACACTGTAACATTGATCTTTAAACACAACATCCACACTGTAACATTGTATCTATAGCACAACCACCCACACTGTACATTGTATCTTTATAGCACAAACCATCCACAGGTTACATTGTATCTTTATAGCACACCACCCCACACTGTTACATTGTATCTTATAGCAACAACATCCACACTGTTACATTGTATTCTTTATAGCACAACCACCCAACACTGTTACATTGTATCTTTAAGCACAACCATCCACAGGTTACATTGTATCTTTATAGCACAACCATCCACACTGTTACATGTGATCTTTATAACACAACCATCCACACTGAACATTGTATCTTTATAGCACAACATCCATACTGTTACATTGTATCTTTATAGCACAACCATCCATACTGTTACATTGTATCTTTATAGCACAACCATCCATACTGTTACATTGTATCTTATAGCACAACCATCCACACTGTTACATTGTATCTTATAGCACAACCACCCACACTGTTACATTGTATCTTTATAGCACAACCACCCACACTGTACATTGTATCTTTATAGCACAACCACCCACACTGTTACATTGTATCTTTATAGCACAACCACTCACACTGTTACATTGTATCTTTATAGCACAACCATCCACAGTTTATTGTTCTTTATGCATAACCATCCACACTGTTACATTGTATCTTTATAGCACAACCCATCCATACTGTTACATTGTATCTTTATAGCACAACCATCCACACTGTTACATTGTATCTTTAAGCACAAACCACACACTGTTACATTGTATCTTTATAGCACAACACCCCACACTGTTACATTGTACTTTATAGCAACAACCATCCACAAGGTTACATTGTATCTTTATAGCACAACCATCCACACTGTACATTGTATATTATAACACAACCATCCACACTGTAACATTGTATCTTTATAGCACAACCATCCTACTGTTACATTGTATCTTATAGCACAACCATCCATACTGTACATTGTATCTTTATAGCACAACCATCCATACTGCTACATTGTATCTTTATAGCACAACCATCCACACGTTACATTGTATCTTTGCACAACACCACCCACACTGTTACATTGTATCTTTATAGCACAACCACCCACACTGTTACATTGTATCTTTATAGCACAAACCACCCACACTGTACATTGTATCTTTATAGCACAACCACTCACAATGTTACATTGTATCTTATAGCACAACATCCACAGTTTCATTGTATCTTTATAGCACACCCATCCATACTGTTACTTGTATCTTTATAGCACAACCACCCACACTGTACATTGTATCTTTACAGCACAACCATCCAACTGTTACTTGTATCTTTACAGCACAACCATCCACACGGTTACATTGTATCTTTACAGCACAACCATCCACACGGTTACATTGTATATTACAGCACAACCCTCCACACGGTTACATTATATTACAGCACAACCATCCACACGGTTTCATTGTATCTTTATAGCACAACCACCCACACTGTTACATTGTATCTTTATGCACAACCACCCACACTGTTACATGTGTATCTTATAGCACAACCCACTGTTACATTGATCTTTACAGCACAACCATCCACACGGTTACATTGTATATTTACAGCACAACCATCCACACGGTTACATTGTATCTTTACAGCACAAACATCCACACGGTTACATTGTATCTTTACAACACTGCCACTACACGGTTACACTGTAGCTTTACAACACAGCCATCACAAGTTACACTGTAGCTTTACAACACAGCCATCTACACTGTTACACTAGCTTTCAACACAGCCATCTACAGTTACACTGTAGCTTTACAACACAGCCATCTACACTGTACACTGTAGTTACAACAGCCATCTACTTGTTACACTTGTAGCTTTACAACACAGCCATCCACACTGTTACACTGTAGCTTTACAACACAGCCATCACACTGTTACACTGTATCTTTACAACACAGCCATCCACACTGTACACTGTATCTTTACAACACAGCCATCCACACTGTTACACTGTATCTTTACACACACAGCCATCCACACTTACACTGTAGCTTTAAACACAGCCATCCACACTGTTACACTGTAGCTTACAACAAAGCCATCCACACTGTTACACTGTAGCTTTACAACACAGCCATCCACACTGTTACACTGTAGCTTTACAACACAGCCATCCACACGTTACATGTAGCTTACCACACAGCCATCCACACTGTTACACTGTAGCTTTACAACACAGCCATCTACACCGTACACTGTAGCTTTACAACACAGCCATCTACACCGTTTACACTGTAGCTTTACAAACACAGCCATCTACACCTGTTACACTGTAGCTTTACAACACAGCCATCTACACTGCTGTTACACTGTAGCTTACAACACAGCCATCTACACCTGTTACACTGTAGCTTTACAAACACAGCCATCTACACTGTTACACTGTAGCTTTACAACACAGCCATATCTACACCTGTTACACTGTAGCTTTACAACACAGCCATCACACCTGTACACTGTAGCTTACAACACAGCCATCTACACCTGTTACACTGTAGCTTTACAACACAGCATCACACCTGTTACACTGTAGCTTTACAACACAGCCATCTACACCTGTTACACTGTAGCTTTACAACACAGCCATCTACACCTGTTACACTGTAGCTTTACAACACAGCCATCTACACCTGTTACACTGTAGCTTTACAACACAGCCATCTACCACTGTTACACTGTAGCTTTACAAACACGCCATCTACACCTGTTACCGTAGCTTACAACACAGCCATCTACACTGTTACACTGTAGCTTTACAACACAGCCATCTACACCTGTTACACTGTAGCTTTACAACACAGCCATCTACACTGTTACACTGTAGCTTTACAACACAGCCATCTACACCTGTTACACTGTAGCTTTAAAACAGCCATCTACACCTGTTACACTGTAGCTTTACAACACAGCCATCTACACGTTACACGTAGCTTACAACACAGCCATCTACACCTGTTACACTGTAGCTTTACAACACAGCCATCTAAACCTGTTACACTGTAGCTTTCTAAAGCAGTCCTCTAAATGTTACATGTATTGTCATAAAAAAGCAGAGACACAATCAATATGACATTCAATTTTCTTTTTACCCATAATCCCCAGGTATGTAAGTGATGTTAAAATGGATACAAGCGGACACGAGCAGCAAGGAAAAAGAGCACAGAAATGGACAGTACTTTTTTTGTGTATTGTAGTGTGGCCTCTGCCTTAAGTAGGTCTCTCATAAGCCAGAGATCATTATATAGTGGATAATGTACCCCTACTGTAAATTATAAGGATATTAGAAGTACAGAGGTGTTCCGTGACCATATAGAAGCACGAGGCCGCAGGGAACAGAACTCCGAGGTAACTTCTAATATCCAATTAATTTACAGTTGGGGGTACATTATCCATTATAACCTACCCTTCTCTCTCATTTAAAGAGGTAATGTACAGACTAGATTAAATCTATAGACAGTACAGACTTATATCAACCCTCTTCCCACTGTGGGCGCACCACTGCTGTTGGAGAAGCCGACCCCTACTTGCGTGCAAGCGAGAAACCTCAATGCCATTTGCAGGAGGGGGGCAGAGAGAGGAGAGAGGAGAGAGGAAAGGAGGGAGAGAGAGAGACAGAGATAAAGGGGGGGGGAAGAGAAGGAAAGAGAGGGAGGTGGGGAGAGAAGAAGGGAAAGAGAGAAAGTGGTGGAGAGGTCCTTAAAAGCAGAATTGAATGATTCTTCAAAGAATCGGGGGGTTGCTAGTAAAATCTAAAAAAAAAGTCCATATAATACACTTTAGGCCCAAATTCATTAATGGCAATTTCATCTTATATTGGCATCCCAATGCTAATAGCTAATCCCAATAGTTGTTGTCGCTGCAGTAGTGGACTGGGACATTTTGGCCTGGGGAGCAAATACAGCCAAGTAACCCATGGCCCATTTTTAACCACACCCACATTGCTAAGGTCACACACTACGTTACACCTATTTTTAAGACCATTATTCGCATTTTACATTGTTGCCTGCAACATTTTCAAGTGTATGATGTGGGTATAGGACAATTGTAGCCCTAAAATCTCCTCCTCACCCCTGGGTACACTTTCTAGGTCAAGTTGTACTTACACAAAATTTCCTTTTTTCCAATGAACTGGAAGGCTGACTATCACCAGCTAAAGAACTGAAGGTCGCACTCCAGATATAAGTATTTTATTGTGAACCACACATCAACTGTCACAAAGTTTCGGGGGGATAACCCCTTCTTCAGGTGATAAGTGCAACTGTGCCCAGGGACTATATAAAGACTGTGACTTCAATAGGTCCACCCACTAATTGGGATGAACCAATTACAAGTTTTCTCATTCAATTAATCTAATACAATATGTGCCATATATAAAATACAATACAAAAATAGGTAAATACACAGATATATCAATAAGGTAAAACAGTCCCTTAATTTTGCAGCCTCCTCAAAGTGATATAAAAATACATTGGTATTACATTGTTAATATTAAAAATCCAAAAGGTACACCGTGTGATGTGTGGTTCACATAAAATTACTATTATCTGGAGTGCGACCCTCAGTTTTCTTTTTGCTGTGATGCTGCTGGTTCCCAAGGGAAGAACCCATGAGGTGTCTGCACCACAGTTGGATAGAGTGCACCTCCACTATCACTTACCTAATGAACTGAAGGGCTGGCAAACACTGATTAATAACGAGAGGCTGACTACACTGGCTAATGAACTGGAGTGCTGGCTAACACTGGCTAATGAACTGGAGGGCTGGCTAACACCAGCTAGTGAACTGGAGGTGGCAAACACTGAATAATAAACTGGGGGGCTGACTAACACTGGCTAATGAAATTGAGGCAGGGACACTTCTAGGGTTTTTGTGCCTGAGCCAAACTTTTGAATGCCCCCTTTGCGTGCTGCTGCATTTAAGTGGGTGTGGTGTTGTCAATGGCCGTGGCTTCGCTGGTGGGTCTGGGTAAAATTTTGACCGTAACGTCAAATACAATAATGTAAATTACTAGAAACCGGTATTACATCCCTTTTTCAAACATCTTGTGTTGCCACTACTATATTGCTCTTTCAGGTTTTAGTTGATCAAAATAACTTATTTATAGGCTGTGCTATATACGTTGGTTCAACTGTTACAATACATTAGAAATGCCAAACTTTCGTAGTATAAAATATTTTAGACATAAGAATTGTAAGCCTGCTACCATGTCAAGCCCTAACTAGCTAACCAGCATAACTAGACTTACCTAGCCTTACAAACTAAAGATAAACTGTCAAAAACTGGAGTTGAAGCAACTTCAAAGTGCCGTGTATTGGAGTTATGAGGGCTGCACTCACACTTTTGCATGTTTGCTAGTTAAATTTTTTTCACCACTACCTGTCTGCCGCCTTTCTTCTTTAGTGCAGAGGTGCTGCCTGAGACAAAGTCTCACTCTCCCTAATGGAAGATGTGGCCCTGATTGAGGGCTGACAACACTGCTAATGAACTGGGGGCGGACAATACTGGTCTATGAAATGGGGGGGCTGATGACACTGGCTAATGATCTTGATGGCTAATGAAGGGGAGGGCTGACGACAGTGGCTAATGAAGGGGAGGGATGACGACAGTGGCTAATGAAGGGGAGGGCTGACGACAGTGGCTAATGAAGGGGAGGGCTGACGACACTGGCTAATGAGGGGAGGGTGACGACACTGGCTAATGAAGGGGAGGGCTGACGACACTGGCATGAAGGGAGGGTCGACTGGTAAACGATCTGAAGTATCCTTGCCCATGTTAGAGTTAAAGGTGTGCTCTGGGCCTTTCAAGCAAAAACTTACTAATAGCTTCTATGGCAGCCCAAATTTTTCATTAGAGAATTGCCCGGCCTAGGGCCAGTCCTTCCCTGCTCCCCAGGTGTAGTCTCAAATTCATGGGGTATATATCAAACTGGTTGTCAATTGTTTCAAAAATATAATTCATTTCGATTTACGTGTTTCTGTATTGAAAAACATTAGTAAAGATGAAGGACACAAAGATGTGCTTTTAAAGGGGACTGGGAGCGCTCTGTACCTTTGAATAGTGGGTATGTGATTAATAGAGGCTCCTCTGAGCACCACCTAAGTGGGGGAATTGCAGTAATAATTGGGTTTAATTGCAGGTTTTCATTTTAGTAGAAAGCGTTATACGGCCTCTGTTCTTCATTATACAGTATATAGTTAAATGAAGTTCTGCGGAATGATTGTTGGTGTTGCCCTAAACTTTGTGTTTTTTTTTCTCTTCTTCACAGTCCTACAAGATCATTAGCTTTGCCCCAACACTCTGCAAATCATCTTGTCTCTGATCAGGTGGAGTTTCCAGTGCGCCAGGCAGGTAAGTTTGGTAAAGGCTTAAATATAAATGCACCTTTAAAGGGCATGTCCACCCCCAAAACTATAATCCCCCCCACTACTGGCCCCATTGTGTAGTGTAGTTTAATCCTTACCTCACATCCCAGCTCCATATGGTTCTCCTGTAGTCCCCCCCCAAAGTCCCAAAAACTGCCCCCAGGAGGATTATAGCGAGTCCATATAGGACTCTGCCTCTATTCTGGCTCCGGGAGAAGTTTGGCATGATACTGCAGCCCTCTTCCCCCTCCCTCACTATTAGGATCCCTCCCCCTACCATAAAACCCTTTTTACAAAACATTCCCCCTGTCCCCCCAGCCCCAACCGCTCTATTAGTAATATCAGAAAATTGCCAAAATATTACTTTCCTTCCCTCTTGCCCCTGCCGCACTGAACTCCTGGCAGCCACGTCTGTGATTGGCTGCCGCTCAGCCAATCACAGACGCGCTGCCGGTCCTGCCCTCTGCTTGCATTTTCTCGCAAGCAGAGGGCCTGGCAGCGTGGCGGGGAAAGAGGGAAGGTAAGTAAAGTTTTGGGCATTTTTGATATTACTAATATAGCGGTTGGGGCTTGAGGGGACAGGGGGAATGTTTGGTAAAATTTTTTTCAGAAGGTTGGACATACCCTTTAAAGTATCACTCTGTTAAATGGCATCTAAACTGAAAATTGCTTTTTTAAATGTTTACCTATTACTGGAAACTATAATTCTTCCCAACTACCACTGTAACATATTTTATTGTTGATGTTCTCCATATTTCTTGCGTCCTACCTGAGACATCTTACATTTCAGCTTTCAGTCAAGTGCTTTATTATTATAAACTCTTCTGCTATGTTCAAATGGCATGTTTGATTTGCATGGTGGGAAATTCCCTATCCCAGTGCGGTTCTTAAGGTTCATACACACGCTCAATTTGCGTGCCTAGTGCTACTCGCGGCGAACAGTCGAGAATCATCCGTGTATGCATTTGGTTGTGGGGCGTTCGTTGATCTGCCTGGCAACAGAGGAAACTTAGGTTCTGTTCTTAGGTTCTGGATAGTTAACCACCAACTTTTGCTAGAACCAGAAAACTGTAACTAGACAGCTGAGGTCGTTTCTGATCATCTCTGAACCTTGCTTGTCCTGCTTTATGTGGTTGCAACCCCTTTGTGGAATCACCATAAATTTCCATACATCGACTGCCACTCACAATGAGGTAATAAGAGTGTTTCAGGGTAATGTAATTCTTTGCATAATTTCCCTCTATGCTATCATGCAGATGGGGCTTTGCATAAAGTTGTGTTTTTGTTAATAAGCTCACAGCTGCAGTGTGTTTCTTTTAAAGCTGCCATCTATCTGAAAAACATGGTAAGTCAGTACTGGCCTGATCGGGAACACAGGCTGGGGAAGTTGTTTCCCATTCAATATTCATGAAAATGACCGTCATCAAATTAGAGAGAATATTGTGGAAGGAATAATTCGCTCTCCGGATGGTGAGGTGAGAAATCTAAATGTTATCAATTAGGCAAAGTCACACAACAATTTGTTTTTTTATCTGAATGGACTAAATTATACAGATGTTCTCTGTTGCAGAGCCACAGCTGACTCTTTGCTTCGCGTCATCATAAACATGATTTCCCAGGTCGCTGGACAGGAGTAGTGGACAAAAGGATTCTACCTACAGTCGCAGAACCCTGGAAGTTGGCTAGGGAGCCTCTTGTGCTTGTACCAGCTTGTGAAGACATAAGAGTAAGTGGATAATACTGCTGCTTAGTCTCAGGGGCTAACAAGTAAAAATTTGGTGCTTGCAACTTTGTTTTTCTGTAGCTTTTTAGGCTAGTGAGTTGAAAACAAACAAAAATGAACCACCACCAAAGCCCGCCCACTTTGAATCTAAACCTGGCCTCACAAATTTAGGACTATCCTATTCCTAATAGTGGGAAGATGGATTGTACCAAAACAACACCACACAATGCATCTTGGACAATAGGATATAGCGGAGTGAGTAGAGATAGCAATTGGTTGGATGAGGCAATGTGCTTGTCATTGCACATAACATATTTTGATGGAATCTATGCTGCAATATGTGATGGCAATGTAGGGCCAGCTTAACTTTGGAAATTGCAGTTAGGCACTCAAGGACTACCCACAATCTGCCCTCGCCAGCATTCACTTCTCCACCTTATGTCCTGTTTGTTTCACAAAATGTTCTTTCTGCAGGTCAAGAAGGCAGATGAGAGCAGCCCCTCTCATCGCTGCCATGCAGATTTCTTGCCGAGGCTTCAGCAACAGATTGTGCAATTAATTCCGATTCATCGCATTATTCCGTGCTGATGCAAAAACAAATCCTTAAGATTTTTTATGCAATGATCCAGGTAGGAACATTTGAATTTGGAAGTTAACATCCAAAATAGTATGAATTAAGGTGAACTAAAGTATTAATACATTTTAAATTCATTTTATAATTCCTATTTAACAGATAGTGGTATCTTTTTCCTTAGAAAATCCTCCGCACTCTCTCCTTACCTTCACAAGTGCTTCTGCTTCCATATATTTAACATGTAATGTAGCGGGAAAAAAAAATTCCAGGATTTTGTACTAGTATAACATTCATTGGGCGGAGTACAGGACATAAACCACAATGTGTATGTTAACAACATAACAAGTCCGAAATATCGAAAATCCGGGTCCCGGGATAGTTCGAGAAGTCTGAATTCATTTGATAGTTCGGCTCAAACTCGGGTTCGAGTTCTGAAAAGTTTGTAGGATTGACACATTTTCAAACCTATAACAAAGGTAATGTAAAGGTAGGTAGGCATATATAGCTGTGATAAAACAAATAGATTATTCAGTGAAACATGTTGCGCGACATGTTTTAGACTCACAGTCCTTTCTCAAGCATGCTTTCAAACCTGTAGTTCCACCTCAAAACAGAGACACTACACACAAGGAAGCTGCAGAAATCGGGAAATGCCAGAAGCTTGCACAGACAAATGGTTTAGCCGCAATACGCTGGTTACACATGGCGGCAACCATTAGTATAGGGGTATTGTTTTATGCAAAGCTACTGTAACTAAATATTAATGAGGGGCTTGGCACACTCAGTACAGAAAAAAGTCAGATCATTCTTTACCACATGTGTGATGGCATCAGATCGATAATTTCAATTGCCCTTTACTTTATTATAGGGAGACAACTAAAGTGATAGGAAGGTGCATATAAACACTGCGTGTAGCCTTCCAATGAAATCTGCTATATAGTCAAGTGTGCCAGTCTGTTAAATGTGTAAAATTACACTTTGGGTCATCAAAATGATCCAAAAAGTGAAATAGCAAAAGGGACCACCCATATTAAAAGACCACTTCACTTTTTAACTAAAAATGAGAAGTACACGAGAACAAATTGATTTCCAACCTTCCAATTTCAGGTTAGTGTGTGTGGACCTCCCTGTATTAAAATTAGTGCTGGGGACAAGAGGAAATGTTTCTTTTAATCCATTTCAATGAGCATTGTGTTACTTGCTGTGCTTGGAATCCCAGCATGCTCAGCCAGTATATTTTTGATGAAACATATTTTATATTGGTATGTTTTTCTCTCTCTCTCTCTCTCTCTCTCTTCTCCTCTCTCTCTCTCTCTCTCCTCTCTCTCTCTCTCTCTCTCTCTCAGTACGCTCTGCCACTACAGCTGGTGAACAACCAAATGATGACGCAGTGGGTGGGATGATTCAGTGCTATTGCTGACAGAGACGTCCCTGCTGTAAGAAGTTTCTCTTTGTAAAAAGCACAGAATTGTTCCGAGAGGCATCGGAAACCATTTTGAACTTGATTCTTCTTTCTAACAGGAAACGCTGCAGGTGGATGAAGACGAACGCGCGGACAGTTTGGTGGAAATGTAAGAAGTGGGCCCTTCACAACATCACAACGTCTTTTCGAAAGGTAAAAATCCCTCTACTATTTTATATAATCTGTAAAATAATGTCTGTCTAACAGTTACATAGTAACATAGTATTGGAGGTTGTATAAAGATATATCTCCATCTAGTCCAACCCTACATATAATGTCTGTATAACAGTTACATAGTAACATAGTATTGGAGGTTGAATAAAGACATACGCCATCTAGTCCAACCTTTATACCCTACCCATAAGTCTGTATAACAGTTACATAGTAACATAGTATTGGAGGTTGTATAAAGACATACGTCATCTAGTCCAACCTTTATCACTACCCATAATGTCTGTATAACAGTTACATAGTAACATAGTATTGGAGGTTGTATAAAGACATACGTCCATCTAGTCCAACCTTTATACCCTACCCATAATGTCTGTATAACAGTTACATATACCTTTATACTCTACCAAATATCCTATTTTCTAAAATGCTGACTGTGCTGTTATCCTTATCCTCCCCTTAATGTGTTCTCTGCGAAACACCAACATTTTGCTACCAAAGACAGGGTTCGTTCCATGTAAATCCACTTTGTCTTTCCTCTGAGTCTCTATTGTGCTGGCGGCGCCATGTTAACCGTTGTGTTCTACACCCATTACTCAACCAGGCACCAGATCGCGTGCATGCGCATTGGTAAAGAAACTTAAAAGCGGTTGCTAAAAGCATTGGTGCGCCCGTTTTCTCCAATCTGGTGCTGATCGCTTTGCACATTGCTATTGAAATGGAAACTCTGCACGGGGGGGGGGGGAGACTCTGCTGCCACGAAGTGGGTGGGGCTCTGGGTGCCACAGGGGGGAACCTATGCGGCCATAGAGGGGGGGGCTCTGTTGCAAAGAGGGGGGGGTCTCTGCTGCCAAACACGGGGGTGGGGCTCTGTTGCCAAAGAGGGGGGGGACTCTTTTGCCACAGGGGGGGGAAACTGTATAAGGTTTGGGTTGTGTGCAGGCGTTGTTGTTTGTATAGTGTGGTGAGAGCTGTGTGTAGAAGTGTAGTGTGCCACATGCGCTGTGTGTAGTGTTGCATTTTTTGGGTAGTGTAACGCCGTGTGCAAAAGTGATTACACATGCCACATGTAGTGGTTGTATTGTGCGCACGCGCCATGTGCAGCGGTGTATTATGCATGCTCGGTGTGTAGTGCATATAATATGTGCATTTTAAAGAATTCTAACCAATTTTTTCTATGGTATTAGTCTTTCAAAAAAAAGTTGTATGTATAGTATTTATAAATCGCCACTTGGGGACACAACGCTGTTCAATAAACTAAATAAAAGTCATACAAGGGGGCAAATACATAATAAATATAAATTCTATAATTATAACTATATTAGTGCTAGAGTCTTGCCCAAGAAGAAAGGAGGTTCCTGTCTGTAGAGCTTACACATCTAGTTAGGAGGGTAACATAATTATAAAAGGAAAGGTGTTGAAGGGCAGTAGTGAGACTTGCAGTGCAATAAAAACAATCAAATTGTCATTATTCAGTAAATGACAATATTTCTCTTTGCACTCAATGTATTTCAATGGTAAAACTGTTTCTCCTTCATTGAATTTGGCTGGTCTTTGCAGGTATGGGAGCCCTGGAATTGTCATAAAGGAATTTTTGAATTTTCAGAGTATTTTCTAAAGACTATGCTGTTGGAATTTTGCAGGTAATGTTGCAGTTTGTATGACACTGTCCCTCTCGGTGCTCAGTAACATGCTCATTGGGATTGAATGAGAACTTTAGGGTCTGCCAATTCCTACCATGATAGTACCAGGGTAGGGACTTAAACACAGCCTGGCAACAGTGGACAAGGCTAGACTGGCAGTATGAGCTTAACTGTTACTAAATGGTTAGATGCATCAAAGGCAAACCTGGGGTGAGTTGTGGAATAGGTCTCCCCACCCAAAGTACTACAGGGGAAGGGTGTGATTACGGGCACTATAATTGCCTTTTAACCCAGTGAGAGAAAGGGGGAATTCTCCAATCTCCTAGCAAAGAGTTTTGTGTAAATGTTGATGATTTCAAACAAGGACATCGTGGCAGAAAGTTTAAGTGATAATCAGTTTGCAGATAGTCAAGAAAAAGATGTTTGGGTAGAGATCTCCTTAATTTGAGTTAAAGTGGGAGACTTTATGTCAGAACCCATACCAAATACATTGAGTAAAAAGCCATTGCAGTCCAATATCAGACTGCAAGATTGATGGCAATACAGAGTGTTATTCACTGTGGTTGGATGGTAATGGAAAGTTTGGTTTGCCATGCAGAGTGTAATATCACTGTGGTGGACAGGTAATGGGTGATAATGTTTGTTATCAGGATAAATTCTTTATTTGATAGCTGTAAAAATGAAGGTGTGTAACCAAATGGATTTCTTGGATTCAGGTTCTGCTGAAAGTGTTGGACCAGCCACGGCAGAAGAAGTATGTGGCCCTCGCGTTCTCCAGCAGACATTAAATTATCTAAACCTTGGGTGTCGCATTCGGTGACTTGAAGCACTGAAGCCACCATATAAAGGTATTCTGCTTATGTCACAGTAATTGTAAAAATCAAAATGCTAAGTGGATCACTATGATCAATTTTGTAGCCTGGATGCAAAACTCTAACTTCCCCCGTAGAATCATATTAAATTGGAGGAATTAGCAGCTGCCTCTATATTAAACCAAATCAATAGAGGGAACCAGTCTCTTAAATCCACACACCTACTCTGGGGCCAGTAACCCTGCTGTCATATAATGGGACAAGTAACCCTGCTGTCAATATATACTATGGGCCAGTAAACCTGCTGTCATTATATAATGGGGCCAGTAACCCTGCTGTCAATATATATCAATATATATTATTTGCCAGTAACCTGCTGTCAATATATATTATGGGCCAGGAATCCTCCGTCATTATATACTAAGGGCCAGTAACCCTCCGTCATTATATACTAAGGGCCTGTAACCCTGCTGTCAATATATAGAGAGGAATTAAAGGTGGAGCTATATAGTTTTGGGAGGAGCTATACATTATGGGTGGGAGCTATATTTGGGTGTTGGAACAAGGAGGGGTTAATTGGAATGATGAAGGGTTTGATATTCTAAATTCTTGGGCAGATTGCATGAATGGAATTCAACCGGTGCTTGCACTGCCATACTGGTTGGCTATTAGATTCGAATACAGATTAATGCAACTATCTCACTGATATCAATGGATAATGAAGTGTGACCTCCCTCCCATTCTGTACGAATACCTTACGACTTATATGTCTTTACAATATTGTGCCTTCAGACTCTCCGTAGCCTCAGTGACGTCCTTGCCGTCACTCACAGCCATTTCCTCTATGAAGCTTTGTTCTCTCGTACAATGGATTGCTCCTTAGCAGGGCTCTGTACTTTATCTTTCCGTACAACATGGCACGCCCCAGATTCTGATAGGCTATGGTACATTGTCGCCCTGCTGTTATTGGCTGATAGCTCCCGGTAGCAGTGGATGGAAATAAGATTGAAAACATCTTTAAATTGAGGGCAAGCGACAGCAAAATGGACCCAACCGGATTATCCAAGCGCTGAGAGGGACCATAGATCCAAGATGCGACTGGCTGCAGAAATCGAGCTGAATCAGGTGGGAAATATGCAATGTAGAAAGACATACATACAGATATCCACACTTTTACATTGTATCTGTATAACACAACCATCCACACTGTTACATTGTATCTTATAACACAACCATCCACACTGTAACATTGTATCTTTATAACACAACCACACACACTGTAACATTGTATCTTATAACACACATCCACACTGTAACATTGTATCTTTATAGCACAACCACCACACTGTTACATTGTATTCTTTTAGCACAACCATCCACAAGGTTACATTGTATCTTTATAGCACAACCACCACACTGACATGTATTTTATAGCACAACCATACACACTGTTACATTGTATCTTTATAGCACAACCACCCACACTGTTACATTGTATCTTTATAGCACAACCATCACAAGGTTACATTGTTCTTTATAGCACAACCATCCACACTGTTAATTGTATCTTTAAACCACACCATCCACACTGAACATTGTATCTTTATGCACAACCATCCATACTGTTACATTGTATCTTATAGCACAACCATCCATACTGTTTACTTGTATCTTTATAGCACAACCATCCATACTGTTACATTGTATCTTTATAGCACAACCATCCACACTGTACATTGTATCTTTATAGCACCACCCACACTGTTACATTGTATCTTTATAGCACAACCACCCACACTGTTACATTGTATCTTTATAGCACAACCACCCACACTGTTACATGTATCTTTATGCACAACCACTCACACTGTTACATTGTATCTTATAGCACAACCATCCACAGTTTCATTGTATCTTTATAGCATAACCATCCACACTGTTACATTGTATCTTTATAGCACACCCATCCATACTGTTACATTGTTCTTTATAGCACAACCATCCACACTGTTACATTGTATCTTTATAGCACAACCACCCACACTGTTCATTGTATCTTTATAGCACAACCACCCACACTGTACATTGTATCTTTTAAGCACAACCATCCACAAGGTTACATTGTATCTTATAGCACAACCATCCACACTGTTACATTGTATATTATAACACAACCATCCACACTGTAACATTGTATCTTTATAGCACAACCATCCATACTGTTACATTGTATCTTTATAGCACACCATCCATACTGTTACATTGTATCTTTATAGCACAACCATCCATACTGTACATTGTATCTTTATAGCACAACCATCCACACTGTTACATTGTATCTTTATAGCACAACCACCCACACTGTTACAAGATCTTTATAGCAAACCACCCACTGTTACATTGTATCTTTATAGCACAACCACCCACACTGT
Source organism: Hymenochirus boettgeri (assembly GCA_019447015.1). Taxonomy (NCBI): domain Eukaryota; kingdom Metazoa; phylum Chordata; class Amphibia; order Anura; family Pipidae; genus Hymenochirus; species Hymenochirus boettgeri. The sequence goes on from CM033471.1 coordinate 26,937, forward strand.
TACATTGTATCTTTAAGCACAACCACTCACACTGTACATTGTATCTTATAGCAAACCATCCACAGTTTCATTGTATCTTTATTCACACCCATCCATACTGTTACATTGTATCTTTATAGCACAACACACCCACACTGTTACATTGTATCTTTACAGACAACCATCCACACTGTTACATTGATCTTTACAGCAAACCATCCACACGGTTACATTGTATCTTTACAGCACAACCATCCACACGGTTACATATATTACAGCACAACCATCACACGGTACATGTATATTTACAGCACAACATCCACACGGTTTCATTGTATCTTTATAGCACAACCACCCACACTGTTACATCTGTATCTTAGCACAACCCCACACTGTTACATTGTATCTTTATAGCACAACCACCCACACTGTTACATTGTATCTTTACAGCACAACCATCCCACACGGTACATTGTATATTTACAGCACAACCATCCACACGGTTACATTGTATCTTTACAGCACCACCATCCACACGGTTACATTGTATCTTTACACACTGCCATCTACACGGTTACACTGTAGCTTTACAACACAGCATCCACACGGTTACACTGTAGTTTACAACACAGCCATCTACTGTTACACTAGCTTTACAACACAGCCATCTACACGTTACACTGTAGCTTTACAACACAGCCATCTACACTGTACACTGTAGCTTTACAACACGCCATCACTCTGTTACACTGTAGCTTTACAACACAGCCATCCACACTTTACACTGTAGCTTTACAACACAGCCATCCACACTGTTACACTGATCTTTAAAACACCGCCATCCACACTGTTACACTGTATCTTTACAACACAAGCCATCCACACTGTTACACTGTATCTTTACAACACAGCCATCCACACTGTTACACTGTACTTTACAACACAGCCATCCAACTGTACACGTAGCTTTACAACACAGCCATCCACATGTTACAATGTAGCTTTACAACACACATCCACACTGTTACACTGTAGCTTACAACACAGCCATCCACACTGTTACACTGTAGCTTTACAAACACAGCCATCCACACTGTTACAATGTAGCTTTACAACACAAGCACTCACCTGTTACACTGTAGTTTACAACACAGCCATCTACACCTGTTACACTGTAGCTTTACAACACAGCCATCACACTGTTACACTGTAGCTTACAACACAGCCATCTACACCTGTACACTGTAGCTTTAAACACACAGCCATCTACACCTGTTACACTGTAGCTTTACAACAAAGCCATTACTACACCTGTTACACCTGTAGCTTTACAACACAGCATCTAACCTGTTACACTGTGCTTTACAACACAGCCATCTACACCTGTTACACTTAGCTTTACAAACACAGCCACTACACCTGTTACACTGTAGCTTTACAAACACAGCCATCTAAACCTGTACACTGTAGCTTTACAACACAGCCATCTACACCTGTTACACTGTAGCTTTACAACACAGCCATCTAAACCTGTTACACTGATGAGCTTTACACACAAGCCACTACACCTGTTACACTGGTAGCTTACAACACACAGCCATCTACACCTGTTACACTGTAGCTTTACAACACAGCCTCACACCTGTTACACTGTAGCTTTAACAAGCCATTACCCTGTTACACTGTAGCTTACACCAACGCATTACACCTTACACTGTCGTTTAAACACAGCCATCTACCTTAACGTAGCTTTACAAACAGCCATCTACACCTGTTACATGTAGCTTTACAACACAGCATCTACACTGTTACACTGTGCTTTACAACCCAGCCATCTACACCTGTTACACTGTAGCTTTACAACACAGCCATCTACACCTGTTACACTGTAGCTTACAACACAGCCATCTACACCTGTTACACTGTAGTTTCTAAAGCAGTCCTCTAAATTGTTACATTGTATTGTCATAAAAAAGCAGACACCATCAATATGACATTCAATTTTCTTTTTACCATAATCCCCAGGTATGTAAGTGCATGTTAAAATGGATACAAGCGGACACGAGCAAGGAAAAAGAGCACAGAAATGGACAGTATTTTTTTGTGTATTGTAGTGTGGCCTCTGCCTTAAGTAGGTCTCTCATAAGCCAGAGATCATTATATAGTGGATAATGTACCCCCTACTGTAAATTATAAGGATATTAGAAGTCACAGAGGTGTTCCGTGACCATATAGAAGCACGAGGCCGCAGGGAACAGAACTCCGAGGTAACTTCTAATATCCAATTAATTTACAGTTGGGGTACATTATCCATTATAACCTACCCTTCCTCTCTTTTAAAGAGGTAATGTACAGACTAGATTAAATTATAGACAGTACAGACTTATATCAACCTCTTCCCACTGTGGGCGCACCACTGCTGTTGGAGAAGCCGACCCCTACTTGCGTGCAAGCGAGAAACCTCAATGCCATTTGCAGGAGGGGGGCAGAGAGAGAGGAAGAGAGGAGAGAGTGAAAGGAGGGAGAGAGAGAGACACGAGATAAAGGGGGGGGGAAGAGAAAGGAAAGAGAGGGAGGTGGGGAGAGAAAGAAGGAAAGAGAGAAAGTGGTGGAGGTCCTTAAAAGCAGAATTGAATGATCTTCAAAGAATCGGGGGGTTGCTAGTAAAATCTAAAAAAAAAAGTCCATATAATACACTTTAGGCCCAAATTCATTAATGGCATTTCATCTATATTTGGCATCCCAACTGCAATATGCTAATCCCAATAAGTTGTTGGCTCCCCAGCATGGGAGGACTGGGACATTTTGGCCTGGGGAGCAAATACAGCCAAGTAACCCATGGCCCATTTTTAACCACACCCACATTGCTAAGGTCACACACTACGTTACACCTATTTTTAAGACCTTATTCGCATTTTACATTGTTGCCTGCAACATTTTCAAGTGTATGATGTGGTTATAGGACAATTGTAGCCCTAAAATCTTCCTCCTCACCCCTGGGTACACTTTCTAGGTCAAGTTGTACTTACACAAAATTTCCTTTTTTCCTAATGAACTGGAAGGCTGACTATACACAGCTAAAGAACTGAAGGTCGCACTCCAGATTAGTAATTTATTGTGAACCACACATCACATGTCACAAAGTTTCGGGGGGATACCCCCTTCTCAGGTGATAAAGTGCAACTGTGCCCAGGGACATATATAAAGACTGTGACTTCAATAGGTCCCACCCACTAATTTGGGATGAACCAATTACAATTTCTCATCATTACTCTAATACAATGTGCCATATATAAAATACAATACAAAAATAGGTAAAATACACAGATATATCATAAGGTAAAACAGTCCCTTAATTTTGCAGCCTCCTCAAAGTGATATAAAAAATACATTGGTATTACATTGTTAATATTAAAAATCCAAAAGGTAACACGTGTGATGTGTGGTTCACAATAAAATTACTTATTATCTGGAGTGCGACCCTCAGTTTTCTTTTTGCTGTGATGCTGCTGGTTCCCAGGGAAGAACCATGAGGTGTCTGCACCACAGTTGGATAGAGTGCACCTCCACTATCACTTACCTAATGAACTGAAGGGCTGGCAAACACTGATTAATTAACGAGAGGCTGACTAACACTGGCTAAAGAACTGGAGTGCTGGCTAACACTGGCTAATGAACTGGAGGGCTGGCTAACACCAGCTAGTGAACTGGAGGGCTGGCAAACACTGAATAATAAACTGGGGGGCTGACTAACACTGGCTATGAAATTGAGGCAGGACACTTCTAGGGTTTTTGCTGCCTGAGCCAAACTTTGAATGCCCCCTTTGCGTGCTGCTGCATTTAAGTGGGTGTGGTGTTGTCAATGGCGTGGCTTCGCTGGTGGGTCTGGGTAAAATTTTGACCGTAACAGTCAAATACCAATAATGTAAATTACTAGAAACCGGTATACATCCCTTTTTCAAACATCTTGTGTTGCCACTACTATATTGCTCCTTTCAGGTTTTAGTTGTCAAAATAACTTATTTTATAGGCTGTGCTATATACGTTGGTTCAACTGTTACAATACATTAGAAATGCCAAACTTTCTGTAGTATAAAATATTTAGACAAAGAATTGTAAGCCTGCTACCATGTCAAGCCCTAACTAGCTAACCAGCATAACTAGACTTACCTAGCCTTACAAACTAAAGATAAACTGTCAAAACTGGAGTTGAAGCAACTTCAAAGTGCCGTGTATTGGAGTTATGAGGGCTGCACTCACACTTTTGCATGTTTGCTAGTTAAATTTTTTTCACCACTACCTGTCTGCCGCCTTTCTTCTTTAGTGCAGAGGTGCTGCCTGAGACAAATGTCTCACTCTCCCTAATGGAAGATGTGGCCCTGATTGAGGGCTGACAACACTGCTAATGAACTGGAGGGCGGCAATACTGGTCTATGAAATGGGGGGCTGATGACACTGGCTAATGATCGATGGCTAATGAAGGGGAGGGCTGACGACAGTGGCTAATGAAGGGGAGGGCTGACGACAGTGGCTAATGAAGGGGAGGGCTGACGACAGTGGCTAATGAAGGGGAGGGCTGACGACACTGGCTAATGAGGGGAGGGCTGACGACACTGGCTAATGAAGGGGAGGGCTGACGACACGGCTATGAAGGGGAGGGCTGATGGTAACGATCTGAAGTATCCTTGCCCATGTTAGATTAAAGGTGTGCTCTGGGCCTTCAAGCACAAACTTACTAATAGCTTCTATGGCAGCCCAAATTTTTCATTAGAGAATTGCCCGGCCTACTGGGCCAGTCCTTCCCTGCTCCCCAGGGTGTAGTCTCAAATTCATGGGGTATATATCAAACTGGTTGTCAATTGTTTCAAAAATATAATTCATTTCGATTACGTGTTTCTGTATTGAAAAAACATTAGTAAAGATGAAGGACACAAAGATGTGCTTTTAAAGGGGACTGGGAGATCGCTCTGTACCTTTGAATAGTGGGTATGTGATTAATAGAAGGCTACCTCTGAGCACCACCTAAGTGGGGGAATTGCAGTAATAATTGGGTTTAATTGCAGGTTTTCATTTTAGTAGAAAGCGTTATACGGCCCTTCTGTTCTTCATTTACAGTATATAGTTAAATGAAGTTCTGCTGGAATGATTGTTGGGTGCTTGCCCTAAATTGTGTTTTTTTTTCTCTTCTTCACAGTCCTACAAGATCATTAGCTTTGCCCCAACACTCCTGCAAATCATTGTCTCTGATCAGGGGAGTTTCCAGTGCGCCAGGCAGGTAAGTTTGGTAAAGGCTTAAATATAAATGCACCTTTAAAGGGCATGTCCACCCCCAAAACTATAATCCCCCCCACTATGGCCCCATTGTGTAGTGTAGTTTAATCCTTACCTCACATCCCAGCTCCATATGGTTCTCCTGTAGTCCCCCCCCAAAGTCCCAAAAACTGCCACCAGGAGGATTATAGCAGAGTATATAGGACTCTGCCTCTACTGGCCTCCGGGAGAAGTTTGGCATGCATACTGCAGCCCTTCTCCCCTCCCTCACTATTAGGATTCCCTCCCCCTACCATAAAAACCCTTTTTACCAACATTCCCCCTGTCCCCCCAGCCCCAACCGCTCTATTAGTAATATCAGAAAATTGCCAAAATATTACTTTCCTTCCCTCTTGCCCCTGCCGCACTGAACTCCTGGCAGCCAGTCTGTGATTGGCTGCCGCTCAGCCAATCACAGACGCGACTGCCGGTCCTGCCCCTCTGCTTGCATTTTCTCGCAAGCAGAGGGCCTGGCAGCGTGGCGGAGGAAGAGGGAAGGTAAGTAAAGTTTTGGGCATTTTCTGATATTACTAATATAGCGGTTGGGGCTTGAGGGGACAGGGGGAATGTTTGGTAAAATTTTTTCAGAAGGTTGGACTACCCTTAAAGTATCACTCTGTTTAAATGGCATCTAAACTGGAAAAATTGCTTTTTTTTAAATGTTTTACCTATTACTGAACTATAATTCTTCCCAACTACACTGAACTATTTTATTGTTGATGTTCTCCAATTTCTTGCTGTCTACCTGAGACATCTTACATTTCCAGCTTTCAGTCAAGTGCTTTATTATTATAAACTCTTCTGCTATGTTCAAATGGCATGTTTGATTTGCATGGTGGGAAATTCCCTATCCCAGTGCGGTCTCTTAAGGTTCATACACACGCTCAATTTGCGTGCTGTGCTACCGCGGCGAACAGTCGAGATCATCCGTGTATGCATTTGGTTGTGGGGCGTTCGTTGATCTGCCTGGCGAACAGAGGAAACTTAGGTTCTGTTCTAGGTTCTGGTATCTGTTAACCACCAACTTTTGCTAGAACCAGAAAACTGTAACTAGACAGCTGAGGTCTGGTTCTGATCATCTCTGACCTTGCTTGTCCTGCTTTATCTTGTGGTTGCAACCCCTTTCTGTGGAATCACCATAAATTTCCATAATCTGACTGCCACTCACAATGAGGTTAATAAGAGTGTTTCAGGGTAAATGTAATTCTTTGCATAATTTCCCTTATGCTATCATGCAGATGGGGCTTTGCATAAGTTGTGTTTTTGTATTAATAAGCTCACAGCTGCAGTGTGTTTCTTTTAAAGCTGCCATCTATCTGAAAAACATGGTAAGTCAGTACTGGCCTGATCGGGAACCACAGGCTGGGGAAGTGTGTTCCATTCAATATTCATGAAAATGACCGTCATCAAATTAGAGAGAATATGTGGAAGGAATAATTCGCTCTCCGGACTTGGTGAGGTGAGAAATCTAAATGTTATCATTAGGCAAAGTCACACAACAATTGTTTTTTTTTATCTGAATGGACTAATTATACAGATGTTCTCTGTTGCAGAGCACACAGCTGACTCTTTGCCTTCGCGTCATCATTAAACATGATTTCCCAGGTCGCTGGACAGGAGTAGTGGACAAAATCGGATTCTACCTACAGTCGCAGAACCCTGGAAGTTGGCTAGGTAGCCTCTGTGCTTGTACCAGCTGTGAAGACATACGAGTAAGTGGATAATACTGCTGCTTAGTCTCAGGGGCTAACAAGTAAAAATTTGGCTGCTTGCAACTTTGTTTTTTCTGTAGCCTTTTGGCTTAGTGAGCTGAAAACAAACAAAAATGAACACCACCAAAGCCGCCACATTTGAATCTAAACCTGGCCATACAAATTTAGGCTATTCCTATCCCATCTAATAGTGGGAAGATGGATTGTACCAAACAACAATCCCACAATGCGATCTTGGACAATAGGAGTATAGCGGAGTAGAGTATAGCCAATTGGTTGGATGAGTCAATGTGCTTGTCATTGCACATAACATATTTTGATGGAATCTATGCTGCAATATGTGATGGCATATGTAGGGCCAGCTTAACTTTGGAAATTGCAAGTTAGGCACTCAAGGACTACCCACACATCTGCCCTCGCCAGCATTCACTTCTCCACCTTATGTCCTGTTGTTTTCACAAAATGTTCTTTCTGCAGGTTCAAGAAGGCAGATGAGCGAGCCCTCTCATCGCTGCCATGCAGATTCTTTGCCGAGGCTTCAGCAACAGATTGTGCAATTAATTCCCGATTCATCGCATTATTCCGTGTGATGCAAAACAAATCCTTAAGATTTTTATGCATGATCCAGGTAGGAACATTTGAATTTGGAAGTTAACATCCAAATCTAGTATGGAATTAAAGGTGAACTAAAGTATTAATACATTTTAAATTCATTTTATAATTCCTATTTAACAGATAGTGGTATCTTTCTCCTTAGAAAATCCTCCGCACTCTCTCCTACCCTTCACAAGTGTTCTGCTTCCATTATATTTAACATGTAATGTAGCGGGAAAAAAAAATCCAGGATTTTGTACTAGTATAACATTCATTGGGCGGAGTACAGGACATAAACCACAATGTGTATGTTAACAACATAACAAGTCCGAAATATCGAAAATCCGGGTCCGGGATAGTTCGAGAAGTCTGAATCATTTGAATAGTTCGGCTCAAACTGGGTTCGAGTTCTGGAAAGTTTGTCAGGATTGACACATTTTCAAACCTATAACAAAGGTAGTAAAGGTAGGTAGGCATATATAGCTGTGATAAAACAAATAGATTATTCAGTGAAACATGTTGCGCGACATGTTTTAGACTCACCGTCCTTTCTCAAGCATGCTTTCAAACCTGTAGTTCCACCTCAAAACAGAAGACACTACACACAAGGAAGCTGCAGAAAATCGGGAAATGCCAGAAGCTTGCACAATGACAAATGGTTTAGCCGCAATACTGCTGGTTACACACAGGCGGCAACCATTAGTAAGGGGTTTGTTTATGCAAAGCTACTGTAACTAAATATTAAATGGAGCTGGCACACTCAGTACAGAAAAAAGTCAGATCATCCTTTTACCACCATGTGTGATGCATCAGATCGATAATTCAATTGCCCCTTTACTTTATTATAGGGAGACAACTAAAGTGATAGGAAGGTCATATAAACACTGCGTGTAGCTTCCAATGAAATTGCTATATATGTCAAGTGTGCCCAGTCTGTTAAAGTGTAAAATTATCACTTTGGGTCATCAAAATGATCCAAAAAGTGAAATAGCAAAAGGGACCACCCATATTAAAAGACCACTTCACTTTTTAACTAAAAATGAGAAGTACACGAGGAACAAATTGATTATTCCAACCTTCCAATTTCAGGTTAGTGTGTGTGGACCTCCCTGTATTAAAATTAGTGCTGGGGACAAGAGGAAATGGTTTCTTTTAATCCATTTCAATGAGCATTGTGTACATTGCTGTGCTTGGAATCCCAGCATGCTCAGCCTAGTATCATTTCTGATGAAACATATTTTATATTGGTATGTTTTTCTCTCTCTCTCTTCTCTCTCTCTCTCTCTCTCTCTCTCTCTCTCTCTCTCTCTCTCTCTCTCTCTCTCTCTCAGGACGCTCTGCCACTACAGCTGGTGAACAACAAATGATGACGCAGTGGGTGGGGATATTCAGTGCTATTGCTGACGAGACGTCCTGTGTAAGAAGTTTTCTTGTTTTAAAAGCCACAGAATTGTTCCGAGAGGCATCGGTAAACCATTTTGAACCTTGATTCTTCTTTCTAACAGGAAACGCTGCAGGTGATGAAGACGAACGCGCGGAACTCGTTTGGTGGAAATGGTAAGAAGTGGGCCCTTCAAAACATCACACGTCTTTTCGAAAGGTTAAAATCCCTCTACTATTTTATATATATCTGTAAAAATAATGTCTGTCTAACAGTTACACTAGTAACATAGTATTGGAGGTTGTATAAAGATATATCTCATTAGTCCCAACCCTACATATAATGTCTGTATAACAGTTACATAGTAAATAGTATTGGAGGTTGAATAAGACATACGTCCATCTAGTCAACCTTTATACCCCCATAATGTCTGTATAACAGTTACATAGTAACATAGTATTGGGGTTGTATAAAGACATACGTCCTCTAGCAACTTTATACCCTACCCATAATGTCTGTATAACAGTTACAATAGTAACATAGTATTGGGGTTGTATAAAGACATACGTCCATCTAGTCCAAACTTTATACCCTACCCATAATGTTTGTTTAACAGTTACATATACCTTTATACTCTACCAATAATCCTATTTTCTAAAACTGCTGACTGTGCTGTATCCTATCCTCCCTTTAATGTTACTTGCTGCGAAACACCAACAATTTGCTACCAAAGAAAGGGTTCGTTCCATGTAAATCCACTTTGTCTTCCTCTGAGTCTCTATATTGTGCTGCGGGGGCCATGTTAACCCGTTGGTTTCTACACCCATTACTCCAACCAGGCACCAGATCGGTGCATGCGCATTGGTAAAGAAACTTAAAAGCGGTTGCTAAAAGCATGGTGCGCCCGTTTTCTCCAATTCGGTGCCTGATCGCTTTGCACATTGCTATTGAATGGAAACTCTGCCACGGGGGGGGGAGAATCTGCTGCCACGAAGTGGGTGGGGCTCTGGTGCCACAGGGGGGAACCTATGCTGCCATAGAGGGGGGGGGCTCTTGTGCCAAAGAGGGGGGGTCTCTGCTGCCAAACACGGGGGTGGGGCTCTGTTGCCAAAGAGGGGGGGGATTTTGCCACAGGGGGGGGAAACTTGATAAGGTTGGGTTGTGTGCAGGCGTTGTGTGTTGTATAGTGTGGTGAGAGCTGTGTGTAGAAGTTGTGTAGTGTGCCACATGCGTGGTGTGTAGTGTTGCATTTTTTGTGTAGTGTAACGCCGTGTGCAAAAGGTATTTACACATGCCACATGTAGTGGTGTATGTGCGCACGCGCCATGTGCAGCGGTGTGTATTATGCATGCTCGGTGTGTAGTGCATATAATATGTGCATTTTAAAGAATTCTAACCAACTTTTTTATGGCTATTAGTCTTTCAAAAAAAAGTTGTATGTATAGTTTATTTAAAATCGCCACATTGGGGACAAAACGCTGGTCAATAACTAAAATAAAAGTCATACAAGGGGGCAAATACATAAATATTAAATTCTATATTATAACTATATTAGTGCTAGAGTCTTGCCACAAGAAGAAAGGAGGTTCCTGTCCTGTAGAGCTTACAATCTAGTTAGGAGGGTAACATAATTATAAGGAAAGGGTTTGAAGGGCAGTAGTGAGAATTGCAGTGGAAATAAAACAATCCAATTGTCATTTTCAAGTAAATGACAATATTTCTCTTTGCACTCAATGTATTTCAATGTTAAAAAACTTTGTTTCTCCTCATCTAGATTTGGCTGGTTCTTGCAGGTATGGGAGCCCTGGAATTGTCATAAAGGAACTATTTTGAATTTTCAGAGTATTTTCTAAGACCTATGCTGTTGGAATTTGCAGGGAATGTTGCAGTTTGTATGACACTGTCCCTCTCGTTGCTCAGTAAACATGCTCATTGGGATTGAATGAGAACTTTAGGGTCTGCCAATTCCTACCATGATAGTACCAGGGTAGGGACTTAAACCACAGCCTGGCAACAGTGGACAAGGCTAGACTGGCAGTATGAGCTTAACTGTTACTAAATGGTTAGATGCATCAAAGGCAAACCTGGGGTGAGTTGTGGAATAGGTTCTCCCCACCCAACAGTACTATCAGGGGAAGGGTGTGTGTGATTACGGGCACTATAATTGCCTTTAAAACCCAGTGAGAGAAAGGGGGAATTCCCAATCTCCTAGCAAAGAGTTTTGTGTAAATGTTGATGATTTCAAACAAGGACATCTGTGCAGAAAGTTTAAGTGATAAATCAGTTTGCAGATTCAGTCAAGAAAAAGATGTTTTTGGGTAGAGATCTCCTTTATATTTGAGTGTTAAAGTGGGAGACTTTATGTCAGAAACCCATACAAAATACATTGAAGTAAAAAGCCATTGCAGTCCAATATTCAGACTGGCAAGATCTGATTGGCAATACAGAGTGTTACTTCACGTGGTTGGTTGGATGGGTAATGGAAAGATGTGGTTGCCATGCAGAGGTAATATCACTGTGTTGGACAGGTAATGGGTAGATAATGTTTGTTTCAGGATAAATTCTTTATTTGTAGCTGAAAATGAAGGTGTGTAACCAAATGGATTTCTTGGATTCAGGTTCTGCTGAAAGTGTTGGACCAGCACCGGCAGAAGAAGTATGTGGCCCTCGCGTTCTCCAGCAGACATTAATTATCTAAACCTTGGAGTGTCGCATTCGGTGACTGGAAGCAACTGAAGCCACATATAAGGTAATCTGCTATGTCACAGTAATGTAAAAATCAAAATGCTAAGTGGATCACTATGTCATTTTGTAGCCTGTTAATAGCAACGCTAACTTCACCCGTAGATCATATTAAATTGAGGAATTAGCAGCTGCCTCTATATTAAACCAAATCAATAGAGGGGAACCAGTCTCTTAAATAAAAAAAATACTCTGAGTTTTTTTTTATAGTCTTTGTGTATGCAAATATGCCTTTGGCATGTTACAATGAAACATTAGTGGAAGCTGCCATACCAGGGGTGCCCAACCAGGGACGACTTAGGGCTGCAACAGTGGCACCCTTGGCCGACACGAGGCCACTTATTTGGTCTGCCTCCATCTGCCCATAAAACAACCTGGATCTCCCTATACCGTTGAGTCCAACTGCTCACTGAGCTTTTTCTGGGAGTAGGTGCTTAATGCTGTATTGATATTATATTCTCATGCTGTAGGGTATTGTGAAGAAGTCATTTTCCCCTTGATGTGCTACAAAGATGAGGATGAAGATCTTTGGCAGGAAGATCCCTATGAATACATTCGCATGAAGTTTGGTAATCTAATCTGCTCTTTTCTATTATTAATTTGTTTTGTTGCATGATATGACCCCATTGCAGAATATGTCTTACGGTTCCCATACACTATGAATTTACCTTCTCAAGATAACAAGTCTAGACTAGCAATGGATGATGGGCAGGCAGAAAAATTCCTATAGACATTACATGGACTGGACAATGGAATGTCCCCCAGTAAGGAGAACTCTATCTTAAAACAAACTTCTCCACTTTCTCTAGAATTCCTCTCTTCATCACTAAAGAATATAACATTTTGAAATCAATAAATTAAAAAGTTATGGTGGACAAAATGTAGGTGTAGTGGCTGATACAAGGTAACACAAGGGACAACTGGTGACAAAATCGGCCCCAACAATCTGTCATAATTATTTGACATGGCAAAACATGTTGTAATGATTATTATTATGTTATTGGCCACCATAACCGTTACATTCATTGTTAGTTTAAAGAAAACTAAAGTCTCCAGACAAACATGCCCCAATAGAAAGAGCACTTCACAAAGATACAAAAAGCTGTGTCTCATTCTCCTTTGTGGATGTTTGGTGATTTAGGAAAATAACCTGTGGGGACTAGGAGTCAGCTCCCAAAATCACCTTATCTAGGAACACCCAGGAAATGTACACAGTACACTCACAGGAAGCTTTAGCTTGCTTCCTGGAAGCTGACAGAATTATGTTTACAGCTCATCTCTCCCTCTGACTTAGAACACAGATTTAAGTGCAATTTTTGGTGGAAACACTTCAGAAATGCTCCTGTCCCTAACTATACATTTATTTTATAGATTGAAGTTTAATAAAGACATACGTCATCTAGTCCAACATCTAGCAAAACCCTTATTACCTGTCTAACTATGGATCCAGAGGGAAGGCCAAAAAAAACCCCAAAACCCACCAAATCTGAAGGGGGGGGGAAACAATTCCTTCCTGACTCCAAGTGGCAATCAGAAATTCCCTGGATCAACTCACATTTATATTTCAAAACCAATAACCTGCAACATTCCTGTTTGCAGAAACTCATCCAGCTTTTTTTTCTTTTTTTTTTTAACTGTCCACATGAACCTTTCTTTGCTTTTCAAAAAGAAAAGTAATCTTTTGCAGTTTTTCTTTGCTATCATGGCTGTTAGACCTTCTATATTGTCTCTGCTAAAAACAAAGCTTTCTACCTTTATGCCACAAGGGCTAATAGGGGGATATGAGTAATGGCAGAATCTCTATCTTTGCTAGAAATATAATGGAAACAAAACAAAACTTGAGCCTGGGGAATTAACCTGTGTACCAATGGTCTGTTTGTTTCACAAACCCAGCACTTTAGCAGCACCACCAGGCAGAATGCAATAGATTAAAGTACACTTGAGTAAGTGTAGGTAAATCAGTACACTATTTTGTATTGCTCCAGGAGACTGTCAGCAATTCATACTGGTGGTAAATAAAAAAACAGAGATGCTATAAAAAGACAAAAAAGCAATAAACTCCGGTAGTAGACTAAATTGCATTGTTTTTAAGTAAATCAGGTGATTTTACTTCTTGGTGTGTGTTCCTAAAAACATGGCATTTTACATGGTGCCATCAGCAACCCAACAATGCTGTATATTTAGCAAAACTTTATCTTTCGCAGAAACTTAATCCTGGGATCAGGGGGCATTGCTTTTGAAGCAAGATGGCTGTTGGTTGTACTGGCAACAAAAATGGAAGCCTTCTTTGTACAGAATCTATTACTTACATATACTAAATGCAACCTATGTACTAGAGAAGAACTTTTAAATGTATAAGGGTTGTGGGGAGAAAAGCTTTTACATTATTTACATGATTAAAAAAAAAGTGTATTCTCCTGTAACCCCCCTTTCCATTAGCACGAAAGTATCTAATTGGTGAATCCTGCTCAAAATGAGCAACGTCTGAGATCCCGACCATTGGAGGGCAGGGACTGCAGGGATTTCTGTTCTGAAATATTTTACGGTGTATATTTGGTTAGGGATACATTGATATAAAAGATACATTGTTTTTAATCAGCAGTTTCTGGCCTGTCAGGGGAAAAAAAACAAAGAAAAATGTTTCCTTCATAGTAGAATTCTCCTAAGTGAGAGGAAAATGTTTTAGAACTCTTAAGAGGACTGTCCAACCCATAGCCAATCACTGATCCCCGCAGACATACATAGCCCCTGTAGACAACAGAAGGAACGAGGACTGGAAAGAATACACAGCCTTTGGAGGATAATTAGCATGGTTACAATTTTAGTTTGGTGAGTGGAGATGCTCTTCAATAGGGGGGAAATGTTTTTAAAACTCTCTCCTTTAAAAGGCATGTCAACCCCCTAACAATCACTGTGGCTGGCTGTGCAAAAGGCATGCACACAAAGGCACAAGCAGCTCCAGAAAACAGCGGAAAGATTGTAGGCTGGAAGTATGCTTACACGCCTCACACATATATTTAATCCTTGCGAGGTCAAGGTTTGGGAAGGTGAGAATTGGCATGGTTACAAATTTAGTTTGGGGGGTGGATATGCCCTTTAATAGGCGAGGCGAAAATTTGTTAGAGTGTATATTGTTGATTCGTGATCAATTTGACTGAAGTTTTTGTTCTTGAAGACGTTTAGCTAGTCATCCGAACTGGCTTTCTCAATTCAGAATGACTTGTACAAGAATTGTTGGAATTAAGTACCCTGGAAAGTCTCAATTCATCATATGACAGCCAGGTTTAGGAATCTCTGAAGCTAGGTGTGATTGCATGGTGGCTATGGGGAGTTATTGAAACAACCCGGGATAGGAGCCAAAACAGCATTGGTTGGTTTCGAACCCCCCCCCCACTCTATTTAAGCTTAGTTTCTTATTTTAACATAAATGGCCAACCCATAAAACGTCTCTTGAACCAGTACTGTTCCATTGCTAAGATGTTGACATTACAATCTTCTTCTGTTTTGTTATTGGAGATTTCAGATGTACAATGGCTGCTCAGTGTGTTGTTTGGTTTAAAGCAGATAGGATCAGGTTTTGTTTTTTAAATCTCTTCTTCTTTCTCTGAGACCCCTGCTACATATGGGATGACCAGATTCCTTTCTTCTCCTTGTCTTGCTTTTCCCCGTCACTTGGTATTCGTTGTTCTTTTCTTTCCTTCTACCTCCTTTTGACAAAGGCCAAGTCTGGACATTCACAAGTGTTAGGGCTCCTCTGAGATGTTTCATTTCTTTAGCCTTCGCCTCTGTGCTAGTGGGGATGTTCTGAGCTCTGTGTTGCAGGTGCTGATGACACCAGCTTGTGATCTAATGGGTTACCATTCTCCTGACAGCAGTCCAAGAAAAGCCAGTGTGGGTTTTTTGGACTCTCCGTTGTAAATTTGATGTGTTTCGTCTACAGCAGTGATGGCAAACATTTTAGAGGCACAGAGTGCCAACTGAACCCAAAACCCACTTTTTATTGCATAGTGCCAACAATGATCATTTAACCTGAGTTTTACTTTAGAAAAGAAAACTCAAACCGACCCAGACTAATACAGGTGATAGAATCCTTATAGTTACCTATTAACCTCAATTACACCACAGGGTTTGAGATCTAAAACAGTGATTATAACTCCTACATTATTAGACAGGCGTTTACAGATCCATACCAGGGACTCAAGCAGAGCTGAATGCCACACATAGGATACCATAGATCTTCTGCACCCAGTACTACACCTTCGGAGCAATTCACCTTGGTGCCACTGCAGCTGTGCGCGCGTTCCTTCTCCCCTTAACGTTGCACTAACTGATTTACGATCGGTTAGCGCAACGTTAAGTCTCGGTTGCGGCGGCTGCGCGAGTCCCGGAAGAGCACTCGTGCAGCTGGTGCAAAGCGATTTACCAGAGGATGCGGCAGGTCTTACCACCTAGTATTTAGCGTCAGTATAGCTGGCGTTAAAATACTTACGTGCGGGTGAGATTCACTCAGAGACGCCCAGCCTCTGGTAAATCCGTTTGTGAGATTGCCCAGGCATTTGGCTCTGGGTCATCTCCCTACTTGAATATTGTTAGAGAAATCTTGGGAGTTCTGAATGTGATGCTTAGAACTTCTATGGCCCTAAGATGTTGGCTAGTTATTTCTTGATGTTACAGAGTTACAGGCTGCTGACTAAAGGTCTTAGGGGGTTATTCAATAAAAGTTCTTATCGTTTAATGGTGCTAATTTTTGCCTCAACCAATCAGATGTTAGCTTTCAAATGTTACATAAGTTCTGATTGGTTGGGCCAAAATTAGCACCATTTTAACGATAAGAACTTTTATTGAATCTCCCTGTATGTGGTGTCCCCTTCCTTGTGTTTTCTTCGGGAAGTCCATGTACTGTCTGCCATGTACAATGCTTCAAGAAACTAAACTTAAGTCCAGTGATCCAATTGAATACAACAGATATACCATGACCTGGATGAATGAATATTACAGATATACGGACGGAGGCATGAATATTACAGATACCGTGACCTGGATGGATGAATTACAGATATACCGTGACCTGGATGGATGAATATTAACAGATAAACCGTGACTGGATGGATGAATATTCAGATATACCGTGACCTGAGATGGTGAATATTACAGATAATACCGTGACATGGATGGATGAATATTACAGATAAGTTACATGGATGGATGATATGAATTACAGATTCACCGTGAATGGATGAATGATTATTACGCTATACCGTTACATGGATGGATGAATATTACAGATATACCATGACCGGCTGAATGAGAACCTCACAAGCATTTTAGAGTTCCCTTAATAAGCATGAAAAAAGTGTTTGAGTCTCTCTTTAATAATGTGGCAGGTTCCTTTTTCATGTACCATTGTTTTCTGAAAAGTTGTCCGATGTGACGATCTTCCACTTCTTCATTAGATGTTTTTGAAGACTATGTGTCTCCGTCTACAGCTGCACAAAATCTCCTGTATACTGCTTCAAGAAAGAGAAGGAAGTAAGTTGCTGCACTGATAATCTGGGTTACTCAGTTTTGGTTTTAATAACATATTTTCTCTTCTTTTTAGGTTTTGCCAAAGATGATGGCTTTCTGCTACCAGGATTTATTACTGGGACCTCTTAGACCTAGAAAATAGATGGAGCACTACTTAGTGGGCGCTTTAGCTGAGATTTTTATTAAAGTATTGTCCATTGACAGGTTAATCCTGTCATTTGGTTCAGGCTGTTTGCTTGTGTTTAGTGCAAATTAACTAATTAACCTGTGTGTTAAGATGTTGAAAAATCACCCAGCACTTTGTTGAAGCTGTTAGCCTACTATTACATGGATGGCATTATGCCATGGTGTGTTATTCTCGAGGACCTCAAACCAAAGCATGGGAAAAAGCCCAAGAAAAGATTAAAGGTTAAAACCTGATCCCTTTTGCTTTACACCACCAGAAATCACCCCCAATAAATATCCCCTCCTTCGAGATGCTTTACTGAGCTCCTTTTAGTGCACTGTGCTCATGTTTTGTAGAGATGCTGTCTGCTATTCTATGCAAATGGCTGCTTACCTTTAGGAACCTGAATAATGCCATTGGGCACATTTGCACTGGGTGGCTATGTTAATTGATTTCTGCTGTTATTGCTTTGGTGCATTGTGTGCAGATTTGTTAGAACATCCTGTAAGAGATTATTATAATGTGTTTGTTGGGCAGAAATCAGTATATAAGGATCAGATGGAGGTGTTGTTCAGAATCACGTCTTTCCCGTTGTTCATGTCTGACCTGGGATATCTCGTGCGAGTAAGTAAGTGTTGACATTCCAAGTGCGGTTGTACGTTGGACGTGCCATTGTGATGCAAGTGTTCTTCCACCTTTATTATAGTCTGTTGGGTCCTTCATTCATAAACATTAAAGTTTCACATGAAATAAACTTGAAAAATGGAGTGGAAAGCCAAGAAAAGTCTATGAGGATAAGGAGCTGCAAGTGAAGGTGAGGGCTGCAATAAGCTCTGCAGTCACTGTAACCCTGCTGTCAATATATACTATGGGCCAGTAACCCTGCTGTCATTATTTAATGGGGCCAGTAACCCTGCTGTCAATATATACTATATATACTATGGGCCAGTAACCCTGCTGTCATATAATGGGACAAGTAACCCTGCTGTCAATATATACTATGGGCCAGTAAACCTGCTGTCATTATATAATGGGGCCAGTAACCCTGCTGTCAATATATATTATTGCCAGTAACCCTGCTGTCAATATATTTTAGGGCCAGTAATCTCCCTGTATTATATACTAAGGGCCAGTAACCCTCCTGTCATTATATACTAAGGGCCTGTAAAACCTGCTGTCAATATATAGAGAGGAATTAAAGGTGGAGCTATATAGTTTTGGGAGGAGCTATACATTATTGGGTGGAGCTATATTTGGGTGTGGGAACAAGGAGGGGTTAATTGGAATGATGAAGGGTTTGATATTCTAAATTCTTGGGCAGATTGCATAGAATGGAATTCAACCGGTGCTTGCACTGCCATACTGGTTGGCTATTAGATTCGAATACAGATAATGCAACTATCTCACTGATATCAATGCGATAATGAAGTGTGACCTCCCTCCCATTCTGTACGAATACCTTACGACTTATATGTCTTTACATATTGGGCCTTCAGACTCTCCGTAGCCTCAGTGACGTCTGCCGTCACTCACAGCCATCCTCTATGAAGCTTTGTTCTTTCTCCGTACAATATGGATTGCTCCTTAGCAGGGCTCTGTACTTTATCTTTCCGTACAACATGGCCACGCCCCAGATTCTGATAGGCTATGTGTACATTGTCGCCCTGCTGTTATTGGCGATAGCTCCGGTAGCAGTGGATGGAAATATAGATTGAAACATCTTAAATTGAGGGCAAAGCGACAGCAAAATGGACCCGAACCGGATTATCCAAGCGCTGAGAGGGACCATAGATCCCAAGATGCGACTGGCTGCAGAAATCGAGCTGAATCAGGTGGGAAAATTGCAATGTAGAAAGACATACATACAGATATCCACACTTTTACATTGATCTGTATAACACAACCATCCACACGTTACATTGTTCTTTATAACACAACCATCCACACTGTAACATTGTATCTTTATAACACAACCATCCACACTGTAACATTGTATCTTTATAACACAACCATCCACACTGTAACATTGTATCTTTATAGCACAACCACACTGTTACTTGTATCTTTATAGCACAAACCATCCACAAGGTTACATTGTATCTTTATAGCACAACACCCACAACTGTTACATTGTATCTTTATAGCACAACCATCCACACTGTTACATTGTATCTTTATAGCACAACCACCCACACTGTTACATTGTATCTTTATAGCACAACCATCCACAAGGTTACATTGTATCTTTATAGCACAACCATCCACACTGTTACATTGTATCTTTATAACACAACCATCCACACTGTAACATTGTATCTTTATAGCACAACCATCCATACTGTTACATTGTATCTTTATAGCACAACCATCCATACTGTTACATTGTATCTTTATAGCACAACCACCATACTGTTACATTGTATCTTTATAGCACAACCATCCACACTGTTACATTGTATCTTTATAGCACAACCACCCACACTGTTACATTGTATCTTATAGCAAACCACCACACTGTTACAGTATCTTTATAGCACAACCACCCACACTGTTACATTGTATCTTTATAGCACAACCACTCACACTGTTACATTGTATTTATAGCACAACCATCCACAGTTTCATTTATCTTTATAGCAACCATCCACACTGTTACATTGATCTTTATAGCACACATCCATACTGTTACATTGTATCTTTAAGCACAACCATCCCACACTGTTACATTGTATCTTTATAGCACAACCACCCACACTGTTACATTGTATCTTTATAGCACAACCACCCACACTGTTACATTGTATCTTTATAGCACAACATCCACAAGGTTACATGTTATCTTATAGCAAAACCATCCACACGTTACATGTATATTTATACACAACCATCCACACTGAACATTGTATTCTTATAGCACAACCATCCATACTGTTACATTGTATCTTTATAGCACAACATCCATACGTTACATTGTATCTTTATAGCACAACCATCCATACTGCTACATTGTATCTTTATAGCACAACCATCCACACTGTTACATTGTATTTATAGCACAACCACCCACACTTTACATTGTACTTTATAGCAAACCACCCACACTGTTACATTGTATCTTTATAGCAACAACCACCCACATGTTACTTGTATCTTTATAGCACAACCACTCCACACTGTTACATTGTATTTTATAGCACAACATCCCACAGTTTCATTGATCTTTATAGCAACCAACCATAAGTTACATTGTATCTTTATAGCACAACCACCACTGTACATTGTCTTACAGACAACCATCACACTGTACATTGTATCTTTACAGCACAACCATCCACACGGTTACATTGATCTTTACAGCACAACCATCCACACGGTTACAGTATATTTACAGCAAAACCATCCACACGGTTACATGTATATTTACAGCACAACCATCCACACGGTTTCATTGTATCTTTATAGCACAACCACCCACACTGTTACATTGTATCTTTATAGCACAACCACCCACACTGTTACATTGTATCTTTATAGCACAACCACCCACACTGTTACATTGTATCTTTACAGCACAACCATCCACACGGTTACATTGTATATTTACAGCACAACCATCCACACGGTTACATTGTATCTTTACAGCACAACCATCCACACGGTTACATTGTATCTTTACAACACTGCCATCTACACGGTTACACTGTAGCTTTACAACACAGCCATCCACACGGTTACACTGTAGCTTTACAACACAGCCATCTACACTGTTACACTAGCTTTACAACACAGCCATCTACACTGTTACACTGTAGCTTTACAACACAGCCATCTACACTGTTACACTGTAGCTTTACAACACAGCCATCTACTCTGTTACACTGTAGCTTTACAACACAGCCATCCACACTGTTACACTGTAGCTTTACAACACAGCCATCCACACTGTTACACTGTATCTTTACAACACAGCCATCCACACTGTTACACTGTATCTTTACAACACAGCCATCCACACTGTTACACTGTATCTTTACAACACAGCATCCACACTGTTACACTGTAGCTTTACAACACAGCCATCCACACTTACACTGTAGCTTTACAAACAGCCATCCACACTGTTACACGTAGCTTTACAACACAGCCATCACACTGTTACACTGTAGCTTTACAACACAGCCATCCACACTGTTACACTGTAGCTTTACAACACAGCCATCCACAATGTACACTGTAGCTTTACAACACAGCCATCTACACCTGTTACACTGTAGCTTTACAACACAGCCATCTACACTGTTACACTTAGCTTACACACAGCCATCTACACCTGTTACACTGTAGCTTTACAACACAGCCATCTACCACCTGTTAAACGTAGTTTAAACACAGCCATCTACACCTGTTACACTGTAGCTTTACAACACAGCCATCTACACCTTTACACTGTAGCTTTACAACACAGCCATTACACGTTACACTGTAGCTTACAACACAGCCATCTACACTGTTACACTGTAGCTTTACAACACAGCCATCTACACCTGTTACACTGTAGCTTTAACAACACAGCCATCTCAACCTGTTACACTGTAGCTTTACAACACAGCATCTACACCTGTACACTGTAGCTTTACAACACAGCCATCTACACCTGTTACACTGTAGCTTTACAACACAGCCATCTACACCTGTTACACGTAGCTACAACACAGCCATCACACCTGTTACCACTGTAGCTTTACAACACAGCCATCTAACACCTGTTACACTGTAGCTTTACAACACAGCCATCATACACCTGTTACAACTGTAGCTTTACAACACAGCCATCTACACCTGTTACACTGTAGCTTTACAACACAGCCATCTACACCTGTTACACTGTAGCTTTACAACAACAGCCATCTACACCTGTTACACTGTAGCTTTACAACACAGCCATCTACACTGTTACACTGTAGCTTTACAACACAGCCATCTACACCTGTTACACTGTAGCTTTACAACACAGCCATCTACACCTGTTACACTGTAGCTTACAACACAGCCATCTACACCTGTTACACTGTAGTTTTAAAGCAGTCCTCTAAATTGTTACTTGTATTGTCATAAAAAAGCAGACAACAATCAATATGACATTCAATTTTCTTTTACCCATAATCCCCAGGTATGTAAGTGCATGTTAAAATGGATACAAGCGGACACGAGCAAGGAAAAAGAGCACAGAAATGGCAGTACTTTTTTTGTGTATTGTAGTGTGGCCTCTGCCTTAAGTAGGTCTCTCATAAGCCAGAGATCATTATATAGTGGATAATGTACCCCTACTGTAAATTATAAGGATATTAGAAGTCACAGAGGTGTTCCGTGACCATATAGAAGCACGAGGCCGCAGGGAACAGAACTCCGAGGGTAACTTCTAATATCCAATTAATTTACAGTGGGGGTACATTATCCATTATAACTACCTTCTCTCTCATTTAAAGAGGTAATGTACAGACAGATTAAATCTATAGACAGTACAGACTTATATCAACCCTCTTCCCACTGTGGGCGCACCACTGCTGTTGGAGAAGCCGACCCCTACTTGGTGCAAGCGAGAAACCTCAATGCCATTTGCAGGAGGGGGGCAGAGAGAGAAGAGAGGAGAGAGAGGGAAGGAGGGAGAGAGAGAGACAGAGATAAAGGGGGGGGGGAAGAGAAAGGAAAGAGGGGAGGTTGGGGAGAGAAAGAAGGGAAAGAGAGAAAGTGGTGGAGAGGTCCTTAAAAGCAGAATTGAATGATCTTCAAAGAATCGGGGGGTTGCTAGTAAAATCTAAAAAAAAAGTCCATAAACAACTTTAGGCCCAAATTCATTAATGGCAATTTCATCTTATATTTGGCATCCCAACTGCTAATATGCTAATCCCAATAAGTGTTGGCTCCCCAGCATGGGAGACTGGGACATTTTGGCCTGGGAGCAAATACAGCCAAGTAACCCATGGCCCATTTTTAACCACACCCACATTGCTAAGGTCACACTACTGTACACCTATTTTTAAGACCATTATTCGCATTTTACATTGTTGCCTGCAACATTTTCAAGTGTATGATGTGGTTATAGGACAATTGTAGCCCTAAAATCTTCCTCCTCACCCCTGGGTACACTTTCTAGGTCAAGTTGTACTTACACAAAATTTCCTTTTTTCCTAATGAACTGGAAGGCTGACTATCACCAGCTAAAGAACTGAAGGTCGCACTCCAGATAATAAGTAATTTTATTGTGAACCACACATCACATGTCACAAAGTTTCGGGGGGATACCCCTTCTTCAGGTGATAAAGTGCAACTGTGCCCAGGGACTATATAAAGACTGTGACTTCAATAGGTCCCACCCACTAATTTGGGATGAACCAATTACAAGTTTCTCATTCAATTACTCATATACAATATGTGCCATATATAAAATACAATACAAAATAGGTAAAATACACAGAATATCAATAAGGTAAAACAGTCCCTTAATTTTGCAGCCTCCTCAAAGTGATATAAAAATACATTGGTATTACATTGTTATATTAAAAATCCAAAAGGTAACACGTGTGATGTGTGGTTCACAATAAAATTACTTATTATCTGGAGTGCGACCTCAGTTTTCTTTTTGCTGTGATGCTGCTGGTTCCAGGGAAGAAACCCATGAGGGGTCTGCCCACAGTTGGATAGAGTGCACCTCCACTATCACTTACCTAATGAACGAAGGGCTGGCAACACTGATTAATTAACGAGAGGCTGATAACACTGGCTAATGAACTGGAGTGCTGGCTAACACTGGCTAATGAACTGGAGGGCTGGCTAACACCAGCTAGTGAACTGGAGGGCTGGCAAACACTGAATAATAAACTGGGGGGCTGACTAACAACTGGCAATGAAATTGAGGGGACACTTCTAGGGTTTTTGCTGCGAGCCAAACTTTTGAATGCCCCCTTTGCGTGCTGCTGCATTTAAGTGGGTGTGGTGTTGTCAATGGCCTGGCTCGTGGGGGGTCTGGGTAAAATTTTGACCGTAACAGTCAAATACCAATAATGTAAATTACTAGAAACCGTATACATCCCTTTTTCAAACATCTTGGTTGCCACTACTATATTGCTCCTTTCAGGTTTTAGTTGATCAAAAAAACTTATTTTATAGGCTGTGCTATATACGTTGGTTCAACTGTTACAATACATTGAAATGCCAAACTTTCTGTAGTATAAAATATTTTAGACATAAGAATTGTAAGCTGCTACCATGTCAAGCCCTAACTAGCTAACCAGCATAACTAGACTTACCTAGCCTTACAAACTAAAGATAAACTGTCAAAACTGGAGTTGAAGCAACTTCAAAGTGCCGTGTATTGGAGTTATGAGGGCTGCACTCACACTTTTGCATGTTTGCTAGTTAAATTTTTTTCACCACTACTGTCTGCCGCCTTTCTTCTTAGTGCAGAGGTGTGCCTGAGACAAATGTCTCACTCTCCCTAATGGAAGATGTGGCCCTGAATGGGGCTGACAACACTGCTAAGAACTGGAGGGCGGACAATACTGGTCTATGAAATGGGGGGGCTGATGACACTGGCTAATGATCTTGAGGCTAATGAAGGGGAGGGCTGACGACAGTGGCTAATGAAGGGGAGGGCTGAACGACAGTGGCTAATGAAGGGGAGGCTGACGACAGTGGCTAATGAAGGGGAGGGCTGACGACACTGGCAAAAGGGGAGGGTGACGACACTGGCTAATGAAGGGGAGGGCTGCGACTGGCATGAAGGGGAGGGCGACTGGAAACGATCTGAAGTATCCTTGCCATGTTAGAGTTAAAGGTGTGCTCTGGGCTTTCAAGCACATAATTACAATAGCTTCTATGGGCCCAATTTTTCATTAGAGAATTGCCCGGCCTACTGGGCCAGTCCTTCCCTGCTCCCCAGGGTGTAGTCTCAAATTCATGGGTATATTCAAACTGGTTGTCAATTGTTTCAAAAATATAATTCATTTCGATTTACGTGTTTCTGTATTGAAAAAACATTAGTAAAGATGAAGGACACAAAGATGTGCTTTTAAAGGGGACTGGGAGATCGCTCTGTACCTTTGAATAGTGGGTATGTGATTAATAGAAGGTACCTCTGAGCACCACCTAAGGGGGGAATTGCAGTAATAATTGGGTTTAATTGCAGGTTTTCATTTTAGTAGAAAGCGTTATACGGCCCTTCTGTTCTTCATTATACAGTTATAGTTAAATGAAGTTCTGCTGGAATGATTGTTGGGTTGCCCTAAACTTTGTGTTTTTTTTTCTCTTCTTCACAGTCCACAAGATCATAGCTTTGCCCCAACACTCCTGCAAATCATTGTCTCTGATCAGGTGGAGTTTCAGTGCGCCAGGCAGGTAAGTTTGGTAAAGGCTTAAATATAAATGCACCTTTAAGGGCATGTCCACCCCAAAAACTATAATCCCCCCCACTACTGGCCCCATTGTGTAGTGTAGTTTAATCCTTACCTCACATCCCAGCTCCATATGGTTCCCTGTAGTCCCCCCCCAAAGTCCCAAAAACTGCCACCAGGAGGATTATAGCAGAGTCCATATAGGACTCTGCCTCTATTCTGGCCCCGGGAGAAGTTTGGCATGCATACTGCAGCCCTTCTCCCCCTCCCTCACTATTAGGATTCCCTCCCCTCCCATAAAACCCTTTTTACCAAACATTCCCCCTGTCCCCCCAGCCCCAACCCTCTATTAGTAATATCAGAAAATTGCCAAAATATTACTTTCCTTCCTCTTGCCCCTGCCGCACTGAACTCGCTGGGCCACGTCTGTGATTGGCTGCCGCTCAGCCATCACAGACGCGACTGCCGGTCCTGCCCTCTGCTTGCATTTTCTCGCAGCAGAGGGCCTGGCAGCGTGGCGGAGGAAAGAGGGAAGGTAAGTAAAGTTTTGGCATTTTCTATGATATTACTAAATAGCGGTTGGGGCTTGAGGGGACAGGGGGAATGTTTGGTAAAATTTTTTTCAGAAGGTTGGACATACCCTTTAAAGTATCACTCTGTTAAATGGCATCTAAACTGGAAAAATTGCTTTTTAAATGTTATTACCTATTACTGGACAATATAATTCTTCCCAACTACCACTGTAAAATATTTTATTGTTGATGTTCTCCATTTTCTTGCTGTCCTACCTGAGACATCTTACATTTCAGTTTCAGTCAAGTGCTTTATTATTAAAACTCTTTGCTATGTTCAAATGGCATGTTTGATTTGCATGGTGGGAAATTCCCTATCCCAGTGCGGTCTCTTAAGGTTCATACACACGCTCAATTTGCGTGCCTAGTGCTACTCGCGGCGGAACAGTCGAGAATCATCCGTGTATGCATTTGGTTGTGGGGCGTTCGTTGATCTGCCTGGCGAACAGAGGAAACTTAGGTTCTGTTCTTAGGTTCTGGTATCTGTTAACCACCAACACTTTTGCTAGAACCAGAAAACTGTAAACTAGACAGCTGAGGTCTGTTCTGATCATCTCTGACCTTGCTTGTCCTGCTTATCTTGTGGTTGCAACCCCTTTCTGTGGAATCACCATAAATTCCATAATCTGACTGCCACTCACAATGAGGTTAATAAGAGTGTTTCAGGGAAATGTAATTCTTTGCATAATTTCCCTCTATGCATCATGCAGATGGGGCTTTGCATAAAGTTGTGTTTTTGTATTAATAAGCTCCAAGCTGCAGTGGTTTTCTTTTAAAGCTGCCATCTATCTGAAAAACATGGTAAGTCAGTACTGGCCTGATCGGGAACCACAGGCTGGGGAAGTTGTTTCCATTCCATATTCTGAAAATGACCGTCATCAAATTAGAGAGAATATTGTGGAAGGAATAATTCGCTCTCGGACTTGGTGAGGTGAGAAATCTAAATGTTATCATTAGGCAAAGTCACACCAACAATTTGTTTTTTTTTATCTGAAGGACTAAATTATACAGATGTTCTCTGTTGCAGAGCACAGCTGACTCTTTGCCTTCGGTCATCATTAAACATGATTTCCCAGGTCGCTGGACAGGAGTAGTGGACAAAACGGATTCTACCTACAGTCGCAGAACCCTGGAAGTGGCTAGGTGCCTCTTGTGCTTGTACCAGCTGTGAAGACATACGAGTAAGTGGATAATATGCTGCTTAGTCTCAGGGGCTAACAAGTAAAAATTTGCTGCTTGCAACTTTGTTTTTCTGTAGCCTTTTTAGGCTTAGTGAGCTTGAAAACAAACAAAAATGAAACACCACCAAAGCCGCCCACTTTGAATCTAAACCTGGCCATCAAATTTAGGCTATTCCTATCCATCTAATAGTGGGAAGATGTGTACCAAACAATCACCCACAATGCATCTTGGACAATAGGAGTATAGCCGGAGTAGAGTATAAGCCAATTGGTTGGATGAGTCAATGTGCTGTCATTGCACATAACATATTTTGATGGAATCTATGTGCAATATGTGATGGCATATGTAGGGCCAGCTTAACTTTGGAAAAATGCAAGTTAGGCACTCAAGGACTACCACACATTGCCCTCGCCAGCATTCACTTCTCCACCTTAGTTCCTGTGGTTCACAAAATGTTCTTCTCAGGTTCAAGAAGGCAGATGAGCGAGCCCCTCTCATCGTGCCATGCAGATTTTCTGCCGAGGCTTCAGCAACAGATTGTGCAATTAATTCCCGATTCATCGCATTATTCCGTGCTGATGCAAAAACAAATCCTTAAGATTTTTTATGCACTGATCCAGGTAGGAACATTTGAATTTGGAAGTTAACATCCAAATCTAGTAGGAATTAAAGGTGAACTAAAGTATTAATACAATTTTAAATTCATTTTATAATTCCTATTAACAGATAGTGGTATCTTTCTCCTTAGAAATCTCCGCCATCTCTCCTTACCCTTCACAAGTGTTCTGCTCCATTATATTTAACATGTAATGTAGGGGAAAAAAAATTCCAGGATTTTGTACTAGTATAACATTCATTGGGGTAGTACAGGAACTAAACCACAATGTGTATGTTAACAAACATAACAAGTCCGAAATATCGAAAATCCGGGTCCGGGATAGTTCGAGAAGTCTGAATTCATTTGAAAGTCGGCTCAAAACTCGGGTTCGAGTTCTGAAAAGTTTGCAGGATTGACACATTTTCAAACCTATAACAAGGTATGTAAAGGTAGGTAGCATATATAGCTGTGATAAAACAAATAGATTTATTCAGTGAAACATGTTGCGCGAAATGTTTAGACTCACAGTCCTTTCTCAAGCATGCTTTCAAACCTGTAGTTCCACCTCAAAACAAGAGACACTACACACAAGGAAGCTGCAGAAATCGGGAAATGCCAGAAGCTTGCACAATGACAAATGGTTTAGCCGCAATACTGCTGGTTACACATGGCGGCAACCATTAGTATAGGGGTATTTGTTTTATGAAAGCTACTGTAACTAAATATTAAATGGAGCTTGGCACACTCAGTACAGAAAAAAGTCAGATCATCCTTTTACCAACATGTGTGATGGCATAGATCGATAATTTCAATTTGCCCCTTTACTTTATTATAGGGAGACAACTAAAGTGATAGGAAGGTCATATAAACACTGCGTGTAGCCTTCCAATGAAATCTGCTGCTATATGTCAAGTGTGCCCAGTCTGTTAAATGTGTAAAATTATCACTTTGGGTCATCAAAATGATCCAAAAAGTGAAATAGCAAAAGGGACCACCCCATATAAAAGACCACTTCACTTTTTAACTAAAAATGAGAAGTACACGAGGAACAAATTGATTATTCCAACCTTCCAATTTCAGGTTAGTGTGTGTGGACCCTCCTGTATTAAATAGTGCTGGGGACAAGAGGAAATGGTTTCTTTTAATCCATTTCAATGAGCATGGTGTTACTTGCTGTGCTTGGAATCCCAGCATGCTCAGCAGATCATTTTCTGATTGAAACAATTTTTATATTGGTATGTTTTTCTCTCTCTTCTCTCTCTCTCTCTCTCTCTCTCTCTCTCTCTCTCTCTCTCTCCTTCTCTCTCCTCTCTCCTCGTACGCTCTGCCACTCACCGTGACTGGTGAAAACCAAATGATGACGCAGTGGGTGGGGATTTCAGTGCTATTGCTGACAGAGACGTCCCTGCTGTAAGAAGTTTCTCTTTGTATAAAAGCCACAGAATGTTCCGAGAGGCATCGGTAAACCATTTTGAACCTGATTCTCTTTCTAACAGGAAACGCTGCAGGTGATGAAGACGAACGCGCGGAACTCGTTTGGTGGAAATGTAAGAAGTGGGCCCTTCACAACATCACACGTCTTTGCAAAGGTAAAAATCCCTCTACATATTTTATAATATCTGTAAAAAAATGTTTGTCTAACAGTTACATAGTAAAACATAGTATTGGAGGTTGTATAAAGATATATCTCCATCTAGTCCAACCCTACATATAATGTCTGTATAACAGTTACATAGTAAATAGTATTGGAGGTTGAATAAAGACATACGTCCATCTAGTCCAACCTTTATACCTACCCATAATGTCTGTATAACAGTTACAAGTAACATAGTATTGGAGGTTGTATAAAGACATACGTCCATCTAGTCCAACCTTATACCCTACCCATAATGTCTGATAAAGTTACATAGTAACATAGTATTGGGGGTGTATAAAGACATACGTCCATCTAGTCCAACCTTTATACCCCCCCCTCCCATATGTCTATAACAGTTACATATACTTTATACTCTACCAATAATCCTATTTTCTAAAAAATGCGACTGTGCGTTACCTTAATCCTCCTTTTAAGTTACTGTGCGAAACACCAACATTTTGCTACCAAAGACAGGGTTCGTCCATGTAAATCCACTTGTCTTTCCCTTGAGTCTCTATATTGTGCTGGCGGCGCCATGTTAACCGTTGTGTTCTAACCCATTACTCAAACCAGGCACCAGATCGCGTGCATGCGCATTGGTAAAGAAACTTAAAAGCGGTTGCTAAAAGCATTGGTGCGCCGTTTTCTCCAATCTGGTGCCTGATCGCTTTGCACATTGCTATTGAAATGGAAACCTGCACGGGGGGGGGGAGACTCTGCTGCCACGAAGTGGGTGGGGCTCTGGTGCCAAGGGGGGGAACCTCATGCTGCCATAGAGGGGGGGGGGGCTCTGTTGCCAAAGAGGGGGGTCTCTGCTGCCAAAAACGGGGGTGGGGCTCTGTTGCCAAAGGGGGGGGGACTCTTTGCCACAGGGGGAGAAAACTGTATAAGGTTGGGTTGTGTGCGGCGTTGTGTGTTGTATAGTGTGCGTGAGAGCTGTGTGTAGAAGTTGTAGTGTGCACAAGCGCTGTGTGTAGTGTTGCATTTTTTGTTGTAGTGTAACGCCGTGTGCAAAAGTTTATTACACTGCCACATGTAGTGTTGTATTGTGCGCACGCGCCATGTGCAGCGGTGTATTATGCATGCTCGGTGTGTAGTGCATTAATATGTGCATTTTAAAGAATTCTAAACAATCTTTTATGGCTATTAGTCTTTCAAAAAAAAGTGTATGTATGTTATTTATTAAATCGCCACTTGGGGACACAACGCTGTTCAAAACTAAAATAAAAGTCATACAAGGGGGAAATACATAAATATATAAATTCTATAATTTAACTATATTAGTGCTAGAGTCTTGCCCACAAGAAGAAAGGAGGTTCCTGTCCTGTAGAGCTACAATCTAGTTAGGAGGGTAACATAATTATAAGGAAAGGTGTTGAAGTGCAGTAGTGAGAATTGCAGTGCAAATAAAACAATCAAATTGTCATTATTCAAGTAAATGACAATATTTCTCTTTGCACTCAATGTATTTAATGGTAAAACTTTGTTCTCCTTCATAGAATTGGCTTGGTTCTTTGCAGGTATGGGAGCCCTGGAATTGTCATAAAGGAATATTTTGAATTTTCAGAGTATTTTCTAAAGACCTATGCTGTTGGAATTTGCAGGTAATGTTGCAGTTTGTATGACACTGTCCCTCTCGTTGCTCAATAAACATGCTCATTGGGATTGAATGAGAACTTAGGGTTGCCAATTCCTACCATGATAGTACCAGGGTAGGGACTTAAACCACAGCCTGGCAACAGTGGACAAGGCTAGACTGGCAGTATGAGCTTAACGTTAACTAAATGGTTAGATGATCAAAGGCAAACCCTGGGGTGAGTTGTTGGAATGGTCTCCCCACCCAAAGTACTATCAAGGGAAGGGTTGTGATACGGGCACTATAATTGCCTTTTAACCCAGTGAGAGAAAGGGGGAATTCTCCAATCCCTAGCAAAGAGTTTTGTGTAAATGTTGATTGAAGCCAAGTTATTTAACTAATTGCTTTAATTTATACAGAGAGAAGGGCAGGTTTTTGTAAGTCGCATTACAATGGTAAAGTAAAATGTAAACAAATTAACTGGATATGCACTAGGCTTCTAATTTGTGTGTATTTAATTAATTTGGTCTAGTTGCACTCTGCGTGGATGTATACTATACCATATATATCTTAAAAAGCAGATGAACCAAAGATTGTGAAGTTTATATATATATATATATATATATATATATATAATTTTGTACTGCTAGTTCCATATTTATTAATTATAGTTACATTTATGCACAAAAAACAAAAATGATTTGATGTTATTTATATAGATACATTATATTTGTTATTACTAGTTTATATTTATTTCCTTTCATAATATAGAAGATATAATATAACACAACATTGTATTTTTCACAATGATCTGCTTAAGACTACTGCTGAAAAGTATAGAGCTGTTGGGGGCGGAGCCTGACCGAGCAGCATGGCAGACGTGTATTAGGAGAGCTCTGCACTACAGAGGCACCAAAAGCTATATTTTAAAGCCAAAAGTGAATCTATGAGAGGGGAAAAGAGGTCCTAACCTTACAGAAATGGCTCCACCAAAAAAACAAGCTGAAAACAAGGGAGAACTGACGAATTACTTCCCTAAATCGGACTTTCCCACGGACGACACACAGGCCGCACAGCCTAAGAAGCATGGCACCAGCGTCGCTTCCCAACAGAACACTGTAATAAGAGAGGACATCGCCAAACTGTATAAAGATTTAGAAGCGGTGATCAGTCTGGCCCTGACCAACCACCTAGGGACATCATAACGTGCCTACATTATTACACCACAAAGGAAGCCATACTGAAGGCTGTCCGCAATAAACCCTTGGTGGAATATGAGGGCCACACTTTGCATTTTTTCCAGGACCTTGCTCCTAGAACTCTGGCGTGAAGGAGAAATATGCGGCCCTTGACGGAAATACTCCAGAGCAGAAAAATCCGATATAGGTGGTGCTTCCCTTTTCGGCTGCAGGTTCAACATAATGGGAAAACCCTGTATGCTACCACCATGGAGGACGCACCCGAAATGGTGAGATCGCTTGGCATAGAAGGAGAAGCCATAAACCCTCCTATAGCAAAAACCACGAGAATCTCACCACCAAAGGACACTTGGACTCATGTACCCTCTCCCCATGATGCACCTAAATAATGGTAAGAACACCCTATAAACTTTATACAATAGCCTTATTATTAAAACAGAGGACATGGACTCTAGGTGGGAGGTTTTATCGTCCTGTGATAGTCAGAAATAGGCATGGGAGCGAAAGAAACGAGGGATTGAATATCACTAGCTCCAAACCCCCAAATTTTAAAGGGAACCCAGCTCCGCTTGACCTGTACTCCTAGAAGACTGTGAGGAGGCATTTTCCTCTGGGACAGAGAAATCGGTTCCAGATGGGACGGCTACTGAGGTATATCCGGCTGCACCAACAAATCTGTAAGACCCTAAATGACTAAAACTCACTCGGATGGCATCCGCAACTAAATTGATTCTGAAGAGATGATCCACCATCCTCTGTC
This sequence comes from Hymenochirus boettgeri, assembly GCA_019447015.1. Lineage (NCBI taxonomy): Eukaryota > Metazoa > Chordata > Amphibia > Anura > Pipidae > Hymenochirus > Hymenochirus boettgeri. Next base: position 60,260 of record CM033471.1, read on the forward strand.
GGAAATAGATGAGGGACACAGTATGAGAGCCGCCCGAGTCTGGTTAACCGTCTTCTCTCCACACATATAACTGAAGGGGAAAATAGCTGGAAGTCGGTTTGGGAACAATCTATAGTTGGAACATGGGCACAGTGGGATCCACCACATGTTTATCTGAACCCACACCTGTTACAAGCGGGGGAAACAAGGAGTAAGGAAAAAGCCTGAACTTTATAACCCACCATTTTATAGGACCTACAAAAAGGTCCTATAAAAAGCCTACATAAACATCTTAAAACTATCAAGACTTTGATTCTAAGAGGCTCCAAAGAAGAACTCCAGATTCCCACAATAGCTAAGTTTACTATAGAACTATATTGATATTTAAATAAGTTTTAAAATAACCACTGTGCCTTCTATGTTTAAATGTTAGTGTAGAGAAAATATTTGTGTATAAAGTTTGGAAACGCTATATCAATAGCATTATTATAGTGGATATCAGACCTACATATAACACAGACAACGGTGATAGAAACCGTAAGCCTAAAATGCTATGGTACAATCTAATACCAAATTATTATATAGTGACAGATCTAACTATGCTTATAATCTCCGTAGGGTTTACTTAAAAACTGTTTAATTACTGTGAACCTACCCTTTAAAATTATAGAATAATAGAGGCAAGAATAGTTGGACTACAACAGCTATGCAAACTTTAATTTTAGACTTAAATAACTATATAGATATTAGAATAACTGCTAAATTGTATATAATAAGTCTGATTAGTATGTCTTAAACCTTTAACAAACCAGATATGTTGAAATGTTATATGTATATATGTCTTATGAATAATCTATAATATATGTCTCTGTGTAATTAGCGGTTCTGAAAAGCTACAGCACCAAACAATAAGACTTGATATGATAACTGAAGAAGGGGGCTTTTGTAAAGTTGTATTTAACAAAGGTGTTCACAAAAAACACAACAGGTTTAATCATGTCTAACCCACCCTTCTGCCTTATTAGGTGACATTCCTTTTGACCATGTTTAGTTTAATTACCCACAAAAATAGGAAAAACAAACTATTAATTGTTGTTTAGTCCTTTTATGGCAAAAGGCACACAGTACTCAATTAATTGTTGTTTAGTCCTTTTATGGCAAAAGGCACACAGTACTCACATATAGAAATAACGGTACCAGGTAAGTTTTAATCAATAAAACTCAGAGTGAATGATCTCCCCTTCTACTGATGCACCTTAACAGATGCAGCATCCAAACATAATCACCAAATAAACTCGGCAAAATTGCCTTGGCAAAACATGATCCCTACAATTTTAATTTGCTGGGATGGATATTGTAAAATATCCGGGAGGCTAAATGCTGGATCAGCCTCAGTTCCCATGATCCCTACAATTTTAATTTGCTGGGATGGATGTTGTAAAATATCCAAGAGGCTAAATGCTGGATCAGCCTCAGTTCCCATCCTGAAAGCAACACAGAGCTCGAGAATACAAGTGACATCATCCGCATAGGCCAACACCTTCAGTGAGACACCAGGGGAAACAGGCATCCTGGCAAACACATAACAATGGGCTAAGCAGGCAACCTTGCATAACCCCAGAGGAAACACGAAAGGACTCTCCCAACCATCCATTCACAAATGGGATACAGTGTGGCTGGCACATGCAAGTTTGCCCACTTACTAACTTTGGTATAAGGCAGCCAAAGGCAAGGTGAGGTGGAGACTGGAGAGGCACACTGACTGGCGCGCACGCTTTTCCTCATGGGAAGAAGTACAAGAATGTCACAATTTTAACCGATTACAAATGTAACTGGTGACTTATCAGTTACCTGCTTGCAACCCTAACTGCTATTTTCCCCATTTTATTAAATGTATTTCAATTGTAACCAGATATTTAATGATTGGTCTATTACTTTTTGGTAAATGCATTTATCTCCTCCCTCTGCTTTAATGAGCTTTTTAAAAACGTGAGCATGTGTACAGGAGTCAGCAGGGGAAACAGCAGTCAATAATTGGTTGTGATGTCAGCAGTCACAGCCTTGATTGACTGCATGGAGGGAGGGGCCAGCTTACTATGCCAGAATGGGGACAATAATTATCCTTATAATTGCTGAATATCTCAGTTCAAGTTGGGGGCAGGTAACTGACATGTGACCAGGATTTTGTTGTAAGGGTGGACATTCCCTTCAAGGCTAGGTTCACACTTTAGCCTACTTAATGCTGCGGGGGACAACGCTCTTGTGATGTGTAATGTTTCCCTGCATTATCACATAGTGGTGTCCATTGATTTTAATGGCACTGCTATGCATTAACGCAGCAAGCTGCTGCATGCAGTAAGTTGCACGTAACGCATATCATAGTTGTGGGCGGTACCATTCACTCCTATGAGCACAGCATTTTGGTACAATGTCATGTGTTCACATTGCACCAAAACATCCCCTAGTGTGAACAAACCTTAAATATAAACTTTGAATTTGACTTGAAAGGCTACAATATATAAAGGAACGTGTGTGTCTGTACTGCAGGTTTTAAAACTCAATAATATTGTTGTGCTAATGAAAGATGGTGTTTTCATTTTATAATTCATTCTGATTAAATGCATATATTTGTACTAGTGTGTGTGGCTGGCATGGAAACAGTAAGGTGAGATGGGTGTATCAGTAGGTATGTGTTCCTGTGCCTGGGTGGTGTTAGCAGTATGGTTTTGTGTTTGTGACCATAAGAGTGGCCCTGCAGATGTTTGCCAACAACAACTCTCGTTGTTGTTAATTATTATTATTATTATTATTATTTTATTTTTATTATTTTATTTTATTTTTATTATTATATTATTTTATTATTATTATATTATATTATGAATTGAGAGAGCAAGTCGGATGACTAGCGAAATGTCTTCAAGATCTACATTTCAAGTCCAGTTGATCTAATTGAATACAACAGATATACCATGACCTGGATGAATGAGAACCTTCACAAGCATTTTAATAGGATGTTGTTTCAGTGGCCTAAAGCTATTTACTATATATGCACAAGTATAAACCGGCTTTCGGCTTATACTCAAGCCAGCAAATAACTTTGGAATTCGGCCTACCAATCGCTACCTATACGTGCCAGCTGACGTCACTATTCGGCGCCGGGCAGTAACGGCAGCCGGAGCATCATTACAGGCAGCGAGGGAGCCAGCGGTGGCCAGATTTCCAAAGTTAGTTGATAACTTGAGTACAAGCTGAGGTCGGTTTATACTTCAGGATATATAGTAAATCGCTTTAGGCCACTCAAACATCCTATTAAAATGTTATTTTACAGAGACAATATAATAAAGCAGTAAAGACAACCAGTAGCCCACCATATGTTTTGAACACTTCCACTTCCAGCATTCCCTACACGCAAGAACAGAGGATAATCAGGGAATGCTAGGAGCTGTATATTTCATTTGTAAAAGAGAAGGAAGCAAAAGTAAACAGTCAAATAGAGGATAAATTAATGCAGGGGAAAGAAAACAAATTATTTAACACTCTCAGAATTCCCTACAAGCAAACACTCTGCAATAGCTTAGGATACTCATGGAATGCTGGAAGTTGTAGTTTTTGTTAGTAATGTGATAACAGAGAAACAGACAAATATAAAGTTTAATACACAGAACAGCAAACAAATGCTTCAACACTACAACCCACAGCATTCCCTACAAGCAAGCACTCTGCAATAGCTTAAGACAATCAATGAATGCAGGGAGTTGTAGTTTTTGTTTGTAATATGCTAACTGAAGGAAATAGGCAAATAGACCGTTTAATACAGGGTAAAGCAACCAGATGCTTTAACACTTCAACCCCCAGCATTCGCTACAAACAAGCACTCTGCAATAGCTTAGCATAGTCATGGAATGCTGGGAGTTGTAGTTTGTTTGTAATATGCTAACTGAAGGAAATACGCAAATAGACAGTTTAATACAGGGGAAAGCAACCAGATGCTTTAACCCCCCAGTTGGCAGGCCCCGAGCAGCTTGTCCCCAGCACTCCAGTAGACATTCCCCAGCATCCATGTAGGTAGTCCCCAGCCCCCCAATATGTATTCCCCAGCATTCTCAAATCCCCGTCCTAAGGACCAGATGATGATCCCCCATCCAGAGACACCCCCATTGAAAAAAAACCACTGTGCAGGCACTCTAAGTGTATTGGAATGTGCCTACAAAGTAAATAAAATACACTTGCACAGTCATTGTCTCCACCCCCCACTCACATGCGCTCTTGGTGGTGGTGGTACTGCCATTAATGCGGCATGCATATATTAATCTGCTCTGCAGCTCAGCTGCACTTCACTTATCCGCTCCGGTCCCGCCACCACATAAGATATACATTGCCCTAATTGGTTGGAGAAACTGGTGTTTTCAAAGGTTTAAATCACATTGTTTCACTGAAACAACATCTCAAATACACAGATAAAGACCCCTGGCATATAATGCATTTCACTCCAGCCTTAAACACACTGATTCTTGGCATGTATAAAGGCATCAAAGTGGGCAAAATAGACATTTCTGCAGTTTTTTTTTTAAGAAATTGGTGTTTTCAAAGGGTTAAATCACTTTGTTTCACTAAAACACCTGTATACACCGGTACAGACCCTTGGCATCTAATGCAGTTCAGTCTAGCCTAATATAGCCTAATATACTCTAAACGGATTATGGGCATGCATACAGAATTCATGAAAGCAGATTCCTATTATGATGTCCGATGACTGTTTAAGTACATTATTTATTTGTACATAGATAACATTACAAGAAGCATTTTTAAAGTCATAATTTAATTATGGTGAACAGCTATTTCATGTATGAGTGGAGGTTAGTGATTTATTTATACGATTATACCAACGTTTTTTCTCTTTTATGTGTACATTCCACATGAAATACACTGCACAATCTAAAGCTGGCTATACATTGGATCGTTATTCCAATAATAAGATCAGGCAATGCGTTTTTTTGTCATCATGTAAATGACTGAATAACTATCTAAATATTTTCTGAAGTTTCTATCCAATTTATAGCAGACATTATGCTAGATTAATCTCAAAATGAATGGAATATGGAAGGTAATGTAAATACATTTCTGATTTAGCATGATTAATGTTCTTTGAGATGTGTTCTATTAAATCAATGAAATATACCATCTAATGCAAATCTTATTCTAAATAGTAAGCATAAAAACTTCATACACACATACGATCTCGGGGAATGCACTGCACGGTGTGTATGAATGTCTGTTTTGGCCGATAAGCATGCCGTGAATGGGCACTTTGTCTGCCAGACGGATCTGTCAACGAGGACTAAATGATTGTTTTGACCGACAAAGTGCCGACACATGGCATGATTATTGGCCGAAACGGTTGCTCATAACCATCACATGGAGTGGGTCGGCCCCCACGATCGCACATGTATATAAAGCTTTAATCAAAGATTAAATTAGATATGTCATATACATTCAGTCAGATATCAAGCAATACATTTCTATTGGAAAGTTGTTTTCCTGGTGGGTTCCAGAGTTTTAATGAGAAGTTGTCAGACATGCTGGGACCTATTTCATGGGTGTCATTAAATAAAAAATAGCTTTAGAAACATGGGATTAGTAGTAGAAAATTGTACAGTGTTCCATACACTGTATGCACAAATGAGGCGTGGTAGGGGGTCGTGAGTCACTGCATATTGTACCTTTGAACTAGGCTTTTGGATTCTTCCTTAGGCATGATAACAATAATGAATCTTGTAAAGCACACTGTTTTATACAAACTAGAACAAAGACTTACTGACATAGCGAGGTTATCTTTTCCTCCCATGCCTGGCAATGGTTGTCATAAATAAAACAGTAAATACACATTTAATCATCACAGGCAGAAATAAAAGAATTAACAAAAAGGTTAAACCCAAAGGTTTTAAGCACAAAGTACTTTAACATGGTAACAGAATTGTGTAACTTTTCTAGAGATTTAACTTGATTTAAAGGTAAAATAGGGCTATAGTCATAACAATACACCGTGTCATTATAGTCCTAACAATACAGTGTGTCATTATATAGTCATAACCTGACCCTGTAGTGTATTTCCATGGGGGGAACTGTAAGATTATAGTCTTATAATTTTACAGTTCCGGGAGGAGAAGGAAACCAGAAGCCACAAAGAGGTAGGTTATAATAAATAATGCACCCGAACTGTAAATTAAAGGGATATTAGACTTAGAAGTCACCCCTTGGATGTTACCTGTGCCTGTCATAAAAAAACTGTACTCAACAACCAGGTGGCACAAATCACTTGTCTTTTAAATCGGCTCCAGAACTCCTCGGTGACTTCCACATAATCCTTATAAATTTACAGTGGGTGAAGGGGGTGCATTATTCACTATATAACTAAACGCCCTGCACGAGCTAGCGGTAAAAACAAAAAAAAACGCCCTGACGCACTATACAAACACAACACGGTACCAACAAACACCGCCATGACCACTATCTAGACGATAACAAACACAGTAACCCTGCCCCTATCAGCGTAACAAACACGCCCTGCACTACAGCTAGCGGTAACAACACGCCCTGCCCTATCAATAGCGGTAACAACAGCACTTCCACTATCTGCGGTAACAACAACCGCCCTGCCACTATCCCCCCCCCCCATATAAAACGAGGGCGTAACACAACGCCCTGACCAAACCTATCATAGCGTACCACAACTCCCTGCCACTATCAATAACGGTAAAACAACACGCCCTGCCACTATCTAGCGGTAACAACCCGCCCTATGCCAACTATCTAGTGCGTGTAAACAAACACGCCCGCACATATCATATCGTAACACAAAACGCCCTCGACCACTATCTAGCGGTAAAAACACAGACGCACCTGCCCACTACTAAGCTGTACAACACACCGCCCTGCCACTCACAATCTACAATCTAGCGGTAACAACAACGCCCTGAGCCAACTATCAAAATCGGTAACACAACCGCCCTGCCAACTATCTCACAGCGTTAACAAACAACAACACGCCTGCCCCACAGCACCAAGCGGTAAACAAACACGTCCCTGCCAACTAAAATCATACACTCAGATACCCAAAGAAAAAACTCCAGTGCCAATTAAATAAATATACGATAGACCAAATACGCACGATTCAATTATATAGTACTAAAACCAATAACCCCGCCGTGACCATGATAATAAGCGATAACAAAAATACAACGCCGTAGAGCCATATATAGCCGATAAAAAACCAACACGCCCGTGTAAGCCATTATATAAGCGATAAACAACGCAGTTAAACGCCATTACATAAAAGAGCGATACAACACATACGCACAGTGTAGAAAACGCCGTGCCATTCTAATAAGCGACTAAAAACAATAAACACCCGTTCCATTATATAAAAAAAAAGCGATAATAACAACAGGCAAAAAAACCGTCCAATTTATAGATATGCGATAACACTCACGTTCCATATCATAAATAGGCGATACACAACACGCCAATGTGATCCTTATATAGCGTACAAAACACGCCGTTTCAATATAAATAGCGATACAAACACAGCCGTGCCATTATATAGCAGATATAACAACACAGCACGTGTCACACATATCTAGACGGTAACACACACGACAACCCTGACCACTATCTAGCGGTAACAAACAACGCCGCCTGCCACTATCTTCTCCAGCGGTAATAACAACACGCCCTGCCACTATCTAGCGGTAACCAACAAAACGCACACTGCCAACAATCTAACGGTAACAACACGCCCTGCCACTACTCTAGCAGGTAACACGAAAAACCGTACCAATTATATAAGCGAGAACAATACGCCGTGCCATGATATAGCTATAACAATAACGCCGTGTCCTTATATAGCGTAACAATAAACGCCCGTGCCAATTATAATAGCGATAACAAACAACGCCGTGCCATTATATCGCGATACACGCCGTGCCATTAGATATCGATAACCAATAAAAAAACAGCCGTGGCCAGATAATAGCGGGAAACAACGACCGCTTGCACTTATATAAGCGATAACCAACAGCCGTGCCATTAAAAGCATAACACGCACCGTGCCATTATAGAGCGACATACAAACACAGAACGCCACTGTACATGAATATAAGCGAAAAAAATAAACAAAACACGCACGTGTCCTTACGATCGCGATAACAAAAACACGCTAGCACATATATAACAGCGCTAAAACAAAACACGCCAGTGTCAATATATAATAAAAGATACAAGCGGATAACACAAGACTACTACTACCGTGTTCATTCTACTGCGATAAACAAACTCGGTGTACCATATATATAAAGCGATAACACACGAAAACCGTGTCAGTATAATGCGATAAACAACACGCCGTGTCTGAATAAAAAAAAAATCGCTAACACAAGCCGTGTCATTTCTAGCGATAACAACAACCGCCGTGTCCATTATATCGCGAAAAACACACGCCAGTGTCATTAAAACAAACCAATAACACAACTCGCCGTGTATACCATAATATATAGCGAATCAAACAAATACACCAGTGAAGCCACTAATATAGTCATAAAAACAATCACACGCCATGTGCCACTTATAAGTGATAACAATACACACCAGTTGTACATTCTATAAAGCGTGAAACAACCACGGCCGTGTCATAACATAGCGGATACACCAGTGTGTCATTATATAGCATGATAAACAACAACACACGTGTCATTAAATATAAGACGATAAACAACAACGCCGTGAATCATACAACAACAATAAAGCGATAACCACACCAGTGTCATTATACTAAAGCGTAACATACACACCGTAGTCCCATATATATAGCGCATAACAAGCAAACAACCGTGACCACTATAACAATAGCGCTTCACAAGACACCATGTCATTAATATAAGCGATACAAGACCACACATGTCATGATATAAAGATGATAACAATACACCGTGTGTACAAATATAATAAGGGATAACTCTAGTGTCCTTATAGTGATACATAACAACCCGTTTCAATAATATAGTGAATACATACTCTGTGTCACATCCTTATAAATTACAAGTTGAGTAAACTGTGCTTATTCACTATCACATAACTAAACGCCAACTGCCACTATCTAGCGGTAACAACACGCCCTGGACCTATCTACATGTAACCACACGCCCCTGGCCACTATCATAGCGGTAACAACACGACCTGAACTGCCACACATCTCGCGGATAACAACAACGCCACATGCCACTACATACTAATCGGTAAACACACACACACCCGGCACACAACTATCTAAGAGGGAACCAACACGCCACTGACCACCTATCTAAGACGGCATACAAACGCAAAAACAAAAAACATCGAAGAGAACAGCACCGAAAAAAAACAACCAAACACTAAGAAAAAAAAAACGGCAAACGAAAAACAGAAAAACGCGAACACGACGAAAAAACACAACGAACGACGACGAAAAAAACAACGTAAACATAACCAACGACAGCTAAAACCACACAAACGCATACGTAAAACAACGAAACTAAAAATAAAAACCACAAAAAAAAACAACGACAACAACAAACCCCTTACCAAACAGAAAAACCCCACACCCCCCACAAATACCACCCCCCACCCCCCCCCCCCTGAAACCCTTCCCCCCCCACCCCACCCACACCCCCCCCCACACCCACACCCCCCCCCCCCGACCACCCCCCTCCCCCCCCCCCCTATCCACCCCCCCCCAACCCCCCCCCCCCCCCACCCCCACACCCCCTCCCATCCTCCCCCCCCCCAACACACCCCCCCCCCCCCCATAAAAAAACTATCTAGCGTAACACCACGCCCTGCCACACAGCAGAGACTCTTACCAAACAACGCCACACGCCACTAATCTACACTGATAACAACATAAACAACAACACCCCTGAACCAACTACTCCTAGCTGTAACACACGCCCTCTCCAAACTATCTAAGCTAGTAAAACAACGCCCGATGCCCACTATCTAGCGGTAACACAAAAACGCCCTGCCACTGATCCTGCGCGTAACACACCCATGGGCACACTATCTAAGCAGATACACACACGCCCTGAATGCAACATATCCTAGCGGTAAAAAAAAAAAAACGCCGTGCCATTATATAAGCATGAAAAACACTAACGCCGTGCCTTTATAACGTAACAATGTACGAAAACCCGTGCCATTATATAGCGATAAACAAATAAATACGCCCGTTCACCATATAAGAAGCGATAACAACACACTCGTAGCCATTACATCAAGCGATAACAAAACCTACCCGATAGCCAATTATAGAAGCGATAAAAAAAAAAACAATACGCGCGATGCATTAAGAGCGATAAACAATAACGCCGTGGCCATATATAAGCGATAAACACGACGTGCCCATTATAATAAGCACCGATACAAACACCGCCGTCCATTAATAGCGATATACAACACGCCGTGTCATTATATAGCGATAACAACACGCCGTGTCTTATATACGTAACAACAGCCGTGCATTATTAGCGTACAAACACGCCGTGTCATTATAGACGATAACAAATCCGTGTCATTATCTAGCGATAACACGCCGTGTCATTTATAGCGATAACACCATACGCCGTGTCATGATATAGCGTAACAACACGCCGTGTCCTTATATAGCATAACCACGCGTGTCATTATATAGTCGATAACAACAACGCCGGTCTTAATAAGCGATAACAACACGCCGTGTCCATTTATAGCGATAACAATACGACCGTGGTCAATTATATAGCGATAACACTCCATCCCGTGGCCCTATATAGCGATAACAAATACGCGTGCCATTATATAATGGATAACAATACAAACCGTGTCTATTAATAACTATAACAACACGCCCGTTCATTATATAGCTATAATACAACCGTGTCATTATATCGCGATAACAATAAACAACTTGTCATTATAAGCGATAACACACGCCGTGTCATTATAATAGCGATAACACACACCACACCGTGTCCCATTATATAGCGATAATAACACTACACCGTGTCATTATATAGCTATAACAAACAACCGTGCCCACTATATAGCGATACAATAACACCATGTCATGTATATAGCGATACCAATACCCCATGTCATTATTAGTGAATAACACTACACCAGTCCTTATATAGTATACTACTCTGTGTCATTATAGTGATAAACAATCACCCGTGTCATTATATACGTATATCCTCTGTGTCATTATCGTGATAACAAGACACCGTTGCCCATTATATAGCGATAACAAACACCTGTCATTATAGTGATAACATACACCTGTCATTATATAGTATACAATACATCCGTGTCATTATATAGTGATAACATACACGGTCTTATATGTGATAACAATAACACCGTGTCATTATAATAGCGATAACAATACCAGTGGTTATGATATAGTTATAAAGATATATCCATACAATGGTAATGAACTGGTGCGGTAGTTGTATGTAAGTGACCATTGAAATGGGAATATGGTGGGCTCATGGAAATGTTTCTTAGGAAAGGAGTGTGGATTACCGTATAATGTAATGACATAATGAGTCTTACTTTCCTTTCGAGGAAAACCCCAAACAATCCAGAACCCCCAGACTGCCCCCTGTCAATGGATTCAGCCCCTGGTCCAGGGTCGGTGGAAATAACGAAGTCCCGCAGCTTGTAATCGGTCCCTAGTCAGTGACCCTGCAATCTCCTTCCCACCAACGTTATTACAACCGCCAAACGGTGACTAACAGCCCTTCACCATCACCAGTGGAGTAGCGTTTAGCTCCGCCCATCGCAGAGTCCCATGTCAATTCTTTGAAGTTAGCGCTTCGTGTTCACGTGGGTCTGGGCGGTTGGTAGTTTGAAGTGTACATTGATTATCTGTTCTATGTTATAATGAATGCCAGGGGTGCAATAATATGATATTGTATGGAACCTAGTGAAATTGCATTGATTATCTTGTCTATATGTTTAATATATAGATAATACTGTATATACAATAATTATGAATATTGTATGGGGCCTTAGGAATGTACTTGATTATCTTTTCTATGTGGATTATATATATATATATAGATATACTGTTATACAGTAATTGATCTTGTATGAGGCCTAGGATGTACAAGTGATTTATGTTCTATGTTTATCTATATATCTATATACTGTCTATTAGATAATATGATATTGATGGGCCGGCCCAGGAAAGGTACATGATTATCTTTTCTATGTTTATATTTTAAAATTTATTTAGGAATATCCTGATATACAGATAATAATGATATTGTATGGGGCCTAGGAATTACATTGATTAATTTTTTTCTATGTTTAATATATAGATATACTGTATAACAGATAATATGATATTGTATGTGGCCTAGGAATGTACAGTGAATTATCTTTTCTAGTTTATCATATATATAATCCCCACTCACATGCACTCTTGGTGGTGGTGGTACTGCTTAATAATGTGGCACGCGTAAGTTAATCTGCTCTGCAGTTCAGCTGCACTTCATTTATCGGGTCCAGTCCTGCCACCACATGTGCATGTACATACACACAGAGGGAGGTTACGGAGGGGCTGTGGGACCAATAAGATATACATTGCCCTAATTGGTTGGAGAAACTGGTGTTTTCAATGGGTTAAATCACATTGTTTCACTGAAACACCACCTGTGGGACCAATAAGAAATACATTGCCCTAATTGATTGGAGAAACTGGTGTTTTCAATGGGTTAAATCACTTTGTTTCACTGAAACAACACCTCAAATACACAGATAAAGACCCCTGGTGAGTTAATACTGGAAGTGTTCAAAAAACAATGGTGGCCTACTGGTTTTGAATTACTGATTTATTATATTATCTCTGTAAAATTACATTTTAATATGATGTTGTTTCAGTGGCCTAAAGCGATTTACTATATATCCTCACGTATAAACCGACCTCGGCTCGTACTTAGTTGCAACTAAATTTGGAAATCTGGCCACCGCTGCTCGTTCGCTGCCTGTACTGATGCTCCTGCTGACGTTACTAGCCCAGCACGTAGGGAGTCAGCCGAACTTATAGATACGATTGGTGAGCCGATTTCCACTTAGTTGCTGGCTTAGTATAATAGACCAGTAAAGACAGAAGGTACTCACTTACCACTGACTGGAGGGGGGGGGATGATGAGGATACAGATGTTTGGAAACTACAACTCCCAGCTTTTAAAGGGTATCTCCACTCATTTTATAATTTTTTTGGGAATCCAGTTCTATTGAAGAACGGGTAAAGGAGCTTGTGCTTACCTTCCGTTCTTCAATAGAACACACGAGCTAGGAGACAAGTTAAGAAACTTACCCGCTCGCTCGCTCCCCCCGGCGCTTGGTCTGACAGGTCCCGGCGGACCTTGTCTTCTATGCGCATTAGATCGCGCATAGAATACAAGGTCCTCGGGACCTGTCAGACTACGCGCGGGGGACGAGCGAGCGGGGTAAGTTTCCAACATCTGGGTGCAAGTAATGAGGCTTTAGTTGTCTTTTAGGATAGCAGAACTCTCAAAGTATTACCCAAATCCAGTATGGCTATTACTATATGGGACTACTGTATTGGAAATCTGCTGTCCATTTAAAGTGCAACTAAAGCCTCAAAAAAATACAGAATCAGAAGGCAGTAGTGGTCATAATTTTTAACCTCGGTTTATACTAGATAATAACTTTTACTAGTTTTTTTTAAGTAAAAATAGGTACCTCAGTTTATACTTGGGTCGGTTTATACTCTAGTATATTTTCATACTTGCTTTAATGCATTTCTGCCCACTTTAATACCAACCTGCATACCTAAAACCTCTCTGGGCAAGGCTGGGCCTACCTGAATTATATGCAAGGAGTAATGGCATAACCTGGTTGCTTGGTTTCAGTAGGCCAGTGTGATTTAACATCTTTGCAAATGTAAATTAAACTATTGAAAAACACTAAAGTATAATTATGTCTGGATTTAGGCTGATTACTCCATTCGGCCCTTATTAGTTTTTTGGTAAACAATTAACACTTTTTAATTTTATTTTACTTTCAGCTTGAACAGGAAATCTTTGGAGACAATGTACAGCAGCTTGGTTTTAAACTGGAACAGTCCTTCACCTTTGGTGAGTATTATCTAAATATTGTCCCATTGTGATTATGTTAACATGATGCGAACAATAATGGTTAAAACTACTTGAACTAGGCTGGACACAACTGAATTATATGACAGGGGTATGCATCTGTCTGCCTGAGATGTTGTTTCAGTGGTCTAAATGATTTAACTTGAGCAAGACATCAGTATCTTATTATAAGGCTATAAAATGTCTATTCTGAATCCTTTTGATGCAACCTGCATGTCTAGGTTTTTTTAGTGTTTTTAAGGCTACTTGTATTTTATTTATGAAAACTGTCCATGGAGATAAAAATATATAAATATAAAGGTACACAAGTATAAGAAGGGGAGGGGGGCAAAAGATATGATTATTTAATTAGTCAAATAAAATATTTAAAAGGGGAATAGACTTAATCTGTGCTTCACATTAAAAACCAACTATCACAACAAAACTGTGATATCAAAAATCATGTTCAGTCCTGAGGTTTTATTACAGATTTAAAAATCCATTTTTTAAAAACTTTTATAAAAAGCCAATCTGTTCTCCTCCACGCAAAGGGTCATTTTCATTTGAATGCCCTGACAAACACATTATGGTTGTATCCCCATTGCTACACTCCCAAAAAGGGCTTGCAGGAGTGCTGGACATACCGTATATACTGGAGTCTAAGTCGGGCTTTCAGGCGGTAAAAACGCTGTAACCTGAACCTCGACTTATACTCGGGTCAGTCACTAACTTGTTAGAAGAATCTGGCTGCCGCATCTCCCATCGTCGCATCCACTGACGTCACCTACTCGGCGCCTGTCTTACTTCCCCGGTGCCAAGTAGTGACTCAGTGGATGCGACGATTGAGATGCGGCAGCAGGATTCTTCTTACAAGTTGTGAAAGTTGCCAAATGCTGCCGGTATTTCATTTTTTAGTTATTTAGCTCTATTTTTACTGGCAGGGGAGGGAGGAGAAGGTTGGGTAGGGTTTCACTGCAGATGTTTGTAAACTACAAATCCCAGCAACTAAAGCTGCTGGATTTGAAGTTTCAAACACCTGAAGTGCCAAGAATGGGGATTACTCTTAATATAAGGGAAACTAATAACGAAAACATAGTGAATTAGGAGGATGGTATCTATTGTTAAATATTTGTCTTCAGATTCTGTATTGTTTTGAGTTTTTAGTTTCCCTTTAAATGCACTGCAGAATTCCCATACTGTAGTCCCATGCAGTAATAGCCATACTGGATTTGGCGTTACAGTATGGACTACGTATGGGTATTCTGCTGTGCATTTAAAGGGCAAATAAAGCTTTAAAACAATACTGAATTAGAAGGCAGCAGTGGTCACAATTTCTACACCCAGTTTATTACTCGCGTCAATAACTTTTTTTTTTTTTTTTTTTCACGTTAAATGGGTACCATCGGTTTATACGCTGGTCGGTGTAAACTTTAGTATATACTTTTGCAAGACAACCAGTTTCTTATTTAATTCTTATTTATAATGTCTTTCTACACACTTTAATACCAACCTGCATACTCAAACCACTCTGCTGCCAAGGCTGGACCTAACGGCAATTGTAAATGCAGGGCCACTTAGATTTAACTTTTGCTAACAACCTGTTTCTTATTCAATTGTTTAAAATGTATATTATGCACACCTTAATGCTAAACTGAATGCCTAAAAACTACTTTGGTCTATGCTGGACTCAACTGAATAATAAGCCAGGGGATAAATTGCTAGAATTCATATTCTGCACACTTTTAATGCCAAGGTTATATACATGTCTAAGATGTTGTTTAATGGCCTAATGTGAGTTACGGCTTGTTCACATATATGAGCGGTTTGTAGTAACATAGCACTAAAATGCTATGCACGTATGATGAATGGCAGCGTTCACATATTTGGCTGCAAAATAGTGCATTGCATGCTATGCACTGCAAGCAACAGTTTTGTGAGTTGACACACAGCTGTGCCATTGACAATGATGGACGCCCTTATCGTTAGAGCCAGTAGAACTTCACACTAAATGGCTAGCGTAATGTTAAAAAAATCATATTGTGAACATAGCCTTAACTATTGAAAATACTTAAGTACAATCATGTCAGGCATCAATGTTCCATAAGGCCTTATTCAGTTTTGTGTAAACAATTAACACTTTTTAATTTTATTTTGCTTTCAGCTTGAACGGGAAATAACTTGGAGAGACAATGTACAGCAGCTTGGTTTAAAACTGGAACACTCCTTCATCTTCGGTGAGTATTTCTTTTATATGAAATTTTATGTCAGGGTTATGCACCTGTCTGGTTAAGATGTTGTTTCATGGTTCCTAAATTGTTTAACTTGAGCAAGACACAGTATCTTATTCACATGGCTAAAATGTCTATTCTGCACACTTTTAAGACAACCTGCATGCCTGGGATTTAAGGTTTTTCAAGTTTTAAGGCTACGTGTAGTTGTATTTAGAAAACATGTCCACGGAGATAAAAAGTTATAATATAAAGATATAATTTTAAGAAGGGATGGGCAAAAGGATTATCAATATTTAATTATTCAAATTAAATATTGAAAAGTGGAATAGACCTTAATCCATGCTTCACATTTTAAAGAATTAATAAATCCAAAAACCCTGTGATAAGAAAAATCAATTCAGTCCACAAAAGTGTTCTGTTAGGGTTAGATTTTAAAATTCCTTTTAGTTTTCAACTGTCATAAAAAAGCAATTTGGTCGCCTCCACGTAAAGGGTCATCACCTTTGGATGCCCTGACACACATCATTGGTTTATCCACGTTGCTACACCTCGTAAGTGTCTGGCAATGTTGCTCGACATATGTCTAATTTTGATATGTTATAAGTGTTCACATTTTAGAGGTCTAATAATACTTCCTATTTACTGTATCTAATATGTATTGCACAAAGATAAATTTCCAGTTTAGTATTACTCCTAAATGTACTTGGGTCTAGTATATTCACTAGGTTTGGCATTATTTGGGACAAAGGTACAGCCTCTTTGGGAGTACCTTTAAGTTAAGGAGTTCATCTAAAAACACAAGCGCAACAGCTAGGTTTATTATGACCACTCCTTTATAAAGCTCTAATTCCTCAATAACACCACCTTACCTGAAAATCAACATCAAGTCTTTTAAGGTAGGAATTGGGAGAGAACACCAGATCAATAAAAAGTCAGTATTCCCAGAAAAATTGATAATCAGTTAAAACATTTCTAATACCTTGAGACCTATCCCTACAGCAAAAAGGAATAGTAATAAACCCACATCCTGAAAAGGAGAACGGGTAGAAAGTTGTGGGCAAAAAGAGAAGGGGTCCCAAATTTAAAACAAAAATCCTGATGATTTTGAAATGTACAATCCAATGTTTGTTGTAAACAAAGCCGAATTTAATCCTCAAAGTACTGAGGAGGAAATTTGTAATTTGGAATTTATGTTAAAGGGAACTAAAGCCACAGAACAACACTTACCAGAAGGCCGAACACCTTGATATAAAACCAGTAATCTGTTGTCTTAACCTCTCATTTTGATACAGGCGCTGGGAAATTTACCTAAATAACATATATTTGTGCTTTACTTTCTCAGCATTCTATTATCACACAGTTTGGTCAACGACTATTATGTTTCTGCTCATGCTCAGTCCTTAGCTATGGCACAAACTTGTTACAGTTGGTCACACCATTAATAATCTCTAGCCAATCTTTTACAGGACAGATAAGCAAGGAAGCATGTGACTGAGGTCAGGGGGTGTGGTGACACTACTGCAAATACACACAGAACCTCACTCAGTTCTTACAGGCCTTGATTTACTTTAACAGAGTTTACTAAAGTGGCATTTTATAGTTTATTGGTGTTTTTAGGGGGGTTGTTTTCAGATTCTGGAGTATAAAAAATTGGGTTCAGTTCTCCTTTAAGAGAAAATTATACATCTGATTTGTTTCAAATTAATATTGAAGAAGCAGAAACTTTACCAACAGGTTTATCTGCAAAAAGGGAAGGGTCTGATGACGAAGGGAGGGTTAGGGTAAAAAGTGGCAAACGAAAACCCCCCATATTTAAATTACCGGTACGCTGTGTAACAATTAACGTTGGCAGCATCAAAATATTAAGTGCATTTTATTTTAGCTTTTAGGCTTTGTAGCCTAGCCGAGATCCATCAAGCAAAAATGGTGTGGTCTTTTGGCCCTTCCTTTTGGTCTCTTGTGGCCGAGCCTTACGCTGGAGTTGCTGTACTCCTTAGAGTATTCCTTTAGCGCTTATACCCCATCTACAGCCGCTGTCTTCACCTATAGACAACCAATCCTCAGGAGACTTGTTGCGCCTCGCTGCACACGGTTACCCCCAGGTCTTCTTGTTCCTTGGGATCTTTTTACTGAAGATATCACTCTGGAGGATGTGAAGACCGCCATAGAAGTTCTTGCTGTTTCTACAAGGCTGTTGTAATGTACTAGCCCTAATCTTGTAGAGGTCTTTTTGGACTCCTCTCTAAAGGTTTCCTTTCACCTCCTATGACATTTTCTGGCTTTGATTCTTTTGTCAAAAGTTTTAGACTCTTCCACAATTTACAATGGCGCCCATTGCCTTACTCAATACGGATAGTAAAATTTTGGCCAAAGTTAATGTTTAACCCGCTCATCAGTGAGGTTGTATACTTGGTGCTTTTCCCATCACACGCACTGCACAGTCAAGGGTATATCCACCTTCTCTTCTAGTATTAGGGATCCGTGCGGTCCTGATGTGTTTTAAGTTTTGTGAAAGAGCTAAAATACCTTTTGCTTGTAGACCAGTCTAAGGCTTTTGATACGGCTTTCCAAGGGTCTTTACTGATTGTCTTAGAGTATTATAATGGCGCAGAAGCATCCCATTTGTGAATGGATGGTTGGGAGAGTCCTTTCGTGTTTCCTCGGGGTTATGCAAGGTTGTCTGCTTAGCATATTATGTGTTTGCCATAGATCCCCTTTTAAGGAGGCTTGATGGCAACATGTTGACAGGGATGCCTGTTTCCCCTGGTGTCTCACTGAAGGTGTTGGCCTATGCGCATGATGTCACTTGTATTCTCGAGCTCTGACAAGGCTAATTAAGTGGCCGAGCAGTTGAAGATTATTCTGAGGCCCTTATGATCCTTAATCAACAAGAACAAATGTGTTGCTTTCAGGATGGGATGAGGCTGATCCAGCGTTTAGCCTCCCGGATATTTTACAACATCCATCAAGGAGCTGTATATTTTATTTTTAAAAGAGAAGGAAGCAAAAGTAAACAGTCAAATAGAGGATAATTTCATGCAGGGAAAAGAAAACAAAATTATTTAATTCCCAGCATTCCCTACAAGCAAGCACTCTGCAATAGCTTAGGATACTCATGGAATGCTTGAAATTGTAGTTTTTGTTAGTAATGTGATAACAGAGATAAACAGACAAATATAAAGTTTAATACACAGAAAAGCAAACAAATGCTTCAACACTTCAACCCCGAGCATTCCCTACAAGCAAGCACTCTGCAATAGCTTAGGACAATCAAGGAATGCAGGGAGTTGTAGTTTTTGTTTGTAATATGCTAACTGAAGGAAATAGGCAAATACGGTAGACCGTTTAATACAGGAGAAAGCAACCAGAGGCTATAACACCCCAGTAGGTAGGCCCCGAGCAGCTAGTCCCCAGCACCCCAGTAGATATTCCCCAGCATCCATGTAGGTAGTCCCCAGCCCCACCCATATAGGTAGTCCCCAGCACCCCAGTATGTAGTTCCCAGTACCCATGTAGGTAGTCCCCAGCACTCTCAAATCCCCGTCCTAAGGACCAAATGATGATCCCCCATCCAGAGACACCCCCGCTGAAAAAAAACCCACTGTACAGGCACTCTAAGCATATTGGAATGTGCCTTCAAAGTAAATCAAATACACTTGCACAGTCAGTGTCTCCACTCCCCACTCACATGCACTCTTTGTGGTGGTGGTACTGCTTAATAATGCGGCACGCATAAGTTAATCTGCTCTGCAGTTCAGCTGCACTTCACTTATCGGCACCGGTCCCGCCACCACATGTGCATGTACATACACACAGAGGGAGGTTACGGAGGGGCTGTGGATCCAATAAGATATACATTGCCCTAATTGGTTGGAGAAACTCGTGTTTTAAAAGGGTTAAATCACATTGTTTCACTGAAACAACACCTCAAATACACAGATAAAGACCCCTGGCTTATAATACATTTCACTCCAGCCTTAAACACACTGAGTGGGCAAAATAGCCATTTCTGCAGTTTTGTATAAGAAACTGGTGTTTTCAAAGGGTTAAATCACTTTGTTTCACTAAAACAACACTTCATATACACAGGTACAGACCCTTGGCATCTAATGCATTTCAATCTAGACTGATATACCGTAAACGGATTATGGGCATGCATACAGAATTCATGAAAGTGAGCAGATTCCTATTATGATGTCTGATGACTGTTTAAGTACATTATTTATTTGTACATAGATAACATTACAAGAAGCATTTTTAAAGTCATACTTTAATTATGGTAAACAGCTATTTCGGGTATGAGTGGAGTTTAGTGATTAATTTGGCTTGAAAAATCCAAATTACTGTTCTTTCTATTTCTTCTTCCGTTCTATTCTTCCGCTTGTTTGGACCGTATCTCCTCCCAAAGTTTTTGAGCTAGAGACATGAAATTCGGTACAGACTTGCGGGGCATATAGGAAAAGTGTGCTATCTTCTAGCTAAAGCGTTACGGCGAATTTCGGGATATGGTAATGGTAAATCCTCAAATGTGGATATTTCAAAACAGTTTTTTTCATGGTGATAAATACAAATGGTGATACCCCCAACCCCCCCACACAGACCCAGGTACACCCACCTACTGACCTACCTTTCCATTCCCATGAAAGCCATATTTAAAGGGTAACTAAAGTAAAAAAAAAAAAACTAATTTAGATTTAGCCTCAATAAAAGTTATTTTTATGGTTGTAAACACAAAAAAGACAAACCCCCTCAACCAGACCCAGGTACACACACCTACTAATTTACTTATCTATTACTGTGGCAGCCATACTTAAAGGGTAACTAAACTCAAAAAAATTAATTTTGTTTAATAAAAAAAGTTAGTTTTCTTAACTCCCATGTGGCACAGTTACATACACCTACTGACCTGCCCCTCCATTACTGTTGCAGCCATACTTAAAGGGTATCTAAAGTCAAAAAAACTAATTCTGACCAATCCTCAAAAAGGTACAGAGAGATTCAATAAAAGTTCTTATCATTGAAAATGGTGCTAATTTTGCCCTAACCAATCAGATGTTAGCTTTCTGATTGATTGGATCAAAATTAGCACCACTTTGGGCTGGGTACACACAAAAGTTTTTTTTTTCCCAAACAACTACAAACTCATCATTCCCATTATTGAGTTTTAAAATCTGCAGCAAACACACATATTCCCTTCCAAAATGCAGCCCTTCAAGCCAAATTCAAAGTTTATACTTTGTTTATACCACAAAAGTCCAATATTCAGTTTGTAAATGTAAAAAATGGACGAGGCCTCCATGTTCTTGTGCAAACGTGTTTACATTTTATTTACCCCTTCATACACAGCACGGCAACATGACTACG
Source organism: Hymenochirus boettgeri (assembly GCA_019447015.1). Taxonomy (NCBI): domain Eukaryota; kingdom Metazoa; phylum Chordata; class Amphibia; order Anura; family Pipidae; genus Hymenochirus; species Hymenochirus boettgeri. The sequence continues at coordinate 82,008 of CM033471.1, forward strand.
CCTTTTCAAAATAAATAGCCCTGAAACATGGAAATACCACCAACAAACCATATATTTTTGGAATCTACACACCTTCAGCTACATAACTGCGTCATGCTTTTATACACACAGAGACATGGCCACCAACTAACTGAAATGGGACACATGTACAAGTGCAATTACAAGAAAAAAAACATTAGTGCTCTGTAATTTCAACAGCTTACTCTTATTCAAATAAAAAAGCCCTGAAACTTGGAAATGCCACCCACAAATAAAAAAAAACTAAATATTAATCTCCCACATACCCAGAATAAAACAGTATGCCATATGCATGGGTGCACACAGAAACGTGGCCACCAACTAACTCAAATGGAAAACATACACAAGTGCAACTACAAGAAAAAAATCAGTACTCAATAATTTAAACAGTCAACACTTTTTCAAAGAAAAGATCTCCGAAACTTGGAAATACCCCACACGAACTATATATTTTTGGAATCTACACACCTTCAGCTACATATCGGTGCATGGTTTCATACAATATGAGAATTACAATGCTGTATCCATTTATTAAAAAAAAAAAAAAAAGGGTGTGTATCTCTTAAGAATTTTTGAATGTTGATTTCACTTTAACTTTTATCATCCCAAAGATAATTATAAGATCTTATGGAATGATAACGAAATTGGAATACGGCCCATGTTTTCAAGTTGAAATCCGAGTGGAAACACGGCGGCGATGTATGATGGTGGACTTTCAAAGTAGTATACCATGTATTATGTGAGATGGCTGATAATAACACGAATAGTTACCGTATGAACTCGAGTATAAACCGAGGTTTTCAGGCTTTAAAAAAAGCCTGAAAATCTTACCTCGGTTTACACTCGAGTCAGCCTATCTCCTACCTTGTCCGCCGGCTGCAAGATCCGCATCCTCGCTCCACAGCCTCTGCGCATCCGGATAATGTCACTACATGGCGCGCAAAGTGAGAGGCCTCTCACTTTGCGGCGCCGGGTAGTGACTTATCCTGATGCGCAAGAGGCTGTGGAGCAGAGGAATGCGAATCGCGCGGCGCTGGACAATGGTAGGAGAAACTTTTACTTGCACAGGGACACAAGTGACAAATACTTACAAATAGAGTAAAACCTTCTTTATTGTGCATACAAATTTACCCCTATTTGCAAGTATTTGCCACTTAGATGTTTAAAAAACTACAACTCCCAGCATGCTTTATTGCTGGGAGTTGTAGTTTCAAACATCTTAAGTGGCAAATACTTGCAAATAGGGGTAAATCTCCATATACAGTATGCACAAATAAGAAGGCTTTACTCTTATTTGTAGTATTTGCAACTTAAGATGTTTGAAAACTACAACTCCCAGCAATAAAGCATGTTGGGAGTTGTAGTTTCCAAACACCTTTAGTGGCAAATACTATCCCCTCGGTTTATACTCGAGTCAATGTGGTTTTCCTTCTTTTTTACCCAAAACTAGGTACCTCTGTTTATAGTTGGGACAGTTTATACTCGAGTATATACGGTATAACAATACACCGTGTCATTATGTAGTAGATGATAGATACAACACTGCTATACTTCTAACAATACACTTTGTCATTATTTAGTCAGTATAAAACGGCTATAGTTATAACAATACATCGTGTCATTATTTATTTAAAGGCAAATATATATAACACTGCTATAACAAACACCATGCCATTTATTGTCATAACAATAACCGGCTTGTTTAGTCATAACAAATACTGGGTCATTATATAGCATACCTGCCCCTGTAGTGTATTTCTATGGGGGGAACTGTAAGATTATAGCTTTATAATTTTACAGATCCGGGAGGAGAAGGAAACCAGAAGCCACAAAGGGTAAGTTATAATAAATAAAGCACCCAAACTGTAAATTAAAGAGATATTAGAAGTCACCTTGGAGTTCCGTGCCCTGTATAAAAGGTACTCGGCCTGTGGCCCCATGCTTTTAAATGGTCACAGAACTCCTCGGTGACTTCCAATATCCTTATAATTTACCGTTGTCGTGCATTATTCACTATATAAACAATACACAGCGCCATTATCTAGTGCTAACGATACGCCGTGGCATAGCGATAACAATACACCGCGGCTCTATATAGCGATAACAATACACCGTGTCGTTATATAGAGATAACAATACACCGTGTCGTTATATAGAGATAACAATACACCGTGGTCGTTATATAGCGATAACAATACACAGATGTCATATATAGCGAAACAATACACAGTGTCGATTATATAGCGATAACAATACAAGTGTCATTATATAGCCGATAACAATACACTGTCATTATTAGCGATAACACAATACCACTGTCATTATATAGCGATAACCAATACACGTGGTCATTATATAGCGATAACAATGCACAGTGTCATTATATAGCGATAACAATACACAGTGTCATTATATAGCGATAACAATACACAGTGTCATTATATAGCGATAACAATACACCGCGTCATTATATAGAGATAACAATACACCGTGTCATTATATAGCGATAACAATACACAGTGTCATTATATAGCGATAACAATACACAGTGTATATATGCGATAACAATAAACAGGTCATTATTATAGCGATAACAATACACAGTGTCATTATATAGCGATAACAATACACCGTGTCATTATATAGTGATAACTATACACTGTGTCATTATATAGTTATAAAGATTAGCCATACAATGGTAATGAACTGGTGTGGTAGGTTGTATGTAAGTGACCATTGATGGGAATATTGTGGCTAATGGGAAATGTTTCTACAGGAAGGAGTGTGATTACAGTATAATGTAATGACATAATGAGTCTTTACTTATCCTTTCCGGGGGGAAAACCCCAAACAATCCAGGAACCCCCAGACTTGCCCCGCGGTCAATGGATACAGTCTTGTGGGTCCAGTGTCGGTTTGAAATAACGAATTCCCGCAGCTTTATCGGTCTAGTCAGTGACCCCGCACCACCCGCCAACCGTTATTAAACCGCCAAACGGTGACTAACAGCCATTCAGCCAATCACCAGTGGAGTAGCGTTAGCTCCGCCCTCGCAGAGTCCTTATCAATCTAATTTAAAGTTGGCGCTTCCTGGTCACGTGGGTCTGGCGGTTGGTAGTGGAAGTAGTTCCGGAATCCAGATCCTCGCGTGGGAGAGTAGAGAGTGAAGGTAGGTATGTGATTGTGGTGATTATCACAATGCAATGTCTGTATGAACTGTTGTTAAAACTAACTGACCGTTTCAATGGGATCCACAGCTGCTGGGTCTCCTGAGTCTGGTGTTAACATAAAGTTATCTGTGCGTTTAACAGTGCATTATGGGGTTTGTATGTTCTGGGTTTTGTTGCTATGATCGAATTATTGACCTACAACAACTTATTGTTTAGGGGCCACATTGAGCTTAGGGCCCTGACTCCTGAGCAAATTTCCAGTTTGGGGAAAAAAATTTAAGTTATTATAATATTAAATTGAACTTCAAGTGTGCTTGGTTCCAAAACTCTATCTGTGCCATTAGATTAATAGAGGAGATGGGGACAGAGACTGTGTTTAACCCTATCTGTGCCATTAGATTAATATATGGGATGGGGTCATGGACTGGGTTAACACATCTGTGGCATTGAGATTAATAGATGGGATGGGACAGGGAATGGGTTTAACCCTATCTGTGCATTAGAATTAATAGATGGGATGGGGTCATGGACTGGGTTTAACACTATCTGTGGCATTAGATTAATAGATGGGATGGGGACAGGGACTGGGTTTAACCCTATCTGTGCCATTAGATTAATAGATGAGATGGGTTTAACCCTATCTGTGCCATTAGATTATATTATGGGATGGGGGTATGGATGGGTTTAACCCTATCTTGCATTAGATTAATAGAGGGGATGGGGACAGGGACTGGGTTTTAACCCTATCTGTGCCATTAGATTAATATATGGGATGGGGTCATGGACTGGGTTTAACACTATCTGTGGCGTTAGATTAATAGATGGGATGGGGACAGGGACTGGGTTTAACCTATCTATGCCATTAGATTAATAGAGGAGGGGGGTCAGGGACTGGGTTTTAACCCATCTCCTCTATTAATCTAATGGCACAGATAGGGTTTTAACCCAGTCCATCTGTGCCATTAAGATTAATAGAGGAGATAGGGTTAAAACCCAGTCCCTAACCCTTCTCCTCTATTAATCTAATGGCACAGATAGGGTAAACCCAGTCCCTGTCCCATCCCCTCTATTAATCTAATGGCACAGATAGAGTTAAACCCAGTCCCTGACCCCATCTGTGCCATTAGATAAGAGAGGGATGGGGTCAGGGACGTGGTTTGAACCCTATCTGTGCCATTAGATTAATAGATGGGATGGGGCAGGGACTGGGTTTTAACCCTATCTGTGACATTGGATTGATAGAGGGTGTGATTGAGCACCAGGGGTCGTAATAACCTAAATTGTAAATGCTGTAAGGGAGAGTGTGGTACAGTCTTTAATACATTTTAAATGTGTTTCCATCCAGGCACCACCTCTCCAAGTATTAGATCTTGTTTTATAATGTATATGTAAAATGGTAAGCAATTATGTAACGATATAAAGCACACTGTTGGAAATGCAGTTAGTCCTTTGTCCACAAGATGGGCTCAATGGGTTAAAAACTCCTGGATTTCCTGTTGTAAATTAATTAGTCCAGTGACACAAGGTCTGGCCGTAAGATTGAGGTGTGTAATTGATGATTGGTTGTGCTCAACAAGTATGATGATTGTCTGCTGGTTCTCAGGTTGGTAATTTGCTCTTCAAAGGAATGTGGGAATAAAAAGAGCGATTTAGTCCACAGGTGGGGGAGAAGCCAACAAAGGAAGAGCGAAGATACTGTGGAGGAAAGTATCGTAGCTAGGAGCTGATTAGCTCTATCCTGACCTTAACTTGAGAGCAAAGGATTACAGGAGGGTAGCCTGCAGGAGGAAGCACTACTAGGCTTGGCAGAAGGAAAAGCTTAGCAAGGGAGAACAGAGCTTAGGACACAGGCTTAGGCAGTGCTTAGCCTCTACTCAGAGCTGTAAACAATACCCTGTCCCTTAGTTATAGAGTAAGGGACCAGCCGCACCAAGAAGGCAAGAATAAGACCAGGAAAATCCAGCAGCAGCTCAGCAGTTGGAGCCAAGGCAGTGGAGCCCAGAGATCTCAGGAACTGCAGGCAATGACTGTTGCTGCTATTAGGATATGGTTGTGCTTGATAATGGTTGAATATTAATAAAGCTTCTTCTCATCGTAAAATAGCGTGTATGGCCTGGTTTGCCTTATTTCCCACAACCCTCACGTCAGGGACTGGGTTTTAACAGTATCTGAACCATTAGGTAATAGATGGGATGAGGACAGGACTGGGTTTTAATCCTATTCTGTGCCATTGGGTTAATAGAAAGGATAGTGACTGGGTTGTTTAACCCTATCTACCCAGTCTGGTCCCCATTTCCTCATTAAACCAATGGCACAGCTAGGGTAAAATAGAGTCCCTGTCATCATTCCCTGTTCATCCAATGGCCAGAGTTAAAACCCAGTCCACATTCCTTCTATCTGTGCTATAGATTAATAGAGGGAAAAGGGGCAGAGGACTGAATTTTAACCCTATCGTGCCACTTGGATTAATCAAGGGAATTTAATTACTGGGGGATGTGCCCTTTAAGGCATAAGAAGTTTAGCGTTCGGAAGGGGTTCTCCACTGTGGTCTCCATAAAAGGCCTTTAGTAAACTGAAGACATCCTACTGTTTAAAATGACTCCAAGCCAATCTATCCAAAGTTTACAATAGTATAAATGTTTTTTTTTTTTTTTTTTTGTTTTGTTTTTCTTTCCTGCTAGCACTAAGAGCGTGACATCACCAGAATCTCTAATCTAGCCCAAGTCTGGGGCGGAGCATGCCCACTGCTGGGACAGCGCCAATAATACTAACTTGTTTTCAAGGAATATTTCACTCCCAAATTGAAATGTTCCTTTAATGTATTGATTGATGCCCAAAGGTTAAAGAACTATCCATACCTTACGGGTTCTGAGCTATTGATTCAAAAACGGAACAATATTGAAGAAGAACTACCTTTTGTGGATCCACCGTGGCCACAGTGACTGACGGGTCCCGACTTGCTACAGATTCTGTACAGCATAGCGTGCATTGTGATAATGCACGCTATAGTTAGAAGATACAGAACAAGAAAGTTGCCTGGGATTTCAGTGTCTGGGTTGGATGCGCAGAAAGTTTCTTGAAAGTTTCTTGAATTTCCTCTATTAATTGGAAAAAAAAAAAACGGGACGCTTAAATCAAAAGATTAAAGGAATAGTTCACTTTGGGAGTGAACTATTCCTTTTTAAAAGGTATAAGGAAAGGCTCTTTTCGAAAGAGTACAGAGATTACATTACCACAGTTTGGGAACTTTATTTTGATTTTCTGTGGACTAAGCTTCTTCGGGACGCAGAACATTCCTTACCCACATTGCAAAAATATTTCTTAACAGAGATAATATTATACAATGTGTATTTTCAAACTAATTACTGGTTGTTGGTTCATTGTTGTCAGTTATAAATACGTGCAATCTCAACTAATGTTAATTAAAACAGAAGAACCATGCAAAATACCCCTAATAGTTTAAAACCCCGGAGTGTTGGAGGGATGAAAGCAAACTAAACTTAACGGTTTTGTACACACGTCCAATTTAGCACCGAGCCACTACACCACCAACGCTGATAGATTCGCGTGAGAATGGTCGTTTTGTCACGTGAAAGTTCACCAATAAAAGAGGATGGTCTGTGCATCTTAATATAGAAAGACCTTTGCAGTAAGGAGGAGGATGTGCCATCTTTTCTAGAAGGGCATTGCAGTAAGGAGGAGGATGTGCCTCTTTCTATATGAAGGGCATATGCAAAAGGGGGTGGGGGGTGGGGGGCGCCATCTTGTTTACTATAGAGGGCATTATCAATAAGGAGGGGGATTCTGTGTCTTTCTTATATAGGGGCATTTCAAAAGGAAGGTGGGTCGTCATCTTGTTTACTATAAGTGGGCATTTGCAATAAGGAGGGGATCTTGCCATCTTGTTTACTTGATAGACATTAGCATTAAGCAGGGGCTCTGTGCCATCTGTTAGAAGGAGGACATTTGCCAAAAGGAGGTTGGTATGTGCATCTTTACTTTAGGAGGACATTTTCCAATAAGGAGGTGGACTATATTCAAGTTTAATATAAGTGTGCATTTACAATAATGAGGGGGTCTGTGACAAATTTATGTAGGGCAATGAGGATGTATGTACCATCTTGTTACTATAGAAAGACATTTCCCATAGGGAGGGGGTCTGTGCCATCATGTTACCTAGAAGTCATTTGCAAATAAGGAGGGTTTCAGTGCAATCTGTTTTACTATAGAAATGCATTTGCAATAAAGGGGTATCTGTGCAATTCACTTTAGGATGGCATCTGCAAAAAGAAGGGGTTCTCTCCCACTTCATTACTATAGGAGGGACATTTCAGTAAGCGGGGGGGGGGCTTTGTCATTTTTACTAAAAGGGCATTTGCAATGAGGGGTGGGGGGTTGTGCCATCTTGTTACTAATCCGTTTTGGTTTTTTTTTTTGAGTAGTCTAATATATTGTACCAGAGTCTCTCAATAAAATGAGAGATGTACAATATATATAGGTTATCTGCAGAGGCTGAATAGATATACAAACCAAGAAGGACACTTTTTCTTTTGCTTTAGAAATTCTGTCAACCTTTACCTGCTCTTGTAGAATGCAGAGAGTTCATTATTGGCTTTGTTATCCCCAAGAGTAAACTGTGACACACACAGACAGCCTGTTTTGCACAGACCTCGGGTAATGACATCTCATTGGCTTCCCTCATTGGCCCATGTAATGGGCCTTACCTGGATAAATCTTCTGAGAAAACATAAAATTGATTGGGTCAGGCTGAACAATCGATTAGTTATTAAAGGAAGCAAGGTGATCCACTGGATAATGTTTTGGAATCCACCCTCAAATGAAAATTATATGTAAATCACACACAAAATGCAATCGTTAAAAAAGCTATAAGACTAACCTAAAATGCTGCACAATTGCTCATGTTTCTACTTCTTGGTTTCTTCCTGTTAGCAACTGTCAGTCGTGGACACACAACCAAAAGCTGGATGATACTCATGTAGTTCACCTCCCCGAGCATGCTCAAGCTCATCATAACTATCTAACAAATTGGTAAGGGGGGCGGCGTGAAACAATATAGCTGTAACTTACTTCTCCATAGTTTCCACAAGGCATCCGGAACATAGCGGGCATAAGCTAATATATTCAAGAGGACAAGGTAGGATAACTCATATTTTAAAGGGGCCATCTTATTGAAAAATTTACTATGAGCATGGGGATGTCCTTATATTTAATGTCTTATTAAAAAACAGTTGTTAAATGTTTTCAAATTATTCCCTGACGTGTACCAGTTGAGTATCTCTAACCCCTTATAATAAGGTTCAATGTAATATTGTCTGCCTGCAGGTTTTTGTCTTTTTTTTTTTTTGTTCATTACTCAGCAATGGTGCAGCTTTCACCCTTCAGTCCAAAGATGACGACAGACAGTTGGAAAAACTTCCAAGGATTTCACACATTACTGCAGCAAGGCTCGAGGTCCCCTATGTGCAGTCTTCCATTCCTCTTCCACCCCCTTTCAGGCCTATGAAACCTCTTATAGAGACGGGCTTAACTGCTTTTAAAAACACAGATCCGTAACATCGAGAAAAAGAAGGTATTAATGCATAGACCATAGTTCTCTCCATGTGAAGTAAATTCCAAACATGAGCAGCACTATTTAAAATGTATATTTATTCAATCTTATGCAATAATTCTCCAATACACGGGGCAGAATGCAACGTTTTGTATTACCTGATCCTTTGTCAAGGGTTGCGATCTGTCACTTTATAAAGAGGACAACTTCTTACAACCAGGTTAAGTTGGAGAGGACTACAGAGATCGCTTAAACAAGGGGAGGAAGAAACCAAGACCAGTTGGTAAGATCTCAACATGGGAGAGATATACAGGTTCCCTTGTAGGAAGGATTGTAGCTTCCTACTGCTGCTTCTCTTCAAGAGAAGAGATGATTTTTTTTCTGTAGAGGGATTTTTGAACCATAAGATTCAGTGACTTTAAATTGTAATGTTAATTATAACATTGCAAATTGGCGGACGTCCTATACCAGGCGCTGTAAGGACATTAAAATTTGTGCAGCTCGAAATGAGGAGCAGAAAATAATGGGACATTTTGCGGTTTCGGAAGCATAGAGGAATATGACAGAAGTCATTCATAATCTGGAGTTTTGCTAAAGATCTCAGAAAACCCTTAACGGACTCTGGCCAAGAAGTAAGAGTAAGATCTATGTCTAATTCATTCATTCTTGTGTTTATCCACTGGACTAATATTGGCATAACCTATATTGTTCACTATTAATATTAGTGTTTGTTGGATGTAAGACGGGCAATCAGGCGAATAACTGCTCAAACTTTAAACAATGTTCAACCGACATGTTTTAGGCACATGGACAAAGAAAGGGTCCATGTGAACATGGATTTAAGCAAGTTTGAGCAGTTATTGTGCCTAATTGCCTGTCGTTGCTTCCAACAAAACACATATTTTATAGTGAACTATTTGTGACAGTGAATAGGGAGCAAAGCTGGTAGTAATTAAGTAAGCATGTGAAAGTGGAAGATTGTGTGATTATAACAACCACATGGAATGAGGCATTAAAAGGGGCTAAATTGGAATGAACCAAGGGGGCTTAGTTGTATTAGTTTTATGTAGTTTATAGGGCAGTTCCTAAATTCATGGGACGTTTGTTTAATACATTATGCATCAGTGTCCCGTCAAATACTAAAATTCTTGCGGCTCACCCTATTAAATGCCTTCTGCAGTCATGGGGAGAAAAAGTGTCCGGGACCAACTCAATGTTGATGTCAAGCAAAGAGTGACAGCAGCTCCAATAGCCTGTTTGAGAAATGGTCCCAAATCAGTTGTGGAGGGAATGTATTTAGAAGACCTTGCTGAATTCAATGTTGGATGTTAAAACAATAAATTAATACACAATGCACATTGTGATATGAACACCAGTTGTTGTCTAATGTCTTGCTAGATACAATGCTGAATGCCATTGCAAACATGCTGACTTTTGGCACTTTTGGTGCAACAAAGTGAATCTTTTTCTCAAGTTGTGCAGATTCCTGTTCTGTGAATCCAAGCTATTCTTTCGGGGATGCTGGGGAATATGGAATGATCAGAAGTACATCTCAAGTTGATGAGGACTCTGATGCTAGCTAGGAGATTGATTAGAATTATCTGGAGCCTATCACAGTTAATTTAACAAAAAAAGAGAGGGTAATTAGATAAAAACTCACAGCACTTTAGGGACCTGGTATAATGTGTGTATGTATTATATATCTTATTATATAATGCAATTTCAAGTCTGAGCTTTCCTATGGACTTCTACTAAAGACTTTATTAGGAGTTACTGTAGGCCGTGTTCCTATGCGTTTCGGCCCATATAATATATCATTCTTCAGGTATAATAGTTCTAAGTACTAAGATACATCGGCAACCAATTTATCATAAATACATCCAAGATATACAAGTAAAAGAAAATACTTTAAAATGAGTTGATATTGCTCATATTGGTTTTAAATCGACACTACACTGCTTGTCTCAATGTTATCTTAAATACAAAACTACTATTAAAGAAATTTCTAGGCTTCAGGCACTGCTTTATCGCCGTTTGTATATGCTACTGTTGTATTAAGGTTTAAAAAACACACATAGCTTTGCCAACATATAAAATTGTCAAACATTTTGCCAGCGTTGTAGGCCTTCTCTGACTAGGATTAGTTTAAACTCTAAGGGCATCCTTCGGTGTACATTGCCCTGTTAACTAAGGCTGACTAATCCTTATCATTCAGCTGCTGAAAACTACAGAAAGAAAGCACTAGAAGGGAGCATGCACTTAATGTGCGAAGAGAGAGAAGAAGCGGTTGAGACAGTTCTGCAGATTCAGTATGTGTTCCAAGCGCTCAGACAAGATCATGTGGTGAAAGACCTTAAGGAAGGAACAGAGAATGGAGCTGCCAACCTGGCACCCAAAGAGTTCGAAGCCTGATAACGAAGTTTGCAAACCTTGTCTGTCCAAAGCACTTAGCACATGAGGTAAGAGGCATACTTTAAACCATTTAACAACTTTTAATCTCCCAAAGACATTATAAAAGGGAAGTTCAATGCAAAATACATGGAAAAAGGTAATTTTCTATGCCAATCAACATAAATGGGCTGTGCAGCATGTTGTCTGTGTATATAAAATAATGCTTCCGAAAGGACCAACATTCCAAAATGGCGTCATTTTGATTTTAACCCTTGACCAGCGCTTAGGGTGATTCAGTTGCTCAGTAGGGATCTCACAGTTTGATCCAGCCAACAGACAATCGGTAGAAATAGAAATTTAGTTTGAGATATTCACAGAGAGTGCATCTTAGGGAAGGACCATTACATGGACGTGGGATGGCAAGTTCATGGGATAAAAAAGCTGGATGAGTTTTCTGAAAACAAGGTATGTGTTGGTATGTAATAAAGTAGAGTTGTTCCAGGATATTCACGATTGCCACTGCCAGTCGGGAAGGAATTTTTTCCCCTCATAATGATGGTGGATTTTTTTTTTTGCCCTTTCTGGATCAACAGTGTTATGCACGAAATGTAGGTTGGACTGGAGGACGTATCAACCTCAATACTATACACAACCTGAAATGCCAGCTCACTAATGAACAGGATGATAACAAATTAACTGATTTTTAAAATGGAGAGTAGTAGAATAACAAGGTAGCATAATATTAACTAATAGAAAATATTTCCATTAAACTTCACTTTAAGCTGTTGATGTACTACGAATGTACTAAGAGAAATTGTTTCTAACATGTAGGATTCTCCATGTAATTTGGACCTTGTCTGCTATAGCTCTCATTTTCAAGACCAAAGCATTATTATCTTTTCAATCATAATTCTTCCTCTCCTTTCCCATGGTACTTGCTCTTCCTGGTCGCGGATGGCGGGCAGTTGGTGTAAGTCCATGTTGCGCCTTTACTGACAGCCACAACCAGAAGTGAAGAGACGGTCAGCTGCAGAGATAGAAGAATTGGAGAGGGACCAGGTCGGTAGGTCAGAGCTCTGCGGCATATTGGGAAATATTAATTGAAAGAGGGGTTTTGGGGGGTGGATCTTTGTTTGTTTTTTTTCTGACATGCTCTTTAAATCTAGTTATATTTATTATATTCTATCACATTTATATATAATAGTAATTAAGGAATTGCTGAGACCGTTAAAGGTCACACTACAGCCATCAGGAGCTTCTTGTTTATTTGACTCTCCTTCTTACAACCCTTGTTTATCGTAAGAGTTTAACAAGTGAGTTAATGTTGCAAGTATTAGTGCGACTTGTAAATGGAATAAGTAATCTTTAGTTATACAGTAAAACTAATACAGTTGTTTGCTGGTATGGGGGAAATGATGCCATGGTTTGGCACATTATGGTAGCTACGCATGGGGTCCATATTGTTCAATTTAAAATGCTGAGAGTCATATTTATCAGTACTACTGCCGAAAATGTTACAACACTCATTCTAAAAGACAAAAGATAACCACAACAGTCATGGAAAGTTTTTAAAGGAAAAAAGTTGGCTCAGATAATTTTGAAGCTGTGTAAACCTAGCTTAATTAATCTACATATTGTCCTGTTTTTCTCACGACTTGGAAACAGATGAATCAAGTACAATCTCTTCTGGAGCCTCGTCTGGAGGGCCAACTGAGAACAGATTGCTGGATACGCTGTAAGAATTTGTGGAAAAAACTTCAATAATGTTCATATAAAGGTTTTAAAATACGAACAGGGAGATTCAATCAAAAGATCGTTTTTTTTTAAAATGGTGCTAAATTTTTTTTTTAAATCTTTTTCTTATTTGAGGCATAGAGGTTATCTACTAGTCATGTATAAAGGCTGCAAGCATAGGTCTATCATTATACATTTACATATGTGGTGAACCGAGCTTTGTTAGACTTTTATTGTTGCAGGTTTATAATTGCATAGCTCAATAAGGTATTTTGTCTTATATATAGATAGAAAGGAGGATGGTGGGAAAGTATGAGGGGGAGGGGGGAGGGAAGGAAAATGGAAGGCGAGGAATTGAAAGTAATAGGTAACGTAGGGGTCCAAAACTAATCTACAAACCATAATTGACCTTTAAGATGGTTAGTATAGAAGTTTGTTGGTATGGTTTGCCATATGCTTAGGTACTGGCAGTTGTTAGCCCAATAAGACAATGTGTGTTGGTTTGGTGTTAATTGAGTGATGTGTCTTTATATAGTCTCCACGTATGTTGTTGGCTATTCTCTTAATCTGTTGTTTATCTTGCATCACATCCATGCGTTAGACACTTTTTTTTTATAGTCAGTCTTTGAGGAGGCAAGGCAGTTCGTATTCTTATGTTAAGATTAATTGTCTTAATTAGTTCTGTCCAGTAGTTGGGATTTCAGGGATCTCGCTAGTATTTGGTCTATCATTGTCACGTATAACTGTGAATAGGTGTAGCTAATTGTCGACCGTGTTTCGGGTATTCAAGAACATCTTATTTAGCAGGCGCTTGTGTGTGATTAGTGTACGATGCCCGGACTAAATTATTGACAGTAGGTTGAAAGGCATCTTTCCAAGATCAGTATTTTGGGCTTGCCAAAAATAGGTAATAATGTGGCCTTTGACCGCTACTGTCTCAGGTAATCAATGCTTAGATCAGGTTGTACTTGTTTAAATAAGCAGGTGTTTTATAACCAAGCGTGTTGGATTTGTACATGGCTCCCCATGTTTGTGCGTTTATATACTATGTAATTGCTTGTGCCATGTTCGTCTGTAATATGTTTTGTAGATCTTGTTTAAAAATGTGCTAAAATTAGCCCCAACCAATCAGATTTAATTTAGCATTTGAAAGCTAACGTCTGATTGGTTTGGGGAAATAAATTAGCACCATTTTATTTATAAAACCAGCTGTAAAGGTGTTATTCAATAATGCAGATGTCACTTTCAAATGTTAAAATATATCTGATTTTGGGTTTACAATTTGGCACAAGCATTCTTTAATAAGACTTTTATTGAATACCCTGTAAGCCTATGAGAGATAACTAGTAGATATGGCTAATTGGGATTTTCCAGGGTACATAATTGCCACAGATTTCGGTACAAGTCATCATTAGTTGAAATTGAGAAGCCATGACGGATGATCAAGTTCGCAGTTGAATCTAATTAAAATACAAAGCGAGATGTACGGCATGACCTGGGATGAATGAGAACCTTCACAAGCATTAACAAGACAAATCTTTCTAAACCCTATTGCTTGTACTGGCTTGTGATGCATGGGACCCAATTAATGAACAGTTTTACCTTAAAAGCATACTCTTGTGGTTCTCAAACAACTTGGTGTTAAGGGCATGTCGCATGACCCAAAACTACTACTCACAACTGCCCAAATCATGTTAGTTTAAAAAAAGAATTATCTTACTAATCTCTGCTCTTTCATGGTTTCACTGCTATGCCCTTTTCCAAATCCAGGAACTGAAGATGTAGAAGCTGGATCAGTGACCTCATACTGGTGCATGATTCTTCTCCACCTAACAAGGTGGAAGGCTGCATGCGAGGGGAGCACCTATCCCTCCCACCTCCGAATTCATCCCTACAAGCCGTGGCCACTGCGTTAATCCCTCTTCAACATACGTAGGTACCTACTGGCCCCTCCCAACCGCCGTAATATTTCTAAAAAAAAATGCTGTGATCATTTACTTACAGAGCCTTCTCTAATGCGACACGTCAATGACGTCAGACGCATTGGTGATGGTCGCAATCTTAGCCATCAGACGCAGCTGCTTGCGGCAGGGAGCCGGATTTGGAGAAATGCAGAGAGAAGCTCTGTAAGTAACAATCGAGAATATTTAGAGAAATAGTGCGGGAGGGCGATTGTCGGTGGGCACGTACCTACCTTTTTTATAAGAAGAGAATTTTCGGACATGGACATGCCTCTGTGAGAAATTACATTGTTATAATTTTAAGCTTGCCACTTCCAGTAGCTGAGTGACTTCCACCTGATCTGGATTGAGCATGCTATTTAAGAATTGACGGATTAATATGGTCTTAGGACACAAAGGCTTAGATGAAAGCTGTAGTCTTGCCTTAAAATGCGCCTAAATTATACTGTAGCTGGAATTGGGAGATTATATTGTGATACCGTTTAAATTTGGGGCCTTCCAGTTGTTTTTAAGTGACTCCCCTGACACCTTTCTTCTGCAGGAGGAGGAGCATGCTAAGTTGTTTAAGACTTAAAGGACAAAATATCAAAAAAATACCACCCAATACAAGTCCACACTTCAGCAGCGGAAATAAGCTACTCACATTCACAACATGATGTGCCTCCTTAGATATCGCACAACAAAGATAAATGCTAAAAGCCGGAATCTAGATGGCCCAGGGCGAGGTTTACACAGCATTGTCATGGCTGGTTGTGTGTGAATGTAGTGCAACTCTCTCTTCATCCTGTACAGTCAACTTATATTTTTTTCTGTCACCCCAGTTGGCAGCACTTCACCAGGACTGGATATCCCTGGGCTAACAGGAAACGCAGGCGTACAAGCCCTCCTCTCCTCCACCTCCTTGTCTTTTTGCGTTTCCTGTGGTAGGAAGCATGGTTGTACTGAATACTCAGGGCTACCTGCCATTATGGGGCTTTCCAGGGCAGTGTCGCCTCTCTCTCTCGCTTCCTGATTGCCTTCCATATAGCTGCAACGAGTTGCCAGGGAAGGGCCTAGTGACCGGGCCAAGTTGCTATGTTTAGACTGTGTCTTATCATTTTTGCAGCATGTGTGGTCTTTGCAGTAAGACGCGCTGGGTAGCGTCGCGCTAGAGGCGTGCTAGCGTCGCCGCGTTCGGCTCTTCTCCCGGTTGGGTCGGCGGGTAGGTCGGGCCTTTCGGATGGGGCCAGAGAGGGCCATTCCAATGCCGGTGGACCCGGCGACTCCAGTACTCTCGGGTCTGGGCGGCCAATTATGACGTCATTCTTGCAGCGTCGCAGAGAGGTATTCCGGACACGTGGCTTGCATTTTCCGGGTTTGGGAACGCTAGAGTCGTGTGATGCGTAGGAGGAAGTTGGGTTTTTTGCTCCAGCAAGTCTTGGTTAGCCGGAATTTGCTAGGCTTTTCGGTCGTCTGATAGTGCCAGGATATTCAGGAGGAGTGGATTGTAAGTCTCTTTCTTTCGGTTCACCTGCTGGGACCGTATCCCTTGAAAGAGTTAGGGATTATTAAATAATTTTTCCCTTCCTGCATAGATTTGCTGATGGAGTCTAGGTCAGTGAGTGATGGGTACCAACAGTGTGGGACTAGGTAAGCTCCAGGTAGGTTGTCCTAAGATGACTGATTTGGTAATTTTAATCTCAATCTGGGTCTTCGGGTTTTTCTTTTTTTCTTAGTGGCCTCGGAAAAATCAGCTAGCCAAGGGCTTCATCCTCGAAAAAGAAAAGAAGTCAGAAAAAGGGAAGAACTTCTTCAGCGACCAGAAAAGATTACGAGGATAAGCTACATTAAGAAAGCCTGTTCTGAGTCGGTAAAGCGAAAATAGAAAGAAAAAGGCTTAAAACTAAGCATTTAGCAGAGGTTTCTGACTCAGAAACAGTCACAAGGGGGAGACTCGGTGTGGGTTAGAATATCAAGAGTTTGATTTCTAAAGAGGAAGTGATGATTCAGGAATCCACCTTTGATCCGAGTATTGTTGGTGCCCCATTAAGAAAAGCTATTCGGAAACGTTCTCTTTAACGATGGAGGAGCCTGCGCGGCCTCAGTAGAAAATACTTCATCATGAAAAGAACTCGGTGTGGTTTCAGTGCACAAAATACCTAAAGCAGGGTTCATTTAATCAGAATGGAATAAAGTGGAGGAAAGAGGGTATGGATCATGGGGAACAGCAGATTCTATAAGAAGTACCTTTTCAGGTGGAGGAATGCGAATCTTGGGATGCACTCCAAAGGTGGATGCAGCAGTTATTGAACTAGCGAGGAGAACCACGTTTACCGGTAAGAAGACGCCGCTACTTCAAGGATCCTAGGATAGAAGAATGAGACCAATATTAAAGAAAGAGGATATGGCTGCTGGGCAGCTTGTTAAGCCATTCAATGGCAGTGACTTCGACTGCTAGAGCATTAACATTTGAAAGTTTGTTGGTTAGGGGACCTTTCAACATTCAATAGATACTAATTGTTAAGAAGGTCCTAAGCTTCGGAGGGTTCAGGAGGTATCTTCGCGACTGACTTTATTCAGAGGCTTCGGTGGATCTAGTCAGGCTTTCAGCTAGGTCGATGGCTCTGTCAGTAGTAGCAGCTAGAGAGCTCTTTGCGTAAAAAAATTGGTCGGCCGACATCAATCCAAATCTAAACTTGTGCCAACTTCCCTATGAGGTAAGATGCTGTTGGGGGAGAAACTGGATGACCTCATTAAAACGGTCGTCAGGAGGAAAGAGTGTTTTTCTTCCCCAGGAAAAGACGGTTCAAGAATGTTGGTCAGACTCTTTTCCCCGAGGGGGCAGGGAGAAGTTTTTTCGTGCCTCAAGGCAGAATCGAAAGAGATAGATAGTAGAGAGCCTTTCGGCCAAACGAACTGGAGAGGAAAGACAGGGCATGCAGTCCCAAGGAAGCCAGCAGGCTCTTCCCAAGTAGTCAGGGCAACAATGACGGAGAGCAGTTCCACCTTGAACATAGGAGGAGGTTTAAATCATTTGCGCAGAGGTCGGCCGACTCAATTTCAGATTCGTGCGGTAGTTTTTCCATACAAGAAGGTTACAAAATAGAATTTTTAAGAATGCTGCCGCAGGTTCGTCTTTTTATTCCCGCGAAGGAACGCCGGGATATTAAGGAAAGGAAATATAATTTCCCATTAGGGAAAATAAATTGTTTACGGGGGTGCGGTCAGGAGGGGGGGTACAGAGAGAAAGGGGAAAGGAATTTATTCCCCGCCGCTTTATGGTTCCCGAAAATTCAGGAGACCAAGACCGGTACTAAACCTCAGGAAGTTGAACAAATTTTGGAAAACTCAGAAAATCAAAGAATCGTTACAAACGATTCTCAAGCATAGACAAGGGATGGATGGTTAGAAGCATAGATCTAAAGGACGCGATTTCCACTCCTAATATACGAAGGCCATTGTTTTCATTACCTCACGACATTATTTTGGTAGCAGAGTCCAAAAGAATTGGCAAGACGGGCCAAACGTCAGAAGTAATAATCCATCTGGACAAGGTTTGGGTGGGTGAAAACGAGGGGGAAAAGAGCAATTTAATTCCTTCAAAGGACATGATTTTTTTTGGGAGCATCTTTTTTCACGGCAGAAATTTAGGTTTTGTTACCGCGAAAAACAAATAGTCAGTAACTTGCAAAGTGAAACAGTTTTTAAAGTCCAAAAAAGATTAGTGAGCAGAAGTGTATGATCATGTAGGCCTTAATGGCCTGCCTCGTGTAGTCCGATGGTTAGAATGGGCAAGAGGGAATATGAGGGATTACAAAACCAACTGTTATCATCAGCAAAGATCCTCAGCTCAAGCTTGAAAATTGGTCATAATCCCAGAAAGAGTTAAGACGGGTCTCTACGGTGGTGGCAACCAGGAATCTTCAAAGGGAGATTTAATAGAGAAGCCAATAGGGAATAGAGATCATACAGATGCATCCGAAATGCGGATGGGTGCACATTGTCAAACGGAGTGCCCAAGGATATTGGGATCACGACGGAAGAAAAACAGTCATCAACGTTTTGAAGTAAGCGCAGGCGGCAAGGCAATACATCACTTCGCTCAGTCCGATGCTGGGGAGGCATTTAAAGGTTTTTTCAGACAATTGCACAGTGGGGCATACATAAAGAAGCCAGGAGGGCGAGAGCAGGGTGCCTTTGATGGAGAGTAACTCCTATTCTAAAGTGGGCAGAGGAAAAACCTATAAAAAGTAGTATTACGGCAGTGTATTTGCAGGGCCTCAAACCGAGTTTGCAGGACCTCTTAAGCAGAAGACCCGTCCAGCCAGGGGAATGGAGTCTTCACGACCATATATTTCGCAGGCTATTGGCAGAAAGTGGGGGACTCCTATCATAGACATCATTGTCCACAGAAGGTCAACTCTCAAAATGTCAAAGTTCTTACGAGGGTTCCGAACTCTCAGGCAGTAGGGGACAGATGCTCTGGTTCAGGATTCGGTCAGAAGGTCTCCTTATAGGTCTTCCCTTCCATACGATGATTTGGAAAGTTCTCCAGAAGATTAAAAAGAGAAGGAATCATGGGGTCCTAGCAATTATTTCCCTTTGGCCAAGGAGGCCTTGGTTTCCACTTATAAATTCATTGGCGGTGGAGAGACCTTGGGAAAATCCCAACCTTTCCAGGATGGTTAAGTAAGGGACCAGTAAATTATAGGAGAACGAAAACCTGAATTTGATGGCATGGAAGGTTGAAAGGAGTAGGTTGGCGGGCGCTAGGATTACAGGACCAAGAGGTTACAACTACTCTTAAAATCAAGAAAAGTCTCTACGTCAAAACAATCTATGTCTGGGACCAGTTTGTAAGATTCGCCAGGAGTGACATCTGAGTCCCCTCAGAGCTAATGCTGCTGTATTGTCAAAGTTTATTTTTGCTGGATTACAAGTTAGGGTGTTGGTTAAGCAACAGTACCCTGAAAGGGCAAGTATCCGCCCTCTCTGCAGTTCTGGATATCCTTCTGGGCTACGGATTATAAACAGTTTCCAGTTGCTTTAGTGCTCCTAGGAGGGTAAAACCCTCTGTTAGGTCAATCTGTACAGGCTGGAATCCTTACAGTTGTATTAAAAGCTCTAACCATGGCACCGTTTGAGCCCATAGAACAAAGCTCGGATGGACTTTCTAACACTCAAAAACGGTTCTGCCATTGTCGATATAACGTCTGCTTGTAAGAGGGTCGGAGTTGGCAGCCCATTTTCATCTAAGGAGCGGACACTACTGTCTTTAATGACAGAGTTAGAATTAAGCCTGCATTTGGGCTTTTGCCCAAGGTGGTTACGCCTCCATGTAGATAAGAATCAATTTGCCTGTATTTTGACCAGATCCCCAGAGCTGAGAAAGAAAAAAACTGCATCCCCTAGATCTGGTAGGGTTTGACTATCTACTTAAGGAGAACAGAGTCGGTGGAGGACAGGGAAGTCGGACAGGGCTCTTTTTTGATTCGAGAGGACATTCAGGAAAGGGAAGCCCAGCAAAGGCAACCTTAGCTTCTTGCTGACTCAAGCCATTGCAAAGGCCTATCAAGTAAGAGAGGCCGAGGCAAGTCCGGTTGGTATACAGGCTCACTCAACTAGAAGCAGTTCAACTCGTGGGGGCCCCTCGATTCGGAACAAGTTCCATTAAAGAACATTTGTGAAGCGCTAAAATGGTAATCATGCGAGGACCTTTTGTGGCATTATCGCCTAGATGTTAAAAAAACGACAGAACTAAGTTCGGTCGAGCGTCATGGAGGCGGGGTAATAATCAACAGAAAAAAGTAGTTTATTTCCCTCCCTAGTTTAGCTTGGAATAGTCCCAGTTCTGGTGAGAGTGCTGCAACGGTAGTGACGAGAAAACACGAAATTGTTTAAAACCTACCGTAATTTCTGTTTCTTGTCACTTCCATGGCAGCTTCACCAGAGGATTTCCCACCCTTTGTTTCTGTTGACTCGGGATTAATTGTTGATGTGTTTCATTGACAGCCTTTATAATAAGACAAGAGTGGAGGAGAGGAGGGACTTTAAGCCGTGCGTTTCCGTGAGCCAGGGATATTCCCAGAGGGTGAATGCCTGCCATGGAAGGAGACAAGAAAAGAAATTACGGTATGTGGTAAACAATTTCGTGGTTGTCTGTTGCGTGGATACAAGCCTACAAATCACGCTGAATAAAAGGTTCGGTTAGCTTTCTATGACAAGAAGAGAACAGAATATACGCCCCCTTCACAGCATATAAGTTGAGGCAGAAAGGCTCAAATCAGAAAAAACAAAGGTATTTATGTGAATGAAGGCTGCATTACTTTTACTTTTTTTTTAGAGTATGTTCATTGGGGAATTTTACAGAGAGATGATTGAGGGCTTAAAGTACTAATACGGCTTTTATATAACCCTAACTAGTTTGGAAAGGACACAGTTACCTTCTAATTGATGGGACATGGTTACAAGCTATTGAAAAGAGGGAAGTGTAAATTCTCGTATATGGATGACGTGAGGAAGGGAGTAATTGAAGAATAAATTTCTAACCAATGCTCTTAATGTTACATGTGGGCAGGGGGGGTTTACAAATACCACTTTAATCAAAGGACATGACTGCCTGTTCCATATAGGCATTTTTCATTTATTTTTACTAAATTTGTTGCATTTTACCAGTAGTTTGATGCATCTTGCCTTTTAGTAAGCAGTTAAGGGTCATGGAATAAACTTTTGGACTGTGGAATTTGAAAAGTTCCTGAACCTTTGGTGAGATTACCAAAGCAGGAGGCTGTTACAGAAGAAGTAAGATTGAAGCTGGACAACTGTGAATTCAGATCAAATCAAAGAACCAGGTGGTTTTGACAACTTAATCTAAACCCTTTGAAACTAAGCAAACATCATCTAGTCATTTTCAATACTACATATGTGTGGTGTAAAGTGGATGAATTCTAATTAAATGGGTTTTTTTTGATGTGACAATCGCTTCTCTACATTGGAAATATCATGGTGTGTGTCCTAAATTTTACAACTATTCTGTAGTGGGTCCAATATGAAAACTCCAAACCTCTTTTCTAGAGCATTTGGGAAATGTGGCAGTCTTCCCCTGCGAGGGGTAGAATGGTAGGTCTTTCATGCAGTTGGTGTGAAGGGAATTAAGGGAGTTTTGTCCAGCCAATAATTAACCAAAATTGCATCACTTAGAGGTACAAGGTTAAAGGGATGAGGATGACAAATGATGAAGCATCTAATTAAATGTCCCCAGATTCCTATCTAGACACTGTGTATCTGGGAAAAATGCACAAAGTTCAAGACATAAAGATTTATGGAGACCAAATATATCCATGCGGAAGCTCTCAAAGCCTTGGGGGATATCTACAGAGATCAAGTCAAAACTGACCAAAAAATGGCCCTCTGAGTTCTCCAGACCAAAAAGTACTGAACTTAAGTGCACTACCCACACCCTCTGTTTAAACCATGGATGATTCCCGTCCACCTCAGCCTAAGAAATGGGGCTCTGAACAAAAGAGGTGAGCCGCACAGGGACTGGGTAATGGGAGGGTCGGGGAGGATGTTTTTCTAAGTTTGCTATTGACAACTTACACTACATCACATGTAAAACCCTTTCTACAGAGACGTGACCACATTCAGAAGATTTTCAAGAGAGCAAACAGCTGCAGGCCATAAAGGTAAAGCTCCTCACAGGGAAAGAAAAATGTAGGTTGGTAATGGAGCAGCAACAATGTTAATGAAAGAAACAGGAGTACTTCAATTTTCCATTTAATCATTGCATTATATCAGAAGGTGGAGGTTGCTGCTTCCATCCATTTCAAACAATTATAGTGGAAAAATACAAACTATCCAGTGCACCACCGCTGGTAGAGGTATTGCTTTAATGGGAGACTTCAGTCAAAAACAAATATACAGACCTTAAATAGCTAATTTGTAGGTTAAACTGATGTTATGTCACTTACCGGACGCTCCAATCTGTTAAGATCAGCGTTGTTGTAAATTAAAAAAAAAAATAAATGGGCGAAAAGTTACTGTGTGAGTCCAGGGAGTAAATTTTCCACTCTTAAAACCTGCAAAGCTGTATAGATGTGCACAAATGATCCTTAAAGGTGAATTTCAGCGGACTACTTACTTTTAAAGGCTAGATAAGAAATGCAGGTGGCAACTTAACACATTACACTGTATTACTTGATAGTTTCATCTGTAGTATGCTAGAAGATTTATCTGAAGTAAACACACTGTTGGGGACCCTGCCTTTTTTGAGCTATAGGCCATGGTCAGTAGCTTTGAATTTCATAGGCTAGTTCCTTAGGGAATGAGAAATTTTAATTTTTTATCTTAATTCTTGCCCATTCTTACGGTTTACGATTGCTTGACCGTGTGCCCTTGACTAAACTCTATCTTTAGCTTCTGATACACTTCGCTACTCAAACCTGTATTAAGCTTTAGCTAGCACTCTAGCTAGGGTTATGCTATGTCCACTTGTCTCACTTGTTTCTACAGTATCCAGGGCTCAGAACAGTAACTTGCCCTTTAAGTCAAGGGGGCACCAGTGCCCCGTGAGTCAATTCTAGCCTCCCAGCAAATGGGATTTGTTATTGGTGAAGCAAGTAGTGTAAGACTGGGTAGCTGTGCTGAAGGGATACTCTGGAACTCCATAAGGATTACCACTTACACTAACGTATAAAAACGGTTCATTTGTAGTCGATCTGGTACGTATTTTTTGCTATGGGCTTTAAAGCAGCTGTTGTAAATGCCATGTTTGTTTGTCATGTTCCTAAAAAACTCCCCCAACTTCTGCCATGAGAAACAAGCAAAATAGTACTCAAAGCTCTGCCCCGTCTCCATGTGCCAACAGTGCGATTAAGGCGCTGGATCCCCCAAGCTCTAACCCCCCTGACGGGGTGCCATTAGATTAATATATGGGATGGGGTCATGGACTGGGTTTAACACTATCTGTGGCGTTAGATTAATAGATGGGATGGGGACAGGGACTGGGTTTAACCCTATCTATGCCATTAGATTAATAGAGGAGATGGGGTCAGGGACTGGGTTTTAACCCTATCTCCTCTATTAATCTAATGGCACAGATAGGGTTAAACCCAGTCCATCTGTGCCATTAGATTAATAGAGGAGATAGGGTTAAAACCCAGTCCCTAACCCCTTCTCCTCTATTAATCTAATGGCACAGATAGGGTAAACCCAGTCCCTGTCCCCATCCCCTCTATTAATCTAATGGCACAGATAGAGTTAAACCCAGTCCCTGACCCCATCTGTGCCATTAGATTAATAGAGGAGATGGGGTCAGGGACTGGGTTTGAACCCTATCTGTGCCATTAGATTAATAGATGGGATGGGGACAGGGACTGGGTTTTAACCCTATCTGTGACATTGGATTGATAGAGGGTGTGATTGAGCACCAGGGGTCTGTAATAACCTAAATTAGTAAATGCTATGTAAGGGAGAGTGTGGTACAGTCTTTAATACATTTTTTAACATTGTTTCCATCCAGGCACCACCTCTCCAAGTATTAGATCTTGTTTTAATAATGTATATGTAAAATGTAAGCAATATATGTAAACTGTATAAAGCACACTGTTGGGAATATGCAGTTAGTCCTTTGTCCACAAGATGGCTCAATGGGTAAAACTCCTAGGATTTCCTGTTGTAAATTAATTAGTCCAGTGACACAAGGTCTGGCCTGTAAGATTGAGTTGTGTAATTGCTGATTGGTCTGCTGCTCAACAAGTATGATGATTGTCTGCTGGTTCAAGGTTGGTAATTTGCTCTTCAAAGGGAATGTGGGAATAAAAAGAGCAGCTTTAGTCCACATGGGGGGAAGCACAGACAAAGGAAGAGCGAAGATACGTGCTGAGGAAGTATCCCGTAGCTAGGAGCTGATTAGCTCTATCCTGACCCTTAACTTGAGAGCAAAGGATACAGGAGGGTAGCCTGCAGGAGGAAGCATACTACGGCTTGGCAGAAGGAAAAGCTTAGCAAGGGAGAACAGAGCTAGGACACATGCTTAGGCAGTGCTTAGCCTCTCAGAGCTGTAAACCACTACCCTGTCCCTTAGTTATAGAGTAAGGGACCCAGCAGCACCAAGAAGGCAGAATAAGACCAGGAAAATCCAGCAGCAGCTCAGCAGTTTGGAGCCAAGGCAGTGGAGCCCAGAGATCTCAGGAACTGCATGCCAATGACTGTGCTTGCTTATTAGGATATGGTTGTGCTTGATAATGGTGCATATTAATAAAGCTTCTTCAATCGTAAAATAGCTTGTATGGCCTGGTTTGCCTTATTTCCCACAACCTCACAGTCAGGGACTGGGTTTTAACAGTATCTGAACCATTAGGTTAATAGATGGGATGAGGACAGGGACTGGGTTTTAATCCTATCTGTGCCATTGGGTTAATAGAAGGAATAGTGACTGGGTTTTAACCCTATCTACCCAGTCTGTCCCCATTTCCTCTATTAAACCAATGGCACAGATAGGGTTAAAATCGAGTCCCTGTCATCATTCCATCTGTTAATCCAATGGCACAGAGTTAAAACCCAGTCCACATTCCTTCTATCTGTGCTATTAGATTAATAGAGGGAAAAGGGGCAGAGGACTGAATTTTAACCCTATCTGTGCCATTGGATTAATCAAGGGAATTTAATTACTGGGGGATGTGCCCTTTAAGGCAATAAGAAGTTTAGCGTTCGGAAGGGGTTCTCCACTGTGGTCTCCATAAAAGGCCTTTAGTAAACTGAAGACACTCCTACTGTTTAAAATGACTCCAAGCCAATCTATCCAAAGTTACAATAGTATAAATGTTTTTTTTTTTTTTTTTTTTGTTTTGTTTTTCTTTCCTGCTAGCACTGAGAGCGCTGACATCACCAGAATCTCTAATCTAGCCCCAAGTCTGGGGCTGGAGCATGCCCACTGCTGGGACAGCGCATAATACTAAACTTGTTTTCAAGGAATATTTCACTCCCAAATTGAACTGTTCCTTTAATGTATTGATTGATGCCCAGAAGGTTAAAGAACTATTCCATTACCTTACGGGTTCTGAGCTATTGATTCAAAAACGGGAACAAATATTGAAGAAACTTACCTTTTGTGCGATCCACCGTGGCCACAGTGACTGACGGGTCCCGACTGCTACATGATTCTGTACAGCTATAGCGTGCATGTGTGATAATGCACGCTATAGTTAGACAGAACAAGAAAGTTGCCTGGGATTTCAGTGTCTGTGTTGGATTGCGCAGAAAGTTTCTTGAAAGTTTCTTGAATTTCCTATTAATTGGAAAAACGGGCTTAAATCAAAAGATTAAAGGAATAGTTCACTTTGGGAGTGAACTATTCCTTTTAAAGGTATAAGAAAGCTCTTTTCGAAAGAGTACAGAGATTACATTACCACAGTTTGGGAACTTTATTTTGATTTTCCTGTGGGACTAAGCTTCTTCGGGACTGCAGAACATTCCTTACCCACATTTGCAAAATATTTCTAATGCAGACTAATATTATACAATGTTATTTCAACTAATTACTGGTGTTGGTTCATTTTGTCAGTTATAAATACGTGCAATCTCAACCTAATGTTAATTAAAACAGAAGACCATGCAAAATTACCCCTTTAATAGTTAAAACCCCGGAGTTGGAGGGATGAAGCAAACCTAAACTTAAGGTTAGTACACACGTCCAATTTAGCACCGAGCCACTACCCCCAACGCTGATAGATTCGCGTGACGAATGGTCGTTTTGTCACGTGAAAGTTCACCAATAAAGAGGATGGTCTGTGCCATCTTTAATATAGAAAGACCTTTGCAGTAAGGAGGAGGATGTGCCATCTTTTCTATAGAAGGGCATTTGCAGTAAGGAGGAGGATGTGCCATCTTTTCTATAGAAGGGCATATGCAATAAGGGGGTGGGGGGTGGGGTCCGCCATCTTGTTTACTATAAGAGGGCATTATCAATAAGGAGGGGGATCTGTGTCTTTCTTATATAGGGGCATTTCCAAAAAGGAAGGTGGGTCGTCATCTTGTTTACTATAAGTGGGCATTTGCAATAAGGAGGGGATCTGTGCCATCTTGTTTACTTGATAGACATTAGCATTAAGCAGGGGCTCTGTGCCATCCTGTTTACTATAGGAGGACATTTGCCAAAAGGAGGTGGTATGTGCAATCTTTACTTTAGGAGGACATTTTCAATAAGGAGGTGACTATATCATCTTTAATATAAGTGTGCATTTACAATAATGAGGGGGTCTGTGACAAATTTACTGTAGGGGCAATGAGGATGGTATGTACCATCTTGTTTACTATAGAAAGACATTTCCAATAGGGAGGGGGTCTGTGCCATGTTTACCATAGAAGGTCATTTGCAATAAGGAGGGTTGTCAGTGCAATCTTGTTTACTATAGAAATGCATTTGCAATAAGGGGTATCTGTGCAATCTTCACTTTAGGATGGCATCTGCAAAAAGAAGGGGTTCTCTCCCATCTTCATTACTATAGGAGGACATTTCCAGTAAGCGGTGGGGGGGGCTTTGTCATTTTTACTAAAAGGGCATTTGCAATGAGGGGTGGGGGGCTTGTGCCATCTTGTTTACTAATCCGTTTTGTTTTTTTTTGAGTAGTCTAATTATATTGTACCAGAGTTCTCTCAATAAAATGAAGAGATGCTACAATATATATAGGTTATCTGCAGAGGCTGATAGCTAAATACCAACCAAGAAGACACTTTTTCTTTTGCTTTAGAAATTCTTGTCAACCTTTACCTGCTCTCTGTAGAATGCAGAGATTTCATTATTTGGCTCTTGTTATCCCCAAGAGTAAACTGTGCACCACCAGACAGCTGTTTGCACAGACCTCGGTAATGTACATCTCATTGGCTTTCCCTCATTGGCCCATGTAATGGGCCTTACCTGGATAAATCTTCCTGAGATAAAACATAAAATTGATTGGGTCAGGCTGAAACATCGATTAGTTATTAAAGGAAGCAAGGTGATCCACTGGATAATGTTTTGGAATCCACCCCTCAAATGAAAATAGGTAAATCACACCAAAAATGCAATCGTTAAAAAAGCTATAAGACTAACCTAAAATGCTGCACAATTTGTTCATGTTTCTACTTCTTGGTTCTTCCTGTTAGCAACTGTCAGTCGTGGACATCACAACCAAAAGCTGGATGATACTCATGTAGTTCACTCCCCTGAGCATGCTCAAGCTCATAACTATCTAACAAATTGGTAAAGGGGGGCGTGAACCAATATAGCTGTTAACTAACTTCTCCATAGTTTCCACAAGGCATCCAGGAACATAGTGGGCATAAGCTAATAATTCCAGAGGACAAGGTAGGATAACTCATATTTTAAAGGGACCATTCTTATTGAAAGATTTTACTATGAGCATGGTGTTGTCCTTTAATATTTAATGTCTTTTTAAAAAACAGTTATTAAATGTTTCAAATTATTTCCTGACGTGTACCAGTTGAGTATCCTCTAACCCCTTTATAATAGGTTCAATGTAATATTGTCTGCCTGCAGGTTTTTTTTTTTTTTTTTTTTTGTTCATTAATCAGCAATGGTGCAGCTTTCACCCTTCAGTCCAAAAGATGACGACAGACAGTTGGAAAAACTTTCCAAGGATTTCACACATTACTGCCAGCAAGGCTCGAGTCCCCTATTGCAGTCTTCCATCTCCTCTTCCACCCCCTTTCAGGCCTATGAAACCTATATAGAGAACGGCTTAATCTGTTTAAAACACAAGATCCGTAACATCGAGAAAAAGAAGGTATTTAATGCATAGACCATAGTTCTCTTCCATGTGAGTAAATTCCATAAATGAGCAGCACTATTTAAAATTGTATTCCTTTATTCAATCTTTATGCAATAATTCTCCAATACACGGTGCAGAATGCAACGTTTTGTATTACCTGATCCTTTGTCAAGGGTTGCGATCTGTCACTTTATAAAGAGACAACTTTCTTCACCACCAGGTTAAGTTGGAGGACTACAGAGATCGCTTAAACAATGGAGAGGAACTGAACCAAGACCAGCTGGTAAGTATCTCAACAGTGGGAGAGAGACTGCGGGTTCCCTTGTAGGAAGGATGTAGCTTCCATACTGCTGCTTCTCTTCAAGAGAAGAGATGATTTTTTTTCTGTAGGGAGGATTTTTGAACCATAAGATTCAGTGACTTTAAATGTACTGTTAAATTATAACATTGCAAATTGGCGACCGTTCCTATACCAGGCGCTGTATAGGACATTTAAAATTTTGTGCAGCTCGAAATGAGGAGCAGAAAATAATGGGGACATTTTGCGGTTTACAGGAAGCAGTAGAGAAATATGAAGAAGTCATTCATAATCTGGAGTTTGCTAAAGATCTTCAGAAAACCCTTAACGGACTTGGCCAAGAAGTAAGATCTATGTCTAATTCATTCATTCTTCTTGTTTATCCACTGGACTAATATTGGGCATAACCCTATATTGTTCACTATTAATATTAGTGTTTGTTGGATGTAAGACGGGCAATCAGGCAGAATAACTGCTCAAACTTTAAACAATGTTCAACCGACATGTTTTAGGTCACATGGACAAAGAAAGGGTCCATGTGAACATGGATTAAAGCAAGTTTGAGCAGTTATTCTGCCTAATTTGCCTGTCTTGCTTCCAACAAACACCAATATTTATAGTGAACTATTTGTGCAAGTGAATGGGAGCACAGCTGGTAGTAATTAAAGTCAAGCACTTGAAAGTGGAAGATTGTGTGATTATAACACCACATGGAATGAGGCATTAAAAGGGGCTAAATTGGAATGAACCAAGGGGCTAGTTGTATTTAGTTTTTATAGTATTTTATAGGTGCAGCTTTCCTGAAAGTCATTGGGACGTTATTGTTTAATACATTATGCATCAGTGTCCATCAAATTACTAAAATTCTTGCGGCTCACCCTATTAAATGCCTTCTGCAGTCATGGGGAAAAAGTGTCCTGGACCAACTCAATGTTGATGTCAAGCAAAGTGACACAGCTCCAAATGCCTGTTTGAGAAATGGTCCCAAATCAGTGTGGGAATGTATTTAGAAGACCTTGCTGAATTCAATGTTGGATGTTAAACAATAAATTAATACACAATGCACTTGTTGTATATGAACACCAGTTGATTGTCTAATGTCTTCTAGATACAATGCTGAATGCCCTGCCAAACCTGCTGACTTTTGGCACTTTTTGGTGCAAAACAGTGAAATTATTTTCTCAAGTTGTGCAGATTCCTGTTCCTTTGAATCCAAAGCTATTCTTTCTGTGACTGCTGGGGAATATGGAATGATCAGAAGTACATCTCAAGATGTTGAGAGACTCTGATGCTAGCTAGGAGATTGATAGTAATTATCTGGAGCCTATACACAGTTAATTTACAAAAACAGAGAGGGTAATTAGATAAACTCACAGCACTTTAGGGACCCTGGTATAATGTGTGTATGTATTATATATCTATATTATATAATGCATATTCAAGTCTGAGCTTTCCTATGGACTTCAACTAAAAGACTTTATTAGGAGTTACTGTAGGTCCGTGTTCCTATGCGTTTCGGCCCAATATAATATATCATTTCTTCAGGTATAATAGTTCTAAGTACTAAGATACATTCGGCAACCAATTTATCATAAATACATCCAGATATACTAAGTAAAAGAAAATACTTTAAAATTGTATTGATATTGCTCATATTGGTTAATCGACCTACACTGCTTGTCTCAATGTTATCTTAAATACAAACTACTATTAAAGAAATTTAAGCTCTTCAGGCACTGCTTTATAGCCGTTTGTATATGCTACTGTTGTATTAAGGTTTAAAAACACACATGCTTTGCCAACATATAAAATTGTCAAACATTCTTGCAGCTTGTAGTGCCTTCTCTGACTAGGATTAGTTTAAACTCCTAAGGGCTCCTTCGGTGTCCTTGCATTAACAAGCTGTACCTAATCCTTATCATTTCCAGCTGCTGAAAACACAGAAGAAAGCACTTAGAAGGGAGCATGCACTTAATGTGGAAGAAGAGAAGAAGCGGTTGAGGACAGTTCTGCAGATTCAGTATGTGTTCCAAGCGCTCAGACAAGATCATGTGCTGAAAGACCTTAAGGAAGGACAGAATGGAGCTGCCAACCTGGCACCCAAAGAGTTCGACCTGATAACGAAGTTTGCAAACCTTGTCTGTCCAAAGCACTTACTGCACATGAGGTAAGAGGCATACTTTAACTCATTTTAACATACTTTTAATCTCCCAAAGACATTATTAAAAGGGAAGTTCAATGCAAATACATGGAAAAAGGTAATTTTCTATGCCAATCAACATAACTGGGCTGTGCAGCATTTTGTCTGTGTATAAATAAATGCTTCCGAAGGACCAACATTCCAAAATGGCGTCCATTTTGATTTTACCCTTGACCCAGCGCTTAGGTTGATTCAGTTGCTCAGTAGGGATCTCAGCATGTTTGATCCAGCCAACAGACAATCGGTAGAAATTTAGTTTGAGATATTCCAAGGAAGAGTGCATCTTAGGAAGGACCATTACATTGGACGTGGTGATGGCAAGTTCATGGGATAAAAAGCTGGATGAGTTTTTCTGAAAACAAGGTATGTTGTTGGTATTAATAAAGTAGAGTTGATCCAGGGATATTTCAGATTGCCACTTGCCAGTCGGGAAGGAATTTTTTCCCCTTCATAATGATGGTGGATTTTTTTTTTATTGCCTTCCTCTGGATCAACAGTTATGCACGAAATGTAGGTTGGACTGGATGGACGTATCAACCTCAATACTATACACAACCTGAAATGCCAGCTCACTAATGATAACAGGATAACAAATTAACTGATTTTTTAAAATGGAGAGTATGTAGAATAACAAGGTATGCATAATATAAACTAATAGAAAATATTTTCCATTAAACTTTCACTTTTAAGCTGTTGATGTACTACGAATGTACTAAGAGAAATTGTTTCTAAACATGTAGGATTCTCCATGTAATTTGGACC
The DNA here is from genome assembly GCA_019447015.1 of Hymenochirus boettgeri. Classification (NCBI taxonomy): domain Eukaryota; kingdom Metazoa; phylum Chordata; class Amphibia; order Anura; family Pipidae; genus Hymenochirus; species Hymenochirus boettgeri. The sequence continues at coordinate 113,859 of CM033471.1, forward strand.
TTGTCTGCTATAGCTTTCATTTCAAGAACAAAAGCATTATATCCTTTTCAATCATAATTCTTCCTCTCCTTTCCCATGGTACTTTGCTCTTCCTGGTCGCGGATGGCGGGCAGTTGGTTGTAACGTCATGTTGCGCCTTTACTGACAGCCACAACCAGGAAGTGAAGAGACGGTCAGCTGCAGAGCATAGAAGAATTGGAGAGGGACCAGGTCAGGTAGCTTCAGAGCTTCTGCGGCATATTGGGAAAATATTAATGTGAAAGAGGGGTTTTGGGGGGTGGATCTTTGTTTGTTTTTTTTCCTGAACATGCTCTTTAAATCTAGTTACTTTATTACTATTCTATTCACATTTATAGTATATAGTAATTAAGGAATTGCTGGACCGTTAAAGGTACACTACAGCCATCCAGCTTCTTGTTTAGTTTGAACTCTCCTTCATTACATACCCTTGTTTATCGTAAGAGTTTAACACTGAGTTACTGCATGAGTATAGTGTCACTTTTAAATGAGAATAAAAGTAATCTTTAGTTCTAAGTAAACTTAATACAGTGTTGCTGGTATGGGGGAAAATGCCCATGGTTGCCATATGGTACTATTATGCATGGGGTCCATATTGTTCAATTTCAAAATGCCAGAGTATATTTACAGTACTACTGCCGAAAATGTTACAACACTCCATTCTAAAAGACAAAATAACCACAACAGTCACATGGAAAGTTTTAAAAAGAAAAAAGTTGCCTCAGATAATTTATTGAAGCTGTGTAACTAGTTAATAATCTCATATTGTCCTGTTTTCCAGACTTGAAGAACAGATGAATCAATGTACAATCTACTTCTGGAACCTCTTGGAGGGCACTGAGAAACAGATTGCTGGATCTACCTGTAAGATTAATTTGTAGGAAAAACTTCAATAATGTTCTATAAATGTTTAAAATACTAACAGGGAGATTCAATAAAAGATCGTTTAAAATGGTGCTAAATTTTTTTTTTTAAATCTTTTTCTTTATTGAGCATAAGTGTTATTACATAGTCATTGTATAAAGGCTCAAGCAGTAGGTCATCAATACATTATACATATGTTGGTACACTAGTTTGTTAGACTTTTAATTGTTGCAGTTATAATTGGCATTAGCTCAATAAGGTATTTTGTCTTTATATAGTAGAGAGAAGGGGAAGGATGGGTGGGAAAGTAGAGGGGGGGAGGGGGAAGGGAAAAAAGGGAGGCGATTATGGGAAAGATTAATAAGAGGTAACGTAGGGTCAAAAAAACATCTAAAACCATAATTGACCTTTAAGGGTTAGTATAGAGTTGTGTTTGTTGGTTTGCCATAGGCTTAGGTACTCGTTTGTTAGCCCAATAAGACAATGGTTTGTTGGTTTGTGTTAATTGAGTTGATGGGTCTTTATATAGTCTCAGTAGTGTTGGCTATTTCTTTAATTCTGTGTTTATCTTGCCACAGCATCCATGCGTATGACACTTTTTTTTTATATCAGTCTTTTGAGGAGGCAAAGGTCAGTTCGTATTCTATGTTAAGATTAATTGTCTTAATTATTTCTGTCCAAGTTGGGATTTCAGAGGATCTCCAGTATTTGGCTATCATTGTCCGTATAACTGTGAATAGGTGTAGCATAATTGTCGACGTGTTTCGGGTATTCAAGAACATCTATATTTAGCAGCGCTTGTGCTGGATTAGGTGGTAGATGCCCGGCTAAAATTATTGAAAGTAGGTTGAAAGCATCTTTCCAAAGATCTAGTATTTTTGGGCATTGCCAAAACATATGTAATAATGTGCCTTTGTGACCGCACTGTCTCAGTAATCAATGCTTAGATCTAGGTTGTACTTGTTTAATAATGCAGGTGTTTTATACCATCGTGTTTGGATTTTTACATTGGCTCCCCAATGTTTGATGCGTTTATATACTATTGTAATTGCTTTGTGCCACTGTTCGTCTGTAATATGTGTTTGTAGATCTTGTTAAATGGTGCTAAATTAGCCCCAACCAATCAGATCTTATTTAGCATTTGAAAGCTAACGTCTGATTGGTTGGGGCAAAATTAGCACCATTTTATTTAATAACCCTGTAAGAGTGTTATTCAATAAATGTCAGATGTCAGCTTTCAAATGTTAAATATGATCTGATTGGTTGGGTTACAATTTGCACCATTTTTAATAAGAACTTTTATTGAATAACCCTGTAAGCCTATGAGAGATACAGTAGATATGCTAATTGGGATTTTCCAGGGTACATAATTGCCACAGATTCTTGTACAAGTCATTCATTCTGAATTGAGAGCCATGACGGATGACAAAGTCCAGTTGATCTAATTAAATACAACAGATGTACCATGACCTGGATGAATGAGAACCTTCACAAGCATAATCAAGACAAATCTTTCTAAAACCCTATTGCTTGTACTGGCTTGATGCATTGGGACCAATTAATAGTAACATTTTTACTTAAAAGCATCTGTGGTCCTCAAACAACTTGGTGTTAAAGGGCATGTCCATCCCAAAACTATACCTCCATACTGGCCCAAATCTGTAGTTTAAAAAAAGAATTATCTTACATCTCTGCTTCTTATGGTTTCCCTGCTATGCCTTTTCAAAATCCAGGAAACTGAAGAGTAGAAGCTGTCAGTGACTCATACTGTGCATGCTTCTTCCTCCACCTCAACAAGGTCTGAGGCATGCGCAGGGGAGCACCTCTCCCTCCCACCATCCGAATTCATCCCCTACAGCCGTGGCACCTAGCGTTAATCCCTCTTCACATAAGGTAGGTACCTACTGCCCACTCCCAACCGCCGTAATATTTCTAAAAAAAAAATGCTGTGATCATTACTTACAGAGCCTTCTCTAATGCGGCCACTTCAATGACGTCAGACGCATTTGTGATTGGTCGCATCTTAGCCAATCAGACGCAGCTGCTGCGGGCAGGGAGCCGGATTGGAGACATCGCAGGAGAGAAGGCTCTGTAAGTAACCATCTGAGAATATTTTAGAAGAAATATTGCGGCGATTGTGGTGGGCAGTACCTACCTTTTTTATAAGAAGAGAATTTTCAGGATGGACATGCCTCTTGTGAGAAATTACATTGTTATTAATGTTTAAGCTTGCCACTTCCAGTAGCTTGAGTGACTTCACCTGATCCTGGATCTGAGCATGCTCATTTAAGAATTGAAGGATTACTATGGTCTTAGACCAAAATAGGCTTAGATGAAAGCCTGTAGTCTTTCCTTTAAAATGAGCCCTAAATCTATAACTGTAGCTGGAACTTGTGAGATTATATTGTGATAACGTTTAAATTTGCTGCCTCCAGTTGGTTAAGTGACCTCTCCTGACCTTTTTCTGCCAGGAGAGGAGCATGCTAAGTTAAGACTTAAAGGACAATAATATCAAAAAATACCACCCCAATTACAAGTCACACTTCCAGCAGCTGAAATAGCTTACTCACATTCACAACTGTGCTGCCCTCTCTTAGATATCGCACAACAAAGATAAATGCTAAAAGCCGGCATCCTAGATGGCCCAGGGCCGAGGTTTACACAGCAGTTGTCATTGGCTGGTGTGAATGTCTGTTGCAACCTCTCTCTTCCTCCTGTCAGTCAAACTATATTTTCTCTGTCACCCCAGTGAGCACTTCACCAGACTGGGATATCCCTGGCTCACAGAAACGCACGGCTTACAAGTCCCTCCTCTCCTCCACTCCTTGTCTTTTGCGTTTCCTGTGGCTAGGAAAGCATGGTGTACTGAATACTCAGGGCTTACCTGCCATTATGGTGCTTTCCAGGGCAGTTCTCTCTCTCTCTCTCTCTGCTTCCTGATGCCTTCCATATTAGCTGCAACGAGTTTGCCATGGAAGGGCCTAGTGACCGGGCAGTGCTATGTTTAGACTGTGTCTATCCATTTGACAGCATGGTGTGGTCTTTGCAGTAAGACGCGCTGGGTAGCGTGCGCTCGCGGGCGTGCTCGCGTTCGCGCGGTTCGGCTCTTCTCCCGGTTGTGTTCGGCTGGGTAGGGGGGCCTTTTGGATGGGGCCATAGCTGGCCATTCCAATGCCGGTGGACCGGCGCTCCAGTATCTCGGTCTGGGCGGCCACTTATGACGTCATTCTTGCGCGTCGCGAGAGTACTTCCGGACCAGTGGCTTGCATTCTTCCGGTTTTGGGCACGCTAGAGTCTGTGTGCTGCGTAGGAGGAAGGTTGGGTTTTTCTGCTCCAGCCAAGTCTTGGTCTAGCCGGAATTTGCTAGGCTTTTCGGTCTGATAGTGCCAGGATATTCAGGAGAGTGGATGTAAGTCTCCTTTTCTTTCGGTTCACCTTGCTGGGCCGTATCCCTTGAAAGAGTTAGGGATTATTAATATAATTTTCCCTTTCCTGCATAGATTCTGCTGATGGAGTCTAAGTCAGTGAGTGATGGTCACCAACAGTGTGGGACTAGGTAAGCTCCAGGTAGGTTGTCCTAAGAGATGATTTTGGTAATTTTAATTCTAAATCTGTGTTCTTCGGGTTTTTCTTTTTTCCTTAGTGCCTCGGAAAAATCAGTAAGTCCAAGGGCTCATCCTCGAAAAGAAAGAAGTCAGAAAAAGGGGAAGAACTTCTTCAGCTACCAGAAAAGATACGATGGATAAGCTAATTAAGACAGCCGTTTCTGAGTCGGTAAAGGAAAATAGAAAGAAAAAGGCTAAAACTAAGCATTTATCAGATGTTTCTGACTCAGAACAGTCCCAAGGGGGAGACTCGGTGGTGTTAGAATATCAAGAGTTTGATTCTGAAGAGGAAGTGGATGATTCCGAATCCACCTTTGATCCGAGTATTGTTGCCCCATTAATTAAAGCTATTCGGGAAACTTCTCTTTAACGATGGAGGAGCCTGTCGCGGCCTCAGTAGAAATACTTTCCATCCATGAAAAGAACTCGGTGTGTTTTCCAGTGCACAAATCCTTAAAGCAGGTCATTTCATCAGAATGGATAAAGTGGAAAAGAGGGTGGATCTGGGGAACAGATTCTATAAGAAGTACCCTTTTCAGGTGGAGGATGCAGAATCTTGGGATGCACCTCCAAAGGTGGATGCAGCAGTTATTAGACTAGCGAGGAGAACCACGTTACCGGTAGAAGACGCCGCTACCTTCAAGGATCCTATGGATAGAAGAATTGATACCAATCTTAAGAAAGGTATATGGCTGCTGGGGCACTTGTAAGCCATCAATGGCATTGACTTCGACTGCTAGAGCATTGAAAGTTTGGTTAGGGACCTTCAACATTCAATAGATACTAATGTAAGAAGGTCTAAGCTTTCAGGGATGGTTCAGGAGTGTATCTTCGCGACTGACTTTATTTCAGAGGCTTCGGTGGATCTAGTCAGGCTTTCAGCTAGGTCGATGGCTCTGTCAGTAGCAGCTAGGAGAGCTCTTTGGTTAAAAAATTGGTCGGCCGACATCAATTCCAAATCTAACTTGTGCCAACTTCCATATGATGGTAAGATGCTGTTTGGGGAGAAACTGGATGACCTCATTAAACGGTCGTCAGGAGGAAAGAGTGTTTTTCTTCCCCAGGAAAAGAGGTTCAAGAATGTTCGGTCAGACTCTTTTTCCCAGAGGGGCCGGGAGAAGTTTTTTCGTGCCTCAAGGCAGAATAGAGGAAGTAGAGAGGCCTTTCGGCAAACGAACTGGAGAGGAAGACAGGGAATGCAGTCCCATAGGAAGCCAGCAGGCTCGTTCCCAAGTACGTCAGGTCAACAATGACGGAGAGCAGGTTCCACCTCTGAACATAGGAGGCAGGTTAAATCATTTTGCGCAGAGGTCGGCCGACTCAATTTCAGATTCTTGGGTAGTTTCTTCCATCCAAGAAGGTTACAAAATAGAATTTTTAAGAATGCCTCAGGTTCGTTTTTTATTCCCGCGAAGGAACCGCGGGATATTCAGGAAGAAATATAATTTCCCATTATGTAAATCAATGTTTACGGTGGGTGCGGTCCAGGAGGTCCCAAAGAGAGAAGGGGAAAGGATTTATTCCCCGCTCTTTATGGTTCCGAATCTTCAGGAGACCTAAGACCGGTACTAAACCTCAGGAAGTTGAACAAATTTTTGAAACTCAGAAAATTCAAAAGGAATCGTTAAACGATTCTTCAAGCAATAGACAGGGATGTATGGTTAGTAAGCATAGATCTAAAGGACGCTTATTTCCACATTCCTATATACGAAGGCCATTTTTTCATTACCTCAACGACATTCTTTTGGTAGCAGAGTCCAAAGAATTGGCAGAACGGCACACGTCAGAAGTAATATCCATCCTGACAAGGTTTGGGTGGGTGATAAACGAGGAAAAGAGCAATTTAATTCCTTCACAAGACATGATTTTTTTGGGAGCTCTTTTTTCGACGGCAAGAAATTTAGTTTTGTTACCGGAAAACAAAATAGTCAATAACTTGCAAAGTGAAACAGTTTTTAAAGTCAAAAAAGATTAGTGAGGCAGTGTATGATCATGATAGGTTAATGGCCTCGTGTAGTCCGATGGTAGAATGGGCAAGATGGAATATGAGGGGATTACAAAACCATCTGTTATCATCAGTCAAAGATCTCAGCTCAATCTTGCAAATTGGTCATAACCCAGAAAGAGTAAGACGGTCTCTACGGTGGTGGGCAAACCAGGAAATCTTCAAAAAGGGAGATTAATAAGAGAGCCAATATGAATAGAGATCACTACAGATGCATCCGAAATGGGATGGGGTGCACATTGTCAAACGGAGTTTGCCCAAGGATATTGGGATCACGACGGAAAACAGTCATCAAACGTTTTAGAATTAAGAGCAGTCGGCAAGGCAATACATCACTTCGCCCGTCCGAATTCTGGGGAGGCATTTAAAGGTTTTTTCAGACAATGCAACAGTGGTGGCCTAATAAAGAAGCAAGGAGGGACGGAAGCAGGTGCCTGATGGAGGTAACTCCTATTCTAAAGTGGGCAGAGGAAAACCTAAAATATACGGCAGTGTATTGCCCGGGCCTCAAAACGAGTTTGCAGACTTCTTAAGCAGAAGACCCGTCCAGCCAGGGAATGGAGTCTTCACGACAATATATTTCGGGCTATTTGCAGAAAGTGGGGGACTCCTATCATAGACCTCATGTCCACAGAAGTCAATCAAAATGTCAAAAGTTCTTTACGAGGGTTCCGAACTCTCAGGCAGTAGGGACAGATGCTCTGGTTCAGGATTGGTCAGAGGTCTCTTATAGGTCTTCTCCAATACCGATGATTTGGAAAGTCTCCAGAAGATAAAAAGAGAAGGATCATTGGTCCTAGAATTATTCCCTTCTGGCCAAGAGGCCTTGGTTTCCACTTCTAAGTTCATTGGCGGTGGGAGAGACCTTGGAAAACCAACCTTTCCAGGATGGTTAAGTCAGGGACCAGTAAATTATCAGGAGAACGACAACCTGAATTTGATGGCCTGGAAGTTGAAAGGAGTAGGTTGGCGGCGCTAGGCTTACAGGACCAAGAGGTACAACTACTCTTAAAATCAAGAAAAGTCTCTACGTCAAAACAATACTATAGTCTGGGACCAGTTTGTAAGATTCGCCAAGGAGTTGAATCTGAGTCCCCTAAGAGCTAATGCTGCTTAATGTAAAGTTTCTTTTTGCTGGATACAAGTTAGGGTTAAGCAACAGTACCCTGAAAGGGCAAGTATCCGCCCTCTCTGCAGTTCTGGACTATCCTTGGGCTACGGATAAACTAGTTTCCAGGTTCTTTAGTGCTCTAATTAGGGTAAAACCCTCTGTTAGGTCATCCTGTCCAGTCTGGAATCTTCCAGTTGTATTAAAAGCTCTAACCATGGCACCGTTTGAGCCATAGAACAAAGCTCGGATTGGATTCTAACACTCAAAACGGTTCTGCTTGTCGCTATCACGTCTGCTTGTAGAGTGTCGGAGTTGGCAGCCTTTTCATCTAAGGAGCCGGACACTACTGTCTTTCATGACAGAGTTAGAATTAAGCCTGCATTTGGCTTTTTGCCCAAGGTGGTTACGCCTTTCCATTTAGATATAGAAATCAATTTGCCTGTATTTTGCCCAGATCCCAAGACTGAGAAAGAACAAAAACTGCATTCCCTAGATCTGGTAAGGGTTTTGACTCTCTACTTAAGGAGAACAGAGCGTGGAGGAAGTCGGACAGGCTCTTTTTGATTCCGAGAGGATTCAGGAAAGGGGAAGCCCCAGCAAAGGCAACCTTAGCTTCTTGGCTGACTCAAGCCATTGCAAAGGCCTATCAAGTAAGAGGCGAGGCAGTCCCGGTTGGTCTTAAGGCTCACTCAACTAGAGCAGTTTCTACCTCGTGGGCCCTCGATTCGAAAGTTCCATTAAAGAACATTTGTGAAGCCGCTAAATGGTCATCAGGAGGACCTTTTGTAGGCATTATCGCTAGATGTTACAACAACCGACAGAACTAAGTTCGGTCGGAGAGTATTGGAGGGGTAATTCAACAGTAAAAAGTAGGTTTATTTCCCTCCCTAAGTTTAGCTTGGATTGTCCCAGTCTGGTGAAGTGCTGCCACTGGAGTGAAAGAGAAAACACGAAATTGTTTACAACATACCGTAATTTCTGTTCTTGTCCCTTCCATGGCAGCATTCACCAGAGGATTTCCCACCCTTTGTTTCTGTTGACTGGATAATGTTATGATTGTGTTTCCTATGACAGCTTTATAATAAAGACAAGGAGTGGAGGAGAGGAGGGACTTTTAAGCCGTGCGTTTCCTGTGAGCCAGGGATATCCCAGTCTGGTGAATGCTGCCATGGAAGGAGACAAGAAACAGAAATTACGGTTGTTGTAAACAATTTCGTGTTGTCTTGTTGCGTGGATACAGCCTACATAATCAAGCTGATAAAAGGTTACGGTTAGCTTTATATGACAGAAGCAGACAGAAATACGCCCCCTTCACAGCACACTAATTGAAGGCAGAAAGGCTCAAAATCAGAAAAAAAAAGGTATGGTGAAGGCTGCATACTTTTACTTTTTTTTTAAAGAGTATGTTCATTGGAATTTTACAGAGAGATAGGATTGAGGGCTTAAGTTAATAAGGCTTTTTATATAACCCTAACTAGTTTGGAAGACCCCAGTTACCTTATAATGATGGGCTACATGGTTACAAGCTATTGAAAGCAGGAAGTGTAAATTCTAGTATATGGATGAGTGAGGAATGGAGTAATTTGAAGAATAAATTTCTACCAATGCATTAATGTTACATGGGGAGGGGGGGTTTACAATATCACTTTAATCAAGGTACATGCTGCCTGTTCCATATAGGCATTTTCATTTAATTTTTACTTAAATTTGTTGCATTTACCAGTAGTTTGATGCATCTTGCCTTTTAGTAAGCAGTTAAAGGTCATGGTGAATAAACTTTTGGACTGTGGATATTTTGAAAATGTTCCTGAACCTTTGGTTGAGATACCAAAGCAGGAGGCTGTTACAGAAGAAGTGAAGATTGAAGCTGGGACAACGTGAATTCAGATCAAATCAAAGAACCAGGTTGGTTTTGCAAACCTAATCTAAACCCTTGAAACTAAGCAAACATCATATAGTCATTTTCAATACTAATATTGTGTGGTGTAAAGTTGGATGAATTCTAATTAAATGGGTTTTTATGTGACAATCGCCTTTCTCTACATTGGATATCATGGTTTGTGTCCAAATTTTAAAACTATTCTTTAGTGGGTCCAATATGAAACTCCAACCTTCTTTTCTAGAGCCTCTTGTGAAATGTGGCAGTCTTCCCCTGGAGGTAAGAATGGTCATGTCTTCTATGCAGTTGGTGAAGGGAATCAAGGGAGTTTTTTCCAGCCATATAATTAACAAATGCATCACTTAGAGGTACAAGGTAAAGGGATGAGGAATGACAAATGATGAAGCATTAATTAATATGTCCCCAGATTCCTATTAGACACTGTGTATCTGTGGAACTGCACAAAGTTCAAGAATAAAAGTTATGGAGACCAAATATATCCATGCGGAAGCTCTAAAGCCTTGGGGGATATCTCCAGAGATCAGTCAACCTGAACCAAAAAAATGGCCTAGTTCTCCAGCACCAAAACAGTTACTGAATCAAGTGCACTACCAACACCCTCTGTTAAACCATGGGATCCCGCTCCACCTCAGCCTAAGAAATGGGGCTCTGAACCAAAAGAGGTAGCCGCACAGGACTGGGTAATGGGAGGGTCGGGGAGGATGTTTTCTAAAGTTGCATTGACAACTACACTACAATCACATGTAAAAACCCTTTCTACAGAGACGTGACCACATTCAGAAGATTTCTCAAGAGAGCAAACCAGCTGCAGCCATAAAGGTAAAGCTCCTCACAGGAAAATGTATGTTGGTAATGGAGCAACAATGTTAATGAAAGAAACAGGAGGTACTTTCACTTTTCCATTAATCATGCATATATCAGAAGGTGGATTTGGCTGCTTCCATCCATTTCAACAATTATAGTGGAAAAATAAACTATCCAGTGCACCACCGCTGGTAGAGGCTATTGCTTTAATGGAGCTTCAGTCAAACAATATACAGACCTTAAATAGCTAATTTGTAGGTAACACTGATGGTATGTCACTTACCTGGACGATCCAATCTGTTAGAGATACAGCGTTGTAAAGTTAAAAAAAAATAAATGGGGAAATATTACTGTGTGAGTACCCAGGAGTAAATTTTCCACTCTTAAACACTGCAAAGCTGTAGATGTGCACAAATGATCCTAAAGGTGAATTTCAGTGGACTAATTACCTTTTAAAGCTAGAAATGCAGGTGGCACTTAACACATTACACGTATTTACTTATAGTTTCATCTGTAGTTATGTAGACGATATCTGAAGTAAACACTGTTGGGGACCCTGCATTTTTGAGCTATAGGCATGGTCAGTAGCTTTGAATTTCCCATAGAGCTTAGTTCCTTAGGGACTGAAAACATTTTAAATCTTTTTCTTAATTCTTGCCATTCTACGGTTTACGATTGCTTGACCTGTGCCTGCCCTTTGACTACACTTATCTTTAGCCTTCTGTACCTTCTGCTATTCACACCTGTATTAAGCTTTAGCTAGCACTCTAGCTAGTTTTGCTCTGTCCACTGTCTCACTGTTTCTTACAGTATCCCCGGCCTCAGAAACAGATAACTTGACTTTAAGTCAAGGGGCACCAGTGCCCGATGAGTCACTTCTAGCCTCCCAGCAAATGGGGATTTGTCTATTGGTGAAGCAAGTAGTGTAAGACTGGGGTATCTGTGCTGAAGGGATACTCTGGAACTCCAGAATATTACACTTACACTAACGTATAAAACGGTTCATTTGTTAGTCGATCTGGTAAGTATTTTTTGCTATGGCTTTAAAGGCAGCTGTAAATGCACTGTTTGTTTGTTCATGTCCTAAAAACTCCCCCAACCTTGCCATGAGAAACCAAGAAAAATAGTACTCAAAGCTCTGACAATGTCTCCATTGTCGCCAAAAGTGCCGATAAGGCGTTGGATACCACAAGCTATAACCCCCCTTGACGGTAATCCAGTCATGGTGTATAGGGAATTCTCATATTACTGGTGTGAGGGAGGGACTTATTTAGAAGGGAAACGTACAATTTTTCATCCCTAGTGATGGAATACTTATTGTTTAGGTGTAAGCATTGTGGACTGACTTCCCTATTAAACCCCTTGTTGTAATATGGATGCCAAGGTACGTTGGCACTCTACCCACCAACTAATTTGCTTGTCAGGGAGGGTGGTAGTTTTGCCAAATTTTTGGCCTCAACCACTTTTCAATCTGTATTGTCCTTCCTGCCAGGGTTATAGCCAGCCATAGTGTGGTTTAACTACATGGCCACTCTGCATGTAGCAATTTGACCCTGCAATGCTACTTGTAAAATCCCCTTGGTTGTGAGATCTTTACACCTTTTCTATTTGAATAGATCTATGGAACAGCCTTCCAGCTATGAAAGTGGCAAATGTTTTAAAGAGAATGGAAGCCCCGTCTTCTGGGACAGCCAATGGGCTCCTGTCTCAACCAGTTGACAGAATTCAGGTTGGTTTAATAGCAAATTAATCTGACAGGCAAGTGCAGTTTTTTCTATACGGATTGGTGAAATTACCTAATATCCATCCCTCTAGCCCAACAAGGTACCACCCTGGTTGCTGCTGATTCCGCTCCTCTCCTAACCTTCCAAAAGATCCAGAGCTGAGGAAGCAAAAGCTTGAAGCACTCATAGATAAAATAAAAGGAACCTACAACTTTATGCAGGTAAATAGGTAAGGGTGCATGGTGTAGGCAGAACGTATTGACCATTTTACACAAACCTTGTGTTCTGGTTATTGATATGTTTCCAAATGGAGCTGCAATGGTCACTCTATGGTGGAACCTGAACCCTAAACAAAACTAAACGGCTGTTTTTAATCTTGGGAAGTAAATTGCTCCATTTGGAAGATTATATCTATGTAACTGCTGCAAACAATGTTACTATATCTGTTGTATTCATTCGGATCAACTGGACTTGAAGTTTAGTTCTTGAAGACATTTTGCTAGTCATCGACTGGCTTTCTGAAATTAGGAATAACTTGTACAAGAATCTGTTGGCAATTAATTACCCTGGAAAGTCCCAATTAGTATATCACACAGGTGTTGGGGACTTCTGATGCAAGGTGTGATTTGCATAGTGCTAAAAGGTGTTATTGAAACTGCTCAGGGTAAGGTGTCAAAACAGCATTTTACATGGTGTTGAAACCCCCACCTCTATTTAGGTTTTTCACATAAATGGCCTCATTGATGCCTCTCTTTAACCAGTCCTGTTCCTTTTGCCAAGATGTTGACATTACAATCTTCAAAGGTATGTCCTTTTTCCTTAAGATGCAGGTACATAGCTGACCCAAGGAATTGGCTGTTCTGTGCTGGGCAGCTGCTAACATTGGTGCAGCTGCTCTTTGGCCTCCCCCACAACAAGAACTTGCGGTCCAGTTGATCCAACTGAATACAACAGATATACCATGACTTGGATGAATGAGAACCTTCACAACAATGTTACTAGATTAATACACCGTAGCTGTAAACTTTAATTACATGATCTTTTTTCCATTACCAAAGGAATCTATGTTGGATTTTGAACCATCCCAAAGAGCAGTCTCTCTGCAGCTGCCTTGTGAAACAAACCTGGGTAAGTAGCATAATTACCCATTAATTACTGTATCATCACTAAAAATCCCTAGATCTTGCCAATCAAAATAGTTCTGTAAGTGGAGCCAATGATGGCTAAAATGTCCAGTGTAAATATCCTTTAACGTTTAGCAGTCCCAGTGTTTGACTGATGGGATGTTGTTCTCCATTTAGTTCCCTCTGTCTGCCAAGGCCATAGACCCAATTTTACAGTCTGAGGATATTTGTTCCATACAGAATGCAGAGGTTGGTTTCCAAAACTTTATTTCCTCTCATTAACTTTTGTCTGTTCTGCATAGCATATGTTTTGCCTAATGTCTGTCTGTCTCGTATTTTCTAATAGGTATCTGCTCTGACCCTGGATGCAAAGGATGATGGGATTGTCAATGAGATACTATCAGAACCAGATATTCCTACACCACCCGTTTCTGTTCAACTTGAAAATGCAAGTATTGTGTGTTGACATTTTTTAATGTAGGACTGTGCGAGGGTGTTGATACTAATTGGGTAATGTCAGACTTAGGATGTTCTGGTTTAGGGGAAACACTGTGCTTAATTTAATACCATAAAATAATCTAAGTGTCCATAATTCCTACAAACTACAGCTGTATGGCCTATAATTTCTACTGCTGTAGAAGTTCCCAATCCCATGAAATCTTAGTTCTATTAGTGTCACATCCCTTAAATGAATATTTTACACAAATTACAGAGGCAGAGAGGAACCTATTGGGTGTACCCCATAGGTATGAGGGGACATATATACACAATCTTTTGGATGTACTGGAAGTGTCAGTGCTTTGAAATACATGTTAATGTACATAAAGTGGAGCCTAACATCTAGATAAGACAGACATTATCCATTTATATTTGTGTTATAACACTACCCTTTTTTTTGCTTTGTTTTGATAAATCTATACAGGAACACATTTAAATCCCATGGTTTTGAGAGATGGGCAAAACTGCTAAAATCCGTTTCACCTGTGGAGGTGGAAAATGGTCTGGGAAAACGTACAAAATCTAGAAGTTTAAAAAAAAAAAAAAACTTTCCTCACGATCGAACTGTGCATTCTATTTTTGGGGTTACCGACATTTTAGAGAATTGGAATTTTCGAAAATGTTGAAAAATGATAGCTACTTACTGTAAATGGCTCTGGGACCTGGAAATGGTCTGTGGAACAGATAAGATTCTTTCAAATCAGAATTGGTTATAATCAGATTTTTTTTCAGAAAGAAAACTGATTGGTATACTAACCAATCAGTTCTTTCTGAAAGAATCTAATGTTACCACTTCTGATTGGTATACTAACCAAACAATGTTTTTGAAAGAATCTGATTGTATCCAATCAGAATTGGTTACAATCACATTCTTTCGAAAGAATCTATTGGTATGCTTTCTGGAAGAATCTGATGTGAACTAATCAGAATTAGTTACAATCGGATTCTTTTAGAAATATGTTGATATACTAGCCAATTAAGACTTTTTCTGAAATAAGCCGATTGTAACCAATTGTGATTGGAAAAGAATCTGATTGGTATACCAATTGATTTTTCAACAACAACAAAAAAGAGATTGTAACCAATTAGAATTTGTTGGTCATTCTTTCAGAAAGAATTTGCTTTCTGGAAGAATGTAATTGTAACCAATCAAAATTAGTTCAATCAGATTCTTTTCTAATCCGAATTGGTTACAATCAGATTCTTTCAGAAAGAATCTAATTGTCTTTTCCCCAGACCATTTTCTGGGACCCAAAACTATTTACAGCAAGTAACTGTATAATTTTTTCAAAATTTTCAAAAATTCTTGAAATTTTTTCAATTTTCGAATGCGTCTCGAAAAAATCTGCATAGCAGAATTCACACAAAATCCGTGAATCATGGAAATCTGTTGCGGAACGGGTTCAGATCCACGATCGGGTCCATCTCTATTCTTGATCTGTTATTCTAACATTGTACAGAGTGTTATAGTTCAGTAGAAACACCACAATGAAATACAACTGTTGTGCAGAGTTGAATGAATCTTGCCCCCCCCCCCCACCCCCTTTAAATTTCCAACCAATAAGTTATCAGTCTTTCAATACTCTCCCTCCCCATAAACTCACAGCTGTCACCAGGGATTCTGTTGGAGAGGGATCACTATTGGTCAGTGTGATATAGAGGGATCACTATTGGTAAATTTGAGGTCCCATAAAGAACCCAGACTATCGCCATGTTTCAATCTTATTAGATTTTATCATTTCAGGACACAGGTTCATGGCTTCTATGAGGTCTATTGCTTAAATGTAATAAACATTACCAAACTCAGTTCATTGTCTCAGAGAAATGGACATGGAGGTGTTTTCCTTTAATTCCCCCTATCATATAGATATCCCCTCATGTCCAGCAAACAGCAGCTACTTTTTGACAATTGAGAGAGGAGGGGTGGAGTTGTGTGAGTGAGAAGAATGTTTTTACTTTGACTGTCCCATGTTTTACAAAGGAAGTGACATATAAGTCTTGCAACTCCTACTTACACTTCCTACTTCCCTACTAACACTCAGAAAATGTTTTGATTGGCTAACACTGCTGTCAATCTAATATTAATCACACCATTAGATATAGCAACTAAAAGGGAAGTGATAAATATGTTCCTTGTAAGCTTGCATTGATCCCTGTAAAACTTCCTGGGGTGTGGCTTAACACTCATGAAGATTCCATTACAAAACAGGAGTGGGGACTATGCAAGTACTTTTATTTATTTATATATTTTGCCTTATTTACATTTCTTTATACTTAAATGTCATTAATATATATTTGTTAATATTGATATAACTTTATTTAGTGCTTAAACACATACTGTCCCTATGTATATTACTTCTACCCACCAACATAAAACACAGGGTTGGCTACTTGGGTCACTTCAGCCAGTAGGTGTCTGGAATCTTTCCGAACTTGACCTCCCTTTCTGCTCCCAGCAAACATTAAGGGAGAGGCCCAAATGTGAAGCATGAAGGTCCTAAAAATTACCCAGGCAATCCCTACACATTACATGAAGAAATACTCACATCCTCCATTACCTATTCTACCTGCCAGCTAGAATCCATGGGGTCTAAGTGGAATAAACCTGCAGTTCTGATCACAGACCCAGGCAATCCTGCCACAATGTGCAGTTCAAACCCCTCCCCTTTGTGTACAAATTTACATTGGGAGCAATGTAGGCAATAGTTACATGCCAATTCCTCTGCAACCCAAGAATGCACCTTGTACCATTTTCTTGCACCTCAAATTTAACTTTTAGCAAAAGTATTACCAAGGTGATATATAATTTATATATTTTTCTTTCTTCAGAAAAATACTTTATTGGTGTATAGGCAATGTTTCTGACCCTTCCTATGTTCCTTTATCTAGCCAACTTGATAATTGGCTTGATAAAGGAACCTAAGAAGGGTCCAAAACGTTGCCTATACACTAATAAAGGATTTTCTGAAGAAAAAAGTCCTATGAGTGCATGTTATACTATCTGTTTTATACTGTGATTCAAATGGCAAATGTTAAAAGTTGGAGGAGCACACTTTCGTTTCCGTGTTTATTTCAGCAAAAAAGACATAACGTTTCGGGGGATACAAATTCCCCATACCTGAGGAAGGGGATTTGTGTCCCCTGAAACGTTATGTCTTTTTTGCTGAAATAAACACTGGAAACGAAAGTGTGCTCCTCCAACTTTTTAACATTTGCCATATATATATAGTTTATTTTTTCTCCTTTCAAGCCATCTGGCCAAGCTCCACTGGATGAGGTTGACACTATGAATGGAACTGTGGAGTCCAGTCCAAAACTTCCTGATCCTCTTCCAGAGAGGAGTCCAGTAAGTACAATGCTCTATTTTTTTTTTTTCTAATCCTCTGTTGCCAATTACAACAATTGGTACCTGTATTCTGATTCTATTTCCTAGACTCCTCTTCCTGCAGAACAATTGGCACTCCCTAAAACTCCCACCAACTCTTCAGTTCTTCAAATACAACAGCAGTGCCCAACATTGTCCCCGAGGCATACACCAGTTTTGCTTAGCTCCTCTCCTTTTCATGGAATGCAGACGGTAAAATCTACTATTGGCCCAGTCCAATAGATGAACTATTTTAAGTTACGCTTGCATTGTACAAAGTCTGTTTTGTTTAGATCTTCAAAGTCAATGCTCCACTGCCCCCACGCAAAGAGCAAGAGCTGAACAGTGAAGTTCCGTATTCCCAGGGATATCACCAGACCTTTACAACAGCAAGTACTCAAACGCTTCCTCACTGCCCATTGGACACAGGTGTTGGAGACTGTCTTATCCAAGAGCATTTGTCAGGTAAGAAAACAGACAATTTAATTTTGTAATGGTAGAAGAGTCAATGTTGTCTGACACCTATGTATTTGCCATGGGAAATTGCAATTAAGCTAAATTATAATAAATACAGGAAGTCCATATACTTCAGCTGGAATTCAGGTGAACGGGAACATCCCCTGCTACACCTCCTCTCCAAACATTCTTCCACGCATGGCCCAGCCAATTGTTACCAGCCGGGGGACTGTTAGAGGAACAAGCAGAGGGAGGACAACGACCAATGGGTATCGTTACCCAGCTGGGTATAAAGGTTAGTATCTTCCCTTTAAATATAAGGCTGTTAAAGGGTCATATTTATTATTGTGTAGCGTTGCCAGGATTCTCATTTATGTCTATTTATAAAACTGTAAATCCAAGTTTTTCTTTCATCTGAAATTTCGCACCAGGGGTTACATTTTATTATCTACTTTCTAGTAATTAGAAGCTACAAGGAATGTTTAAATTAAGCAATATTTAGGTTTTGGATACATTAATCTGTTATATAGAATAAAGGGTGTAAAAGTATGAAAGATGAGACTTTACATCAATAATATAGAGCTTGTGTCTACCACTAATTCAAACTATTTGTTCTGAATTCTCATTCATTTGTCTCAGCTCCGGAGAGTTACAGAGCTGCCCAGTGCATCACCAATGGGAGTTACAATCATATGCAGTGTTCTGGCCGGGAGTTTTCTACTACTCCATTTATATCCAGGGTAAGGAAAGAAATAACCATTACAGCCTTTTAATTTAACCCTTAGACAATTGTGAACATTGAATAATGACCATCCATCTATTTATATGGTTCTATGTTACCTGACTGGGTGTTTGATTTAATGATGCCTGTGACAAGTGTAGTTGTCACTATGCTGATAACATGACAACAGGTGGAAATTACATTAAAGATGGTGGCTGTAAAGCTGTTAAAGCTTCCATCATTTTTTAAAGGTGGTGGGGGGGGGGGGGGGGGATATTGTAGTTTGCCAAAAATATTCCAAAGTAAATATCTGTCCATTTGAGATTTGTTCTAGACTAAATGGGAGGCAGCATAAATTCAATACTAACTGTTAAACTGTTCCACTTCTAGGATGGGAGCACAAATCTCTGCCATAAACGAGGAACCATGACAACTACTGCACGTACCAATTCCAGAGGTATGCTCAAGGCTCCCTTATTACTGTATCTCCTAGTCAATCCAAGGAATCTATGTTCAGAGTATTTGGAGCAGGTTTAGGTTGAACCTCAAACATCTAATAACCCACAAAGGGTTATAATGATGCCATGCTGCCCTCCAGTAAAAATGGGGCAAGATAAAAAGTAAATTGCTGCTCTAGAGTGTAGTTATGCAGTGAAAGTGTTTTTAGTAATGTTTACGTGTAGCCACAATTGCTGGGTTCTTCTTAAAATACTGCACACTGGTGGATCTATTATCCATCTGTCCTGTTCTAGCAAATCCAGGTTAGATGTAACACATTGTATCCCCATTCAAGCAGTTATAGAAAGAAGTCGGCCAATAATTAACTAACCCTAACGTCTCTGGAGAGGAAGGTGTGGCAAAAAAAACTTGTGTTATGGGGGCTCAAATTCTACTGAGGGTCCAGTGATTTTTGTTTGTGCCTCTTCTCACTCGCTCACACACAAATACAATCTCTCGCATACATTTTTCACAAATATACATATACTACACACAGACAACTTACACATCCTCTTGTACACAATCACTTGCATATGCTACCAAACACACTCTCATACACAGACATTCACAAATATGCATACACTACAAACAGCCAACTTACACACTTGTACACTGAGCCTAAGCAAAATAAGTTCTGGATTGAATTCATGCACAGGGCACCGAAAACTTTTGAATGGTGCCAGTAGGCATGCGCCACCACGGTAATGGAGGTAGATGTGCTGGTCTAGCTGGTGGCATGGAGGGCTGACTGAAATACAGGGCTGAGGTTAAACCGGGCTCCCCCCCCCCCCCCCTGCTCTGCACTAACTGACGCTTTTAAGTAGACTGTGGGCACGCCATGAACAATTTTCACAGTAGGAGCACTGTTCATGCAATGAAGGAGTGCTGCTTACATGTTTTCATTTATAGATTTGAGATGTGGCAGTCATATTTTCCCACCAGATTACATTCCCTTTAATTATTTGAAATATTCCAAACCTCCCCAGCAGGCTGGAGCGAATCTTCACAGATCAGTAGCCCTGACAGAGAAGACAGCTTCAACAGTACAGATTCCGGGCATGGTGATTCCTCTATGGACATGTCTATGACGAGCCAAGCTGCCACAATATTGCCTGTACACGTGTACCCTCTACCTCAACAAATGAGGGTTGCCTTCTCCGCAGCAAGAACATCCAACTTTGCCCCTGGCACTTTAGATCAGCCCATAGTCTTTGATCTCTTGCTAAACAACTTAGGGGACTCGTTTGATTTCCAAGTTGGGCGATTTATGTGTCCAGTTAATGGTACCTATGTCTTCATTTTCCACATGTTAAAATTAGCAGTAAATGTTCCTTTGTACGTCAACCTCATGAAGAACGAGGAGGTGCTTGTATCTGCTTATGCCAATGATGGTGCCCCAGACCACGAGACTGCAAGTAACCACGCTGTCCTCCAGCTGTTCCAGGGAGATCAGATTTGGCTTCGTCTGCACAGGGGAGCCATTTATGGAAGCAGCTGGAAATACTCCACATTCTCTGGTTACCTTCTTTACCAGGACTGACTTCTCATTGTAATCTTAGCTAATGTCCAGCCACTCCTTTCATTGGCTTAATAAAACTGTTGGCACTTGAATGTATTAAGTTGCTTTTCTGAATTGTCTGCTTTGCTAATGTAGCTGGTATTACTAGAATGTCAATAGATTTATTTAGTTCTCTGTAAATGTTCTAGAGGAACCAGTTCAAAAAGCTGGAAGTGGATTCAATAAACACAGGCTGTATTGATGCAACTGAAAACGAGTGTTGGATTTTTTTGTACTTGGCGGGATACAGGACTGAAGCATGGAATATCTATGATTCTCTGATAAACACACAGGATCTGATGCAAAAAAAGTGTAAATGTTTGCCCATGCTATTAATCTGCAGCAACCAATCTAATGTTCTATAACTGCAATAACCTAGTAACAAGATACTTTCCCCCCCAGTCACCATGGCAGCAATGTCTCCAAATGAATCCCCTCCTATTGTAGCCAATTGGAAGGGATTTGTTTGGTGACTGCTGCCATGAAAGTGACTGGGAAACAGAAATCCCGGTAAGTTGGATTTGATTTCTTGTTATCTGGTTGGTTTCTAAAAATGAATAGCACTGTGCAAACTTTTCCACCACTTATTGCATCAGACTCTTAGAATAGGGCAGGAAGAATATTGGATTCCTGCATAAAGGTAATTATACCGGTTGAGCCTGCATAATTGTGATGAAGGTTTTTAGCTAATACAGTAGGACTTCTGATTACAATATAGTTGTGCAGTGGTAGGCAGGGTTAGGTTCTAAAGCAGTGAGGGTCTCTAACTTAAAAGAATAGTTCACTGAAAACATGAACTATTCCTTTAATGCATTGATTGAAGACCGGAAGGTAAAAACTTATGATTTACCTTCTGTTCTTCAATCAATTGACCAGGAGCGAAGGTGCGTATATTTAACTTGCGCATGATCCACAGCTGGCTCCATCGTCCCGACCCCTTCCTGGTTTAGTTTAACTATAGCACGCATGGACAATTATATGACTCTTTAGTTAAAATAAACACGGAAGTGGTCAGGATTTTTCAAAGGAGCTGCCGGTGGATCGTGTGCAAGGTAAATATACGGTTTCTAAAAGTACCAATTAAAGGGGAAATATTGGAGGGTTTCTATAAGTAGACCTATTAAAGGGATAATGTTGGAGGAAATGTGTTTCTAGATGTACCTATCAAAGACGGGATTTTGAAGGGTATGTGTTTCTATAAGTGTATTAAAGTATAGTATTTGAGTTTGAATAAAGACATACGTCCATCCAGTCCAACCCATCTAGCAATATCCTCATTTCCTGCCTAACTGTTGATCCAGAGGAAGGCAAAAAAAACACAATTTATGAAAGGGGGAAAAAATTCCTTCCTGACTCCAAGTGGCAATCGGAAATTTCCCTGGATCAACTCTACTTTATGTATCAATATCAGTAACTTGCATCATTCCTTGTTTGTAGAAACTCATCCAGCTTTTTTTTTTTAAATGACCGATGAACCTGCCATAACGTCCACTGTAAGACAGTTCCATAGCTTTACCGTTCTCACCATGAAAAACCCTTTTGAACTTGAAGCCTAAACCTTTTTTCTTCAAGTCTTAAGGGATGGCCACGTGTCCTCTGACATGTTCTATTGGTGAACAATTATTAAAGGGGTACTGTTGGAGGGTATGTGTTTCAAGAAGTGTACCTATTAAAGGAGTAATGTTGGAGGGTATGTGTATCTATAAGTATAACTATTAAAGGGGGAATGTTAGAGGGTATGTTTCTATTATATACCTATTAAAGAGGGGATTTTGGAGGGTACCGTATATACGCAAATATAAGTTGTTACCTATTTTTACCTCAAATGAGTAAAACCTGATTGACTCGAGTATAAATCGAGGGTAGAAATTATGACCACTGCTGCCTTCTGTTCCTGTATTATTTTGAGGCTTTACTTGCCCTTTAAATGGACAGCAGAATTCCCATACATTAGTCTCATACAGTAATAGCCAAATCCAGTATGGCTATTACTGTATGGGAATTCTGCTGTCCATTTAAAGGGCAACTAAAGCCTCAAAACAATACAGAATCAAGAAGGCAACCTATAAAAATAGATACCATCCTCTTGATTCTGTATTGTTTTGAGGCATTAGTTGCACTTTAAATGGAAAGTAACCCCCAATTCCTTGCCATACCAGGTGTTGGAAAACTACAACTCCCAGCATGCTTTAGTTTCTGGGAGTTGGGCTTTCCAATCATCTGCATTGGTAAGCATGGCACCTCCCCACAGTTCAGTACAGGAGAGGGATTTGCCTTTGGCTTCCAAAAGAGAAGAGTGTAAGGGGGAGACTACTTTACTTATCAAGTAATCTAGCTGTTGAGGTCAATCTCCAGCTCTGCATCCACTGTTCTGGTGCCGGGAGGTGACACCGGTGCCAAGTAGTGATGTCAGTGGCCAGAAGAGAGGATGCGGAAGCGATCGGTAGCCTTGATTACACAGGTGAGTGACCCGAGATTTATTTTTAGGCTTTTTTTTTTTTTTTTTTTTTTAAAGCCTGAAATCCTGACTTATACCGTATATACTATATAGAGTATGTGTTTCTGTAAGTAAAGCTATTAAAAGGGGATAAAATAAAATGGGAAACAGGTGCTACAACCCCAACTTGGTAGTTACAATAAGGAAGAAAATGATGTATAACACGAGAGAGCGTATGAGTGTTGGAGGTTATGTGTTTCTGAAAGTTTTCCTGTTGAAGAGGAAAGTAAGCTATATATTGGCTTACATGGATGTTAACCATGCAGCCAGGGGCCCTTCTAAACTAACACTGGGGCAAAAAAGTGGGTTTGGCGGGCTGGCATGACACTGAGTGGTGAACTGGAGGGCTGGCCTAACAATGGCTGAGGTACTGGAGGTCTAACATGTATGCCTTACAGAGGATTATATGAGCCCCTGAACAGGGTAAATATAAGTTGCCCACACAGTCTGTTATTTAAGTTCTACTCACAGGAGAGAGGATTAGCATGGGCAACGCGGAGTGCATCGTTCTACCATTTTAGTGACGCATACTACTTTTTTTCAAGGCCATTCCAAGGTAAAATTATATACAGGCTTATTTACCTGGAAGTGCTGCTCTCCCGGGTAAATAAGCCATGCAGCACTCTTTTCTGTTCTTAACCGATTTACCATCGGTTAGCGTGAATTTACGCCTCAGTTTGCAGCGACTGAGTACCGGAAGAGACACTTGTGCAGCTGTCGCAAACCTATTTACCAGACGCTGCATGGCTGTTTGCATGTGAGTTTTTAATGCCAGCAGGCAACTGGCGTTAAATATGTGTGGGTGAAATTCACCCAGAGCCTCTGGCCCTCAATATATACTGAGGGCCAGTAACCATCTTGTCAATATATACTGAGGGCCAGTAACCCTGTTAATATATGATGGGGCCAGTAACCCTGCTGTCAATATATACTAAGAGCCAGTAACCCTGCTGTCAATATATAATGGGGCCAGTAACCCTGCTGTCAATATATACTAAGGGCCAGTAACCCTGCTGTCATTATATACTAAGGGCCAGTAACCCTGCTGTCATTATATAATAAGGGCCAGTAACCCTGCTGTCATTATATAATAAGGGCCAGTAACCCTGCTGTCATATAATGGGACAAGTAACCCTGCTGTCAATATATACTATGGGCCAGTAAACCTGCTGTCATTATATAATGGGGCCAGTAACCCTGCTGTCAATATATACTATGGGCCAGTAACCCTGCTGTCAATATATACTATGGGCCAGTAACCCTGCTGTCAATATATACTATGGGCCAGTAACCCTGCTGTCATATAATGGGGCCAGTAACCCTGCTGTCAATATATACTATGGGCCAGTAACCCTGCTGTCATTATTTAATGGGGCCAGTAACCCTGCTGTCAATATAATACTTATATACTATGGGCCAGTACCCTGCTGTCATATAATGGGACAAGTAACCCTGCTGTCAATATATACTATGGGCCAGTAAACCTGCGTCATTATATAATGGGGCCAGTAACCTGCTGTCAATATATTATTTGCCAGT
Organism: Hymenochirus boettgeri; assembly: GCA_019447015.1. Taxonomy (NCBI): domain Eukaryota; kingdom Metazoa; phylum Chordata; class Amphibia; order Anura; family Pipidae; genus Hymenochirus; species Hymenochirus boettgeri. The sequence continues at coordinate 138,145 of CM033471.1, forward strand.
AACCCTGCTGTCAAATATATTATGGGCCAGTAATCCTCCTGTCATTATATACTAAGGGCCAGTAACCCTCCTGTCATTATATACTAAGGGCCTGTAACCCTGCTGTCAATATATAGAGAGGAATTAAAGGTGGAGCTATTAGTTTTGGGAGGAGCTATACATTATTGGGTGGAGCTATATTTGGGTGTTGGAACAAGGAGGGGTAATTGGAATGATGAAGGGTTTGATATTCTAAATTCTGGGCAGATTGCATAGAATGGAATTCAACCGGTGCTTGCACTGCCATACTGGTTGGCTATTGATCGAATACAGATTAATGCAACTATCTCATGATATCAATGCGATAATGAAGTGGTGACCTCCCTCCATTCTGTACGAATACCTACGACTTATATGTCTTTACAATATTGTGCCTTCAGACTTCCGTAGCCTCAGTGACGTCCTTGCCGTCACTCACAGCCATTTCCCTCTATGAAGCTGTTCTTTCTCCGTACAATATGGATTGCTCCTTAGCAGGGCTCTGTACTTTATCTTTCCGTACAACATGGCCACGCCCCAGATTCTGATAGGCTATGTGTACATTGTCGCCCTGCTGTTATTGGCTGATAGCTCCCGGTAGCAGTGGATGGAAATATAGATTGAAACATCTTTAAATTGAGGGCAAAGCGACAGCAAAATGGACCCGAACCGGATTATCCAGCGCTGAGAGGGACCATAGATCCCAAGATGCGACTGGCTGCAGAAATCGAGCTGAATCAGGTGGGAAATATGCAATGTAGAAAGACATACATACAGATATCCACACTTTTACATTGTATCTGTATAACAAACCATCCACACTGTTACATTGTATCTTTATAACACAATCCACACTGACATTGTATCTTTATAACACAACCATCCACACTGTAACATTGATCTTTAAACACAACATCCACACTGTAACATTGTATCTATAGCACAACCACCCACACTGTACATTGTATCTTTATAGCACAAACCATCCACAGGTTACATTGTATCTTTATAGCACACCACCCCACACTGTTACATTGTATCTTATAGCAACAACATCCACACTGTTACATTGTATTCTTTATAGCACAACCACCCAACACTGTTACATTGTATCTTTAAGCACAACCATCCACAGGTTACATTGTATCTTTATAGCACAACCATCCACACTGTTACATGTGATCTTTATAACACAACCATCCACACTGAACATTGTATCTTTATAGCACAACATCCATACTGTTACATTGTATCTTTATAGCACAACCATCCATACTGTTACATTGTATCTTTATAGCACAACCATCCATACTGTTACATTGTATCTTATAGCACAACCATCCACACTGTTACATTGTATCTTATAGCACAACCACCCACACTGTTACATTGTATCTTTATAGCACAACCACCCACACTGTACATTGTATCTTTATAGCACAACCACCCACACTGTTACATTGTATCTTTATAGCACAACCACTCACACTGTTACATTGTATCTTTATAGCACAACCATCCACAGTTTATTGTTCTTTATGCATAACCATCCACACTGTTACATTGTATCTTTATAGCACAACCCATCCATACTGTTACATTGTATCTTTATAGCACAACCATCCACACTGTTACATTGTATCTTTAAGCACAAACCACCACACTGTTACATTGTATCTTTATAGCACAACACCCCACACTGTTACATTGTACTTTATAGCAACAACCATCCACAAGGTTACATTGTATCTTTATAGCACAACCATCCACACTGTACATTGTATATTATAACACAACCATCCACACTGTAACATTGTATCTTTATAGCACAACCATCCTACTGTTACATTGTATCTTATAGCACAACCATCCATACTGTACATTGTATCTTTATAGCACAACCATCCATACTGCTACATTGTATCTTTATAGCACAACCATCCACACGTTACATTGTATCTTTGCACAACACCACCCACACTGTTACATTGTATCTTTATAGCACAACCACCCACACTGTTACATTGTATCTTTATAGCACAAACCACCCACACTGTACATTGTATCTTTATAGCACAACCACTCACACTGTTACATTGTATCTTTATAGCACAACCATCCACAGTTTCATTGTATCTTTATAGCACACCCATCCATACTGTTACATTGTATCTTTATAGCACAACCACCCACACTGTTACATTGTATCTTTACAGCACAACCATCCACACTGTTACATTGTATCTTTACAGCACAACCATCCACACGGTTACATTGTATCTTTACAGCACAACCATCCACACGGTTACATTGTATATTACAGCACAACCATCCACACGGTTACATTATATTACAGCACAACCATCCACACGGTTTCATTGTATCTTTATAGCACAACCACCCACACTGTTACATTGTATCTTTATGCACAACCACCCACACTGTTACATGTGTATCTTATAGCACAACCCAACTGTTACATTGATCTTTACAGCACAACCATCCACACGGTTACATTGTATATTTACAGCACAACCATCCACACGGTTACATTGTATCTTTACAGCACAAACATCCACACGGTTACATTGTATCTTTACAACACTGCCACTACACGGTTACACTGTAGCTTTACAACACAGCCATCACAAGGTTACACTGTAGCTTTACAACACAGCCATCTACACTGTTACACTAGCTTTCAACACAGCCATCTACAGTTACACTGTAGCTTTACAACACAGCCATCTACACTGTACACTGTAGTTACAACAGCCATCTACTTGTTACACTGTAGCTTTACAACACAGCCATCCACACTGTTACACTGTAGCTTTACAACACAGCCATCACACTGTTACACTGTATCTTTACAACACAGCCATCCACACTGTACACTGTATCTTTACAACACAGCCATCCACACTGTTACACTGTATCTTTACACACACAGCCATCCACACGTTACACTGTAGCTTTACAACACAGCCATCCACACTGTTACACTGTAGCTTACAACAAGCCATCCACACTGTTACACTGTAGCTTTACAACACAGCCATCCACACTGTTACACTGTAGCTTTACAACACAGCCATCCACACGTTACATGTAGCTTTACCACACAGCCATCCACACTGTTACACTGTAGCTTTACAACACAGCCATCTACACCGTACACTGTAGCTTTACAACACAGCCATCTACACCGTTTACACTGTAGCTTTACAAACACAGCCATCTACACCTGTTACACTGTAGCTTTACAACACAGCCATCTACACTGCTGTTACACTGTAGCTTACAACACAGCCATCTACACCTGTTACACTGTAGCTTTACAACACAGCCATCTACACTGTTACACTGTAGCTTTACAACACAGCCATATCTACACCTGTTACACTGTAGCTTTACAACACAGCCATCTACACCTGTACACTGTAGCTTACAACACAGCCATCTACACCTGTTACACTGTAGCTTTACAACACAGCATCACACCTGTTACACTGTAGCTTTACAACACAGCCATCTACACCTGTTACACTGTAGCTTTACAACACAGCCATCTACACCTGTTACACTGTAGCTTTACAACACAGCCATCTACACCTGTTACACTGTAGCTTTACAACACAGCCATCTACCACTGTTACACTGTAGCTTTACAAACACAGCCATCTACACCTGTTACCGTAGCTTACAACACAGCCATCTACACTGTTACACTGTAGCTTTACAACACAGCCATCTACACCTGTTACACTGTAGCTTTACAACACAGCCATCTACACTGTTACACTGTAGCTTTACAACACAGCCATCTACACCTGTTACACTGTAGCTTTACAAAACAGCCATCTACACCTGTTACACTGTAGCTTTACAACACAGCCATCTACACGTTACACGTAGCTTACAACACAGCCATCTACACCTGTTACACTGTAGCTTTACAACACAGCCATCTAAACCTGTTACACTGTAGCTTTCTAAGCAGTCCTCTAAATGTTACATGTATTGTCATAAAAAAGCAGAGACACAATCAATATGACATTCATTTTCTTTTTACCCATAATCCCCAGGTATGTAAGTGATGTTAAAATGGATACAAGCGGACACGAGCAGCAAGGAAAAAGAGCACAGAAATGGACAGTACTTTTTTTGTGTATTGTAGTGTGGCCTCTGCCTTAAGTAGGTCTCTCATAAGCCAGAGATCATTATATAGTGGATAATGTACCCCTACTGTAAATTATAAGGATATTAGAAGTCACAGAGGTGTTCCGTGACCATATAGAAGCACGAGGCCGCAGGGAACAGAACTCCGAGGTAACTTCTAATATCCAATTAATTTACAGTTGGGGGTACATTATCCATTATAACCTACCCTTCTCTCTCATTTAAAGAGGTAATGTACAGACTAGATTAAATCTATAGACAGTACAGACTTATATCAACCCTCTTCCCACTGTGGGCGCACCACTGCTGTTGGAGAAGCCGACCCCTACTTGCGTGCAAGCGAGAAACCTCAATGCCATTTGCAGGAGGGGGGCAGAGAGAGGAGAGAGGAGAGAGGAAAGGAGGGAGAGAGAGAGACAGAGATAAAGGGGGGGGGAAGAGAAGGAAAGAGAGGGAGGTGGGGAGAGAAGAAGGGAAAGAGAGAAAGTGGTGGAGAGGTCCTTAAAAGCAGAATTGAATGATTCTTCAAAGAATCGGGGGGTTGCTAGTAAAATCTAAAAAAAAAGTCCATATAATACACTTTAGGCCCAATTCATTAATGGCAATTTCATCTTATATTGGCATCCCAATGCTAATAGCTAATCCCAATAAGTTGTTGTCCTCAGAGTGGACTGGGACATTTTGGCCTGGGGAGCAAATACAGCCAAGTAACCCATGGCCCATTTTTAACCACACCCACATTGCTAAGGTCACACACTACGTTACACCTATTTTTAAGACCATTATTCGCATTTTACATTGTTGCCTGCAACATTTTCAAGTGTATGATGTGGGTATAGGACAATTGTAGCCCTAAAATCTCCTCCTCACCCCTGGGTACACTTTCTAGGTCAAGTTGTACTTACACAAAATTTCCTTTTTTCCAATGAACTGGAAGGCTGACTATCACCAGCTAAAGAACTGAAGGTCGCACTCCAGATATAAGTATTTTATTGTGAACCACACATCAACTGTCACAAAGTTTCGGGGGGATAACCCCTTCTTCAGGTGATAAAGTGCAACTGTGCCCAGGGACTATATAAAGACTGTGACTTCAATAGGTCCACCCACTAATTGGGATGAACCAATTACAAGTTTTCTCATTCAATTAATCTAATACAATATGTGCCATATATAAAATACAATACAAAAATAGGTAAATACACAGATATATCAATAAGGTAAAACAGTCCCTTAATTTTGCAGCCTCCTCAAAGTGATATAAAAATACATTGGTATTACATTGTTAATATTAAAAATCCAAAAGGTAACACCGTGTGATGGTGGTTCACATAAAATTACTATTATCTGGAGTGCGACCCTCAGTTTTCTTTTTGCTGTGATGCTGCTGGTTCCCAAGGGAAGAACCCATGAGGTGTCTGCACCACAGTTGGATAGAGTGCACCTCCACTATCACTTACCTAATGAACTGAAGGGCTGGCAAACACTGATTAATAACGAGAGGCTGACTACACTGGCTAATGAACTGGAGTGCTGGCTAACACTGGCTAATGAACTGGAGGGCTGGCTAACACCAGCTAGTGAACTGGAGGTGGCAAACACTGAATAATAAACTGGGGGGCTGACTAACACTGGCTAATGAAATTGAGGCAGGACACTTCTAGGGTTTTTGTGCCTGAGCCAAACTTTTGAATGCCCCCTTTGCGTGCTGCTGCATTTAAGTGGGTGTGGTGTTGTCAATGGCCGTGGCTTCGCTGGTGGGTCTGGGTAAAATTTTGACCGTAACGTCAAATAACAATAATGTAAATACTAGAAACCGGTATTACATCCCTTTTTCAAACATCTTGTGTTGCCACTACTATATTGCTCTTTCAGGTTTTAGTTGATCAAAATAACTTATTTATAGGCTGTGCTATATACGTTGGTTCAACTGTTACAATACATTAGAAATGCCAAACTTTCGTAGTATAAAATATTTTAGACATAAGAATTGTAAGCCTGCTACCATGTCAAGCCCTAACTAGCTAACCAGCATAACTAGACTTACCTAGCCTTACAAACTAAAGATAAACTGTCAAAAACTGGAGTTGAAGCAACTTCAAAGTGCCGTGTATTGGAGTTATGAGGGCTGCACTCACACTTTTGCATGTTTGCTAGTTAAATTTTTTTCACCACTACCTGTCTGCCGCCTTTCTTCTTTAGTGCAGAGGTGCTGCCTGAGACAAAGTCTCACTCTCCCTAATGGAAGATGTGGCCCTGATTGAGGGCTGACAACACTGCTAATGAACTGGGGGCGGACAATACTGGTCTATGAAATGGGGGGGCTGATGACACTGGCTAATGATCTTGATGGCTAATGAAGGGGAGGGCTGACGACAGTGGCTAATGAAGGGGAGGGATGACGACAGTGGCTAATGAAGGGGAGGGCTGACGACAGTGGCTAATGAAGGGGAGGGCTGACGACACTGGCTAATGAGGGGAGGGCTGACGACACTGGCTAATGAAGGGGAGGGCTGACGACACTGGCATGAAGGGAGGGTCGACTGGTAAACGATCTGAAGTATCCTTGCCCAGTTAGAGTTAAAGGTGTGCTCTGGGCCTTTCAAGCAACAAACTTACTAATAGCTTCTATGGCAGCCCAAATTTTTCATTAGAGAATTGCCCGGCCTAGGGCCAGTCCTTCCCTGCTCCCCAGGTGTAGTCTCAAATTCATGGGGTATATATCAAACTGGTTGTCAATTGTTTCAAAAATATAATTCATTTCGATTTACGTGTTTCTGTATTGAAAAACATTAGTAAAGATGAAGGACACAAAGATGTGCTTTTAAAGGGGACTGGGAGCGCTCTGTACCTTTGAATAGTGGGTATGTGATTAATAGAGGCTCCTCTGAGCACCACCTAAGTGGGGGAATTGCAGTAATAATTGGGTTTAATTGCAGGTTTTCATTTTAGTAGAAAGCGTTATACGGCCTCTGTTCTTCATTATACAGTATATAGTTAAATGAAGTTCTGCGGAATGATTGTTGGTGTTGCCCTAAACTTTGTGTTTTTTTTTCTCTTCTTCACAGTCCTACAAGATCATTAGCTTTGCCCCAACACTCTGCAAACACTTGTCTCTGATCAGGTGGAGTTTCCAGTGCGCCAGGCAGGTAAGTTTGGTAAAGGCTTAAATATAAATGCACCTTTAAAGGGCATGTCCACCCCCAAAACTATAATCCCCCCCACTACTGGCCCCATTGTGTAGTGTAGTTTAATCCTTACCTCACATCCCAGCTCCATATGGTTCTCCTGTAGTCCCCCCCCAAAGTCCCAAAAACTGCCCCCAGGAGGATTATAGCGAGTCCATATAGGACTCTGCCTCTATTCTGGCTCCGGGAGAAGTTTGGCATGATACTGCAGCCCTCTTCCCCCTCCCTCACTATTAGGATCCCTCCCCCTACCATAAAACCCTTTTTACAAAACATTCCCCTGTCCCCCCAGCCCCAACCGCTCTATTAGTAATATCAGAAAATTGCCAAAATATTACTTTCCTTCCCTCTTGCCCCTGCCGCACTGAACTCCTGGCAGCCACGTCTGTGATTGGCTGCCGCTCAGCCAATCACAGACGCGCTGCCGGTCCTGCCCTCTGCTTGCATTTTCTCGCAAGCAGAGGGCCTGGCAGCGTGGCGGAGGAAAGAGGGAAGGTAAGTAAAGTTTTGGGCATTTTTGATATTACTAATATAGCGGTTGGGGCTTGAGGGGACAGGGGGAATGTTTGGTAAAATTTTTTTCAGAAGGTTGGACATACCCTTTAAAGTATCACTCTGTTAAATGGCATCTAAACTTAGAAAATTGCTTTTTTAAATGTTTACCTATTACTGGAAACTATAATTCTTCCAACTACCACTGTAACATATTTTATTGTTGATGTTCTCCATATTTCTTGCGTCCTACCTGAGACATCTTACATTTCAGCTTTCAGTCAAGTGCTTTATTATTATAAACTCTTCTGCTATGTTCAAATGGCATGTTTGATTTGCATGGTGGGAAATTCCCTATCCCAGTGCGGTTCTTAAGGTTCATACACACGCTCAATTTGCGTGCCTAGTGCTACTCGCGGCGAACAGTCGAGAATCATCCGTGTATGCATTTGGTTGTGGGGCGTTCGTTGATCTGCCTGGCAACAGAGGAAACTTAGGTTCTGTTCTTAGGTTCTGGATAGTTAACCACCAACTTTTGCTAGAACCAGAAAACTGTAACTAGACAGCTGAGGTCGTTTCTGATCATCTCTGACCTTGCTTGTCCTGCTTTATGTGGTTGCAACCCCTTTGTGGAATCACCATAAATTTCCATAATCGACTGCCACTCACAATGAGGTAATAAGAGTGTTTCAGGGTAATGTAATTCTTGCATAATTTCCCTCTATGCTATCATGCAGATGGGGCTTTGCATAAAGTTGTGTTTTTGTTAATAAGCTCACAGCTGCAGTGTGTTTCTTTTAAAGCTGCCATCTATCTGAAAAACATGGTAAGTCAGTACTGGCCTGATCGGGAACACAGGCTGGGGAAGTTGTTTCCCATTCAATATTCATGAAAATGACCGTCATCAAATTAGAGAGAATATTGTGGAAGGAATAATTCGCTCTCCGGACTGGTGAGGTGAGAAATCTAAATGTTATCAATTAGGCAAAGTCACACAACAATTTTTTTTTTTATCTGAATGGACTAAATTATACAGATGTTCTCTGTTGCAGAGCCACAGCTGACTCTTTGCTTCGCGTCATCATAAACATGATTTCCCAGGTCGCTGGACAGGAGTAGTGGACAAAAGGATTCTACCTACAGTCGCAGAACCCTGGAAGTTGGCTAGGGAGCCTCTTGTGCTTGTACCAGCTTGTGAAGACATAAGAGTAAGTGGATAATACTGCTGCTTAGTCTCAGGGGCTAACAAGTAAAAATTTGGTGCTTGCAACTTTGTTTTTCTGTAGCTTTTTAGGCTAGTGAGTTGAAAACAAACAAAAATGAACCACCACCAAAGCCCGCCCACTTTGAATCTAAACCTGGCCCACAAATTTAGGACTATCCTATTCCTAATAGTGGGAAGATGGATTGTACCAAAACAATCACCACACAATGCATCTTGGACAATAGGATATAGCGGAGTGAGTAGAGATAGCAATTGGTTGGATGAGGCAATGTGCTTGTCATTGCACATAACATATTTTGATGGAATCTATGCTGCAATATGTGATGGCAATGTAGGGCCAGCTTAACTTTGGAAATTGCAGTTAGGCACTCAAGGACTACCCACAATCTGCCCTCGCCAGCATTCACTTCTCCACCTTATGTCCTGTTTGTTTCACAAAATGTTCTTTCTGCAGTGTCAAGAAGGCAGATGAGAGCAGCCCCTCTCATCGCTGCCATGCAGATTTCTTGCCGAGGCTTCAGCAACAGATTGTGCAATTAATTCCGATTCATCGCATTATTCCGTGCTGATGCAAAAACAAATCCTTAAGATTTTTTATGCAATGATCCAGGTAGGAACATTTGAATTTGGAAGTTAACATCCAAAATAGTATGAATTAAGGTGAACTAAAGTATTAATACATTTTAAATTCATTTTATAATTCCTATTTAACAGATAGTGGTATCTTTTTCCTTAGAAAATCCTCCGCACTCTCTCCTTACCTTCACAAGTGCTTCTGCTTCCATATATTTAACATGTAATGTAGCGGGAAAAAAAAATTCCAGGATTTTGTACTAGTATAACATTCATTGGGCGGAGTACAGGACATAAACCACAATGTGTATGTTAACAACATAACAAGTCCGAAATATCGAAAATCCGGGTCCCGGGATAGTTCGAGAAGTCTGAATTCATTTGATAGTTCGGCTCAAACTCGGGTTCGGTTCTGAAAAGTTTGTAGGATTGACACATTTTCAAACCTATAACAAAGGTAATGTAAAGGTAGGTAGGCATATATAGCTGTGATAAAACAAATAGATTATTCAGTGAAACATGTTGCGCGACATGTTTTAGACTCACAGTCCTTTCTCAAGCATGCTTTCAAACCTGTAGTTCCACCTCAAAACAGAGACACTACACACAAGGAAGCTGCAGAAATCGGGAAATGCCAGAAGCTTGCACAGACAAATGGTTTAGCCGCAATACGCTGGTTACACATGGCGGCAACCATTAGTATAGGGGTATTGTTTTATGCAAAGCTACTGTAACTAAATATTAATGAGGGGCTTGGCACACTCAGTACAGAAAAAAGTCAGATCATTCTTTACCACATGTGTGATGGCATCAGATCGATAATTTCAATTGCCCTTTACTTTATTATAGGGAGACAACTAAAGTGATAGGAAGGGCATATAAACACTGCGTGTAGCCTTCCAATGAAATCTGCTATATAGTCAAGTGTGCCAGTCTGTTAAATGTGTAAAATTACACTTTGGGTCATCAAAATGATCCAAAAAGTGAAATAGCAAAAGGGACCACCCATATTAAAAGACCACTTCACTTTTTAACTAAAAATGAGAAGTACACGAGAACAAATTGATTTCCAACCTTCCAATTTCAGGTTAGTGTGGTGGACCTCCCTGTATTAAAATTAGTGCTGGGGACAAGAGGAAATGGTTTCTTTTAATCCATTTCAATGAGCATTGTGTTACTTGCTGTGCTTGGAATCCCAGCATGCTCAGCCAGTATATTTTTGATGAAACATATTTTATATTGGTATGTTTTTCTCTCTCTCTCTCTCTCTCTCTCTTCTCCTCTCTCTCTCTCTCTCTCCTCTCTCTCTCTCTCTCTCCTCTCAGTACGCTCTGCCACTACAGCTGGTGAACAACCAAATGATGACGCAGTGGGTGGGATGATTCAGTGCTATTGCTGACAGAGACGTCCCTGCTGTAAGAAGTTTCTCTTTGTAAAAAGCACAGAATTGTTCCGAGAGGCATCGGAAACCATTTTGAACTTGATTCTTCTTTCTAACAGGAAACGCTGCAGGTGGATGAAGACGAACGCGCGGAACAGTTTGGTGGAAATGTAAGAAGTGGGCCCTTCACAACATCACAACGTCTTTTCGAAAGGTAAAAATCCCTCTACTATTTTATATAATCTGTAAAATAATGTCTGTCTAACAGTTACATAGTAACATAGTATTGGAGGTTGTATAAAGATATATCTCCATCTAGTCCAACCCTACATATAATGTCTGTATAACAGTTACATAGTAACATAGTATTGGAGGTTGAATAAAGACATACGCCATCTAGTCCAACCTTTATACCCTACCCATAAGTCTGTATAACAGTTACATAGTAACATAGTATTGGAGGTTGTATAAAGACATACGTCATCTAGTCCAACCTTTATCCTACCCATAATGTCTGTATAACAGTTACATAGTAACATAGTATTGGAGGTTGTATAAAGACATACGTCCATCTAGTCCAACCTTTATACCCTACCCATAATGTCTGTATAACAGTTACATATACCTTTATACTCTACAATATATCCTATTTTCTAAAATGCTGACTGTGCTGTTATCCTTACTCCTCCCTTAATGTGTTCTCTGCGAAACACCAACATTTTGCTACCAAAGACAGGGTTCGTTCATGTAAATCCACTTTGTCTTTCCTCTGAGTTCTATTGTGCTGGCGGCGCCATGTTAACCGTTGTGTTTCTACACCCATTACTCAACAGGCACCAGATCGCGTGCATGCGCATTGGTAAAGAAACTTAAAAGCGGTTGCTAAAAGCATTGGTGCGCCCGTTTTCTCCAATCTGGTGCTGATCGCTTTGCACATTGCTATTGAAATGGAAACTCTGCCACGGGGGGGGGGGAGACTCTGCTGCCACGAAGTGGGTGGGGCTCTGGGTGCCACAGGGGGGGAACCTATGCGCCATAGAGGGGGGGGCTCTGTTGGCAAAGAGGGGGGGGGTCTCTGCTGCCAAACACGGGGGTGGGGCTCTGTTGCCAAAGAGGGGGGGGACTCTTTTGCCACAGGGGGGGGAAACTGTATAAGGTTGGGTTGTGTGCAGGCGTTGTTGTTTGTATAGTGTGGTGAGAGCTGTGTGTAGAAGTGTAGTGTGCCACATGCGCTGTGTGTAGTGTTGCATTTTTTGGTAGTGTAACGCCGTGTGCAAAAGTGATTACACATGCCACATGTAGTGGTTGTATTGTGCGCACGCGCCATGTGCAGCGGTGTATTATGCATGCTCGGTGTGTAGTGCATATAATATGTGCATTTTAAAGAATTCTAACCAATTTTTTCTATGGTATTAGTCTTTCAAAAAAAAGTGTATGTATATATTTATAAATCGCCACTTGGGGACACAACGCTGTTCAATAACTAAAATAAAAGTCATACAAGGGGGCAAATACATAATAAATATAAATTCTATAATTATAACTATATTAGTGCTAGAGTCTTCCCAAGAAGAAAGGAGGTTCCTGTCTGTAGAGCTTACACATCTAGTTAGGAGGGTAACATAATTATAAAAGGAAAGGTGTTGAAGGCAGTAGTGAGACTTGCAGTGCAATAAAAACAATCAAATTGTCATTATTCAGTAAATGACAATATTTCTCTTTGCACTCAATGTATTTCAATGGTTAAAACTGTTTCTCCTTCATTGAATTTGGCTGGTTCTTTGCAGGTATGGGAGCCCTGGAATTGTCATAAAGGAATTTTTGAATTTTCAGAGTATTTTCTAAAGACTATGCTGTTGGAATTTTGCAGGTAATGTTGCAGTTTGTATGACACTGTCCCTCTCGGTGCTCAGTAACATGCTCATTGGGATTGAATGAGAACTTTAGGGTCTGCCAATTCCTACCATGATAGTACCAGGGTAGGGACTTAAACACAGCCTGGCAACAGTGGACAAGGCTAGACTGGCAGTATGAGCTTAACTGTTACTAAATGGTTAGATGCATCAAAGGCAAACCTGGGGTGAGTTGTGGAATAGGTCTCCCCACCCAAAGTACTACAGGGGAAGGGTGTGATTACGGGCACTATAATTGCCTTTTAACCCAGTGAGAGAAAGGGGGAATTCTCCAATCTCCTGCAAAGAGTTTTGTGTAAATGTTGATGATTTCAAACAAGGACATCGTGGCAGAAAGTTTAAGTGATAATCAGTTTGCAGATAGTCAAGAAAAAGATGTTTGGGTAGAGATCTCCTTAATTTGAGTTAAAGTGGGAGACTTTATGTCAGACCATACCAAATAATTGAGTAAAAAGCCATTGCAGTCCAATATCAGACTGCAAGATCTGATGGCAATACAGAGTGTTATTCACTGTGGTTGGATGGTAATGGAAAGTTTGGTTTGCCATGCAGAGTGTAATATCACTGTGGTGGACAGGTAATGGGTGATAATGTTTGTTATCAGGATAAATTCTTTATTTGAAGCTGTAAAAATGAAGGTGTGTAACCAAATGGATTTCTTGGATTCAGGTTCTGCTGAAAGTGTTGGACCAGCCACGGCAGAAGAAGTATGTGGCCCTCGCGTTCTCCAGCAGACATTAAATTATCTAAACCTTGGGTGTCGCATTCGGTGAACTTGGAAGCACTGAAGCCACCTATAAAGGTAATTCTGCTTATGTCACAGTAATTGTAAAAATCAAAATGCTAAGTGGATCACTATGATCAATTTTGTAGCCTGGAATGCAACGCTAACTTCCACCCGTAGATCATATTAAATTGGAGGAATTAGCAGCTGCCTCTATATTACACCAAATCAATGAGGGGAACCAGTCTCTTAAATCCACACACCTACTCTGGTAACCCTGCTGTCAATATATACTATGGGCCAGTAACCCTGCTGTCAATATATACTATGGGCCAGTAACCCTGCTGTCATATATACTATGGGCCGTAACCCTGCTGTCAATATATACTATGGGCCAGTACCCCTCTGTCATATAATGGGCCGTAACCCTGCTGTCAATATATACTATGGGCCAGTAACCCTGCTGTCATTATTTAAATGGGGCCAGTAACCCTGCTGTCATATATACTATATACTATGGGCCAGTAACCCTGCTGTCATATAATGGGACAAGTAACCCTGCTGTCAATATATACTATGGGCCAGTAAACCTGCTGTCATTATATAATGGGGCCAGTAACCCTGCTGTCAATATATATTATTTGCCAGTAACCCTGCTGTCAATATATATTATGGGCCAGTATCCTCCTGTCATTATATTAAGGGCCAGTACCCTCCTGTCATTATATACTAAGGGCCTGTAACCCTGCTGTCAATATATAGAGAGAATTAAAGGTGGAGCTATTAGTTTTGGGAGGAGCTATACATTATTGGGTGGAGCTATATTTGGGTGTTGAACAAGGAGGGTTAATTGGAATGATGAAGGGTTTGATATTCTAAATTCTTGGGCAGATTGCATAGAATGGAATTCAACCGGTGCTTGCACTGCCATACTGGTTGGCTATTAGATTCGAATACAGATTAATGCAACTATCTCACTGATATCAATGCGATAATGAAGTGTGACCCCCTCCCATTCTGTACGAATACCTTACGACTTATATGTCTTTACAATATTGTGCCTCAGACTCTCCGTAGCCTCAGTGACGTCCTTGCCGTCACTCACAGCCATTTCCCTCTATGAAGCTTGTTCTTTCTCCGTACAATATGGATGGCTCCTTAGCAGGGCTCTGTACTTTATCTTTCCGTACAACATGGCCACGCCCCAGATTCTGATAGGCTATGTGTACATTGTCGCCCTGCTGTTATTGGCTGATAGCTCCCGGTAGCAGTGGATGGAATATAAGATTGAAACATCTTAATTGAGGGCAAAGCGACAGCAAAATGGACCCGAACCGGATTATCCAAGCGCTGAGGGGGACCATAGATCCCAAGATGCGACTGGCTGCAGAATCGAGCTGAATCAGGTGGGAAATATGCAATGTAGAAAACATACATCAGATATCCACACTTTTACATTGTATCTGTATACACCACACCACACTGTTACATTGTATCTTTATAACACAACCATCCACACTGTAACATTGTATCTTTATAACACAACCATCCACACTGTAACATTGTATCTTTATAACACAACCATCCACACTGTAACATTGTATCTTTATAGCACAACCACCCACACTGTTACATTGTATCTTTATAGCACAACCATCCACAAGGTTACATTGTATCTTTATAGCACAACCACCCACACTGTTACATTGTATCTTTATAGCACAACCATCCACACTGTTACATTGTATCTTTATAGCACAACCACCCACACTGTTACATGTACTTTATAGCACAACCATCCACAAGGTTACATTGTATCTTTATGCACAACCATCCACACTGTTCATTGTATCTTTATAACCACAACCATCCACACTGTAACATTGTATCTTTATAGCACAACCACCATACTGTTACATTGTATCTTTATACACACAACATCCATACTGTTACATTGTATCTTTATAGCACAACCATCCATACTGTTACATTGTATCTTTATAGCACAACCATCCACACTGTTACATTGTATCTTTATAGCACAACCACCCACACTGTTACATTGTATCTTTATAGCACAACCACCCACACTGTACATTGTATCTTTATAGCACAACCACCCACACTGTTACTTGTATCTTATAGCACAACCACTCACACTGTTCATTGTATCTTTATAGCACAACATCCACAGTTTCATTGTATCTTTATAGCATAACCATCCACACTGTTACATTGTATCTTTATAGCACACCCATCCATACTGTTACATTGTATCTTTATAGCACAACCATCCACACTGTTACATTGTATCTTTATAGCACAACCACCCACACTGTTACATTGTATCTTTATAGCACAACCACCCACACTGTTACATTGTATCTTTATAGCACAACCATCCACAAGGTTACATTGTATCTTTATAGCACAACCATCCACACTGTTACATTGTATATTTATAACACAACCATCCACACTGTAACATTGTATCTTTATAGCACAACCATCCTACGTTACATTGTATCTTTATAGCACACCATCCATACTGTTACATTGTATCTTTTAGCAAACCATCCATACGGCTACATTGTATCTTTATAGCACAACCATCCACACTGTTACATTGTATCTTTATAGCACAACCACCCACACTGTTACATTGTATCTTTATAGCACAACCACCCACACTGTTACATTGTATCTTTATAGCACAACCACCCACACTGTTACATTGTATCTTATAGCACAACCACTCACACTGTTACATTGTATCTTTATGCACAACCTACCACATTTCATTGTATCTTTAGCACACCCATCCATACTGTTACATTGTATCTTTATAGCACAACCACCCACACTGTTACATTGTATCTTTACAGCACCAACCACCACTGTTACATTGTATCTTTACAGCACAACCATCCACACGGTTACATTGTATCTTTACAGCACAACCATCCACACGGTTACATTGTATATTTACAGCACAACCATCCACACGGTTACATTGTATATTTACAGCACAACCATCCACACGGTTTCATTGTATCTTTATAGCACAACCACCCACACTGTTACATTGTATCTTTATAGCACAACCACCCACACGTGTACATGTATCTTATAAGCACAACCCCCCACACTGTTACATTGTATCTTTACAGCACAACCATCCACACGGTTACATTGTATATTTACAGCACAACATCCCCACGGTTACATTGTATCTTTACAGCACAACCATCCACACGGTTACATTGTATCTTTACAACACTGCCATCTACACGGTTACACTGTAGCTTTACAAACAGCATCCACACGTTACACTGTAGCTTTACAACACAGCCATCTACACTGTTACACTAGCTTTACACACAGCTCTACACGTTACACTGTAGCTTTACAACACAGCCATCTACACTGTTACACTGTAGCTTTACAACCAGCCATCTACTCTGTTACACTGTAGTTTACAACACAGCCATCCACACTGTTCAACTGTAGCTTTACAACACACCATCCACACTGTTACACTGTATCTTTACAACACAGCCATCCACACTGTTACACTGTATCTTTACAACACAGCCATCCACACTGTTACACTGTATCTTTACAACACAGCCTCCACACTGTTACACTGTACTTTACAACACAGCCATCCACACTGTTACACTGTAGCTTTACAACACAGCCATCCACACTGTTACACTGTAGCTTTACAACACAGCCATCCACACTGTTACACTGTAGCTTTACAACACAGCCATCCACACTGTTACACTGTAGCTTTACAACACAGCCATCCACACTGTTACACTGTAGCTTTACAACACAGCCATCTACACCTGTTACACTGTAGCTTTACACACAGCCATCTACACCTGTTACACTGTAGCTTTACAACACAGCCTCTACACCTGTTACACTGTAGCTTACAACACAGCCATCACACCTGTTACACTGTAGCTTTACAACACACATCTACACCTGTTACACTGTAGCTTTACACACACAGCCATCTACACTGTTACACTGTAGCTTTACAACACAGCCATCTACACCTGTTACACTGTAGCTTTACAACACAGCCACTCTACACCTGTTACACTGTAGCTTTACAACACAGCCTCTACACCTGTTACACTGTAGCTTTACAACACAGCCATCTAACCGGTTACACTGTAGCTTTACAACACAGCCATCTACACTGTTCACTGTAGCTTTACAACACAGCCATCTACACCTGTTACACTGTAGCTTTACAACACAGCCATCCACCTGTTACACTGTAGCTTACAACACAGCCATCTACACCTGTTACACTGTAGCTTTACAACACAGCCATCTACACCGTTACACTGTAGCTTTACAACACAGCCATCTACACCTGTTTACACTGTAGCTTTACAACACAGCCACTACACCTGTTACACTGTATCTTACAACACCGCATCTACACCTGTTACACTGTAGCTTTACAACACAGCCATCTACACCTGTTACACTGTAGCTTTACAACACAGCCATCTACACCGTTACACTGTAGCTTACAACACAGCCATCTACACCTGTTACACTGTAGCTTTACAACACAGCCATCTACACCTGTTACACTAGCTTTACAACACCCATCTACATGTCACTGTAGCTTCTAAAGCATCCTCTAAATTGTTACTTGTATTGTCATAAAAAAGCAGACACAATCAATATGACATTCATTTTCTTTTTACCCATAATCCCCAGGTATGTAAGTGCATGTTAAAATGGATACAGCGGACACGAGCAAGGAAAAAGAGACACAAATGGACAGTACTTTTTTGTGTATTGTGTGTGGCCTCTGCCTTAAGTAGGTCTCTCATAAGCCAGAGATCATTATATAGTGGATAATGTACCCCCTACTGTAAATTATAAGATATTAGAAGTCACAGAGGTGTTCCGTGACCATATAGAAGCACGAGGCCGCAGGGAACAGAACTCCGAGGTAACTTCTAATATCCAATTAATTTACAGTTGGGGGTACATTATCCATTATAACCTACCCTTCTCTCTCATTTAAAGAGGTAATGTACAGACTAGATTAAATCTAAGACAGTACAGACTTATATCAACCCTCTTCCCACTGTGGGCGCACCACTGCTGTTGGAGAAGCCGACCCCTACTTGCGTGCAAGCGAGAAACCTCAATGCCATTTGCAGGAGGGGGCAGAGAGAGGAAGAGAGGAGAGAGTGAAAGGAGGGAGAGAGAGAGCAGAGATAAAGGGGGGGGGGAAGAAGGAAGAGAGGTGGGGAGAGAAAGAAGGGAAAAGAGAGAAAGTGGTGGAGAGTCCTTAAAAGCAGAATTGAATGATTCTCAAAGAATCGGGGGTTGCTAGTAAAATCTAAAAAAAAAGTCCATATAATACACTTTAGGCCCAAATTCATTAATGGCAATTTCATCTTATATTTGGCATCCCACTGCTAATATGCTAATCCCAATAAGTTGTTGGCTCCCCAGCATGGGAGGACTGGGACATTTTGGCCTGGGGAGCAAATACAGCCAAGTAACCCATGGCCCATTTTAACCACACCCACATTGCTAAGGTCACACACTACGTTACACCTATTTTTAAGACCATATTCGCATTTTACATTGTTGCCTGCAACATTTTCAAGTGTATGATGTGGTTATAGGACAATTGTAGCCCTAAAATCTTCCTCCTCACCCCTGGGTACACTTTCTAGGTCAAGTTGTACTTACACAAAATTTCCTTTTTTCCTAATGAACTGGAAGGCTGACTATCACCAGCTAAAGAACTGAAGGTCGCACTCCAGATAATAGTAATTTTATTGTGAACCACACATCACATGTCACAAAGTTTCGGGGGGATACCCCCTTCTTCAGGTGATAAAGTGCAACTGTGCCCAGGGACTATATAAAGACTGTGACTTCAATAGGTCCCACCCACTAATTTGGGATGAACCAATTACAAGTTTTCTCATTCAATTACTCTAATACAATATGTGCCATATAAAATACAATACAAAAATGGTAAAATACCCAGATATATCAATAAGGTAAAACAGTCCCTTAATTTTGCAGCCTCCTCAAAGTGAATAAAAATACATTGGTATTACATTGTTAATATTAAAAATCCAAAAGGTACACGTGTGATGTTGGGTTCACAATAAAATTACTTATTATCTGGAGTGCGACCCTCAGTTTTCTTTTTGCTGTGTGCTGCTGTTCCCAAGGGAAGAACCCAGGAGGGTTCTGCACCACAGTTGGATAGAGTGCACCTCCACTATCACTTACCTAATGAACTGAAGGGCTGGCAAACACTGATTAATTAACGAGAGGCTGACTAACACTGGCTAATGAACTGAGTGCTGGCTAACACTGGCTAATGAACTGGAGGGCTGGCTAACACCAGCTAGTGAACTGGAGGCTGGCAAACCTGAATAATAACTGGGGGGCTGACTAACACTGGCTAATGAAATTGAGGCAGGGACACTTCTAGGGTTTTTGCTGCCTGACCAAACTTTTGAATGCCCCCTTTGCGTGCTGCTGCATTTAAGTGGGTGTGGTGTTGTCAAGGGCCGTGGCTTCGCTGGTGGGTCTGGGTAAAATTTGACCGTAACAGTCAAATACCAATAATGTAAATTACTAGAAACCGGTATTACATCCCTTTTCTAAACATCTTGTGTTGCCACTACTATATTGCTCCTTTCAGGTTTTAGTTGATCAAAATAACTTATTTTATAGGCTGTGCTATATACTTTGGTTCAACTGTTACAATACATTAGAAATGCCAAACTTTCTGTAGTATAATATTTTAGACATAAGAATTGTAAGCCTGCTACCATGTCAAGCCCTAACTAGCTAACCAGCATAACTAGACTTACCTAGCCTTACAAACTAAAGATAAACTGTCAAAACTGGAGTTGAAGCAACTCAAAGTGCCGTGTATTGGAGTTATGAGGGCTGCACTCACACTTTTGCATGTTTGCTATTTAAATTTTTTTCACCACTACCTGTCTGCCGCCTTTCTTCTTTAGTGCAGAGGTGCTGCTGAGACAAATGTCTCACTCTCCCTAATGGAAGATGTGGCCCTGAATTGAGGGCTGACAACACTGCTAATGAACTGGAGGGCGGACAATACTGGTCTATGAAATGGGGGGGCTGATGACACTGGCTAATGATCTTGATGGCTAATGAAGGGGAGGGCTGACAGTGGCTAATGAAGGGAGGGCTGACGACAGTGGCTAATGAAGGGGAGGGCTGACACAGTGGCTAATGAAGGGGAGGGCTGACGACACTGGCTAATGAGGGGAGGGCTGACGACACTGGCTAATGAAGGGGAGGGCTGACGACACTGGCTAATGAAGGGGAGGGCTGACTGGTAAACGATCTGAAGTATCCTTGCCCATGTTAGAGTTAAGGTGTGCTCTGGGCCTTTCAAGCACATAACTTACTAATAGCTTCTATGGCAGCCCAAATTTTTCATTAGAGAATTGCCCGGCCTACTGGGCCGTCCTTCCCTGCTCCCCAGGGTGTAGTCTCAAATTCATGGGTAGAATATCAAACTGGTTGTCAATTGTTTCAAAAATATAATTCATTTCGATTTACGTGTTTCTGTATTGAAAAACATTAGTAAAGATGAAGCACAAAGATTTGCTTTTAAAGGGGACTGGGAGATCGCTCTGTACCTTTGAATAGTGGGTATGTGATTAATAGAAGGCTACCTCTGAGCCCACCTAAGTGGGGGAATTGCAGTAATAATTGGGTTTAATTGCAGGTTTCATTTTAGTAGAAAGCGTTATACGGCCCTCTGTTCTTCATTATACAGTATATAGTTAAATGAAGTTCTGCTGGAATGATTGTTGGGTGCTTGCCCTAAACTTTGTGTTTTTTTTTCTCTTCTTCACAGTCCTACAAGATCATTAGCTTTGCCCCAACACTCCTGCAAATCATTGTCTCTGATCAGGTGGAGTTTCCAGTGCGCGCAGGTAAGTTTGGTAAAGGCTTAAATATAAATGCACCTTTAAAGGGCATGTCCACCCCCAAACTATAATCCCCCCACTACTGGCCCCATTGTGTAGTGTAGTTTAATCCTTACCACATCCCAGCTCCATATGGTTCTCCTGTAGTCCCCCCCCAAAGTCCCAAAACTGCCCCCAGGAGGATTATAGCAGAGTCCATATAGGACTCTGCCTCTATTCTGGCCCCGGGAGAAGTTTGCATGCATCTGCAGCCCTTCTCCCCCTCCCTCACTATTAGGATTCCCTCCCCCTACCATAAAAACCCTTTTTACCAACATTCCCCCTGTCCCCCCAGCCCCAACCGCTCTATTAGTAATATCAGAAAATTGCCAAAATATTACTTTCCTTCCCTCTTGCCCCTGCCGCACGAACTCCTGGC
Organism: Hymenochirus boettgeri; assembly: GCA_019447015.1. Lineage (NCBI taxonomy): Eukaryota > Metazoa > Chordata > Amphibia > Anura > Pipidae > Hymenochirus > Hymenochirus boettgeri. The sequence continues at coordinate 160,247 of CM033471.1, forward strand.
AGCCACGTCTGTGATTGGCTGCCGCTCAGCCAATCACAGACGCGACTGCCGGTCCTGCCCCCTGCTTGCATTTTCTCGCAAGCAGAGGGCCTGGCAGCGTGGCGGAGGAAAGAGGGAAGGTAGTAAGTTTTGGGCATTTTCTGATATTACTAATATAGCGGTTGGGGCTTGAGGGGACAGGGGGATGTTTGGTAAAATTTTTTTCAGAAGGTTGGACATACCCTTTAAAGTATCACTCTGTTTAAATGGCATCTAAACTGGAAAAATTGCTTTTTTAAATGTTATTACCTATTACTGGAAACTATAATTCTTCCCAACTACTAACTGCTGTCATTATATAATGGGGCCAGTAACCCTGCTGTCAATATATATTATTTGCCAGTAACCCTGCTGTCAATATATATTATGGGCCAGTAATCCTCCTGTCATTATATACTAAGGGCCAGTAACCCTCCTGTCATTATATACTAAGGGCCTGTAACCCTGCTGTCAATATATAGAGAGGAATTAAAGGTGGAGCTATATAGTTTTGGGAGGAGCTATACATTATTGGGTGGAGCTATATTTGGGTGTTGGAACAAGGAGGGGTTAATTGGAATGATGAAGGGTTTGATATTCTAAATTCTTGGGCAGATTGCATAGAATGGAATTCAACCGGTGCTTGCACTGCCATACTGGTTGGCTATTAGATTCGAATACAGATTAATGCAACTATCTCACTGATATCAATGCGATAATGAAGTGTGACCTCCCTCCCATTCTGTACGAATACCTTACGACTTATATGTCTTTACAATATTGTGCCTTCAGACTCTCCGTAGCCTCAGTGACGTCCTTGCCGTCACTCACAGCCATTTCCCTCTATGAAGCTTTGTTCTTTCTCCGTACAATATGGATTGCTCCTTAGCAGGGCTCTGTACTTTATCTTTCCGTACAACATGGCCACGCCCCAGATTCTGATAGGCTATGTGTACATTGTCGCCCTGCTGTTATTGGCTGATAGCTCCCGGTAGCAGTGGATGGAAATATAGATTGAAACATCTTTAAATTGAGGGCAAAGCGACAGCAAAATGGACCCGAACCGGATTATCCAAGCGCTGAGAGGGACCATAGATCCCAAGATGCGACTGGCTGCAGAAATCGAGCTGAATCAGGTGGGAAATATGCAATGTAGAAAGACATACATACAGATATCCACACTTTTACATTGTATCTGTATAACACAACCATCCACACTGTTACATTGTATCTTTATAACACAACCATCCACACTGTAACATTGTATCTTTATAACACAACCATCCACACTGTAACATTTTTTTGGGGGGGGGTAATCTTTAAGCACAAACAACCATCCATACTGTTACATTGTATCTTTATAGCACAACCATCCACACTGTTACATTGTATCTTTATAGCACAACCACCCACACTGTTACATTGTATCTTTATAGCACAACCACCCACACTGTTACATTGTATCTTTATAGCACAACCACTCACACTGTTACATTGTATCTTTATAGCACAACCATCCACAGTTTCATTGTATCTTTATAGCATAACCATCCACACTGTTACATTGTATCTTTATAGCACACCCATCCATACTGTTACATTGTATCTTTATAGCACAACCATCCACACTGTTACATTGTATCTTTATAGCACAACCACCCACACTGTTACATTGTATCTTTACAGCACAACCATCCACACGGTTACATTGTATATTTACAGCACAACCATCCACACGGTTACATTGTATCTTTACAGCACAACCATCCACACGGTTACATTGTATCTTTACAACACTGCCATCTACACGGTTACACTGTAGCTTTACAACACAGCCATCCACACGGTTACACTGTAGCTTTACAACACAGCCATCTACACTGTTACACTAGCTTTACAACACAGCCATCTACACTGTTACACTGTAGCTTTACAAAGGAATGAGGGGGCACCCACAGTCCAAATCTAGGCAAACGCGTTTTGAGGCGAAAAAAAGGGATAAAAAAACAACAAAAAAGCTGTAAGCTTTACAAACACAGCATCTACACCTGTTTTACAACAAAAAAAAGCTGTGTCTTGTAGCGGAGCACGACGCCTCTACACCTGTTACACTGTAGCTTTACAACACAGCCATCTACACCTGTTACACCTGTCAAAAGCTTACAACACGCCTCTACACCCGTTTTTCACACTGTAGGTAGCTTTACAAAGGAATGAGGGGGCACCCACAGTCCAAATCTAGGCAAACGCGTTTTGAGGCGAAAAAAAGGGATAAAAAAACAACAAAAAAGCTGTAAGCTTTACAAACACAGCATCTACACCTGTTTTACAACAAAAAAAAGCTGTGTCTTGTAGCGGAGCACGACGCCTCTACACCTGTTACACTGTAGCTTTACAACACAGCCATCTACACCTGTTACACTGTAGCTTTCTAAAGCAGTCCTCTAAATTGTTACATTGTATTGTCATAAAAAAGCAGACACAATCAATATGACATTCAATTTTCTTTTTACCCATAATCCCCAGGTATGTAAGTGCATGTTAAAATGGATACAAGCGGACACGAGCAAGGAAAAAGAGCACAGAAATGGACAGTACTTTTTTTGTGTATTGTAGTGTGGCCTCTGCCTTAAGTAGGTCTCTCATAAGCCAGAGATCATTATATAGTGGATAATGTACCCCCTACTGTAAATTATAAGGATATTAGAAGTCACAGAGGTGTTCCGTGACCATATAGAAGCACGAGGCCGCAGGGAACAGAACTCCGAGGTAACTTCTAATATCCAATTAATTTACAGTTGGGGGTACATTATCCATTATAACCTACCCTTCTCTCTCATTTAAAGAGGTAATGTACAGACTAGATTAAATCTATAGACAGTACAGACTTATATCAACCCTCTTCCCACTGTGGGCGCACCACTGCTGTTGGAGAAGCCGACCCCTACTTGCGTGCAAGCGAGAAACCTCAATGCCATTTGCAGGAGGGGGGCAGAGAGAGGAAGAGAGGAGAGAGTGAAAGGAGGGAGAGAGAGAGACAGAGATAAAGGGGGGGGGGAAGAGAAAGGAAAGAGAGGGAGGTGGGGAGAGAAAGAAGGGAAAGAGAGAAAGTGGTGGAGAGGTCCTTAAAAGCAGAATTGAATGATTCTTCAAAGAATCGGGGGGTTGCTAGTAAAATCTAAAAAAAAAGTCCATATAATACACTTTAGGCCCAAATTCATTAATGGCAATTTCATCTTATATTTGGCATCCCAACTGCTAATATGCTAATCCCAATAAGTTGTTGGCTCCCCAGCATGGGAGGACTGGGACATTTTGGCCTGGGGAGCAAATACAGCCAAGTAACCCATGGCCCATTTTTAACCACACCCACATTGCTAAGGTCACACACTACGTTACACCTATTTTTAAGACCATTATTCGCATTTTACATTGTTGCCTGCAACATTTTCAAGTGTATGATGTGGTTATAGGACAATTGTAGCCCTAAAATCTTCCTCCTCACCCCTGGGTACACTTTCTAGGTCAAGTTGTACTTACACAAAATTTCCTTTTTTCCTAATGAACTGGAAGGCTGACTATCACCAGCTAAAGAACTGAAGGTCGCACTCCAGATAATAAGTAATTTTATTGTGAACCACACATCACATGTCACAAAGTTTCGGGGGGATACCCCCTTCTTCAGGTGATAAAGTGCAACTGTGCCCAGGGACTATATAAAGACTGTGACTTCAATAGGTCCCACCCACTAATTTGGGATGAACCAATTACAAGTTTCTCATTCAATTACTCTAATACAATATGTGCCATATATAAAATACAATACAAAAATAGGTAAAATACACAGATATATCAATAAGGTAAAACAGTCCCTTAATTTTGCAGCCTCCTCAAAGTGATATAAAAATACATTGGTATTACATTGTTAATATTAAAAATCCAAAAGGTAACACGTGTGATGTGTGGTTCACAATAAAATTACTTATTATCTGGAGTGCGACCCTCAGTTTTCTTTTTGCTGTGATGCTGCTGGTTCCCAAGGGAAGAACCCATGAGGTGTCTGCACCCACAGTTGGATAGAGTGCACCTCCACTATCACTTACCTAATGAACTGAAGGGCTGGCAAACACTGATTAATTAACGAGAGGCTGACTAACACTGGCTAATGAACTGGAGTGCTGGCTAACACTGGCTAATGAACTGGAGGGCTGGCTAACACCAGCTAGTGAACTGGAGGGCTGGCAAACACTGAATAATAAACTGGGGGGCTGACTAACACTGGCTAATGAAATTGAGGCAGGGACACTTCTAGGGTTTTTGCTGCCTGAGCCAAACTTTTGAATGCCCCCTTTGCGTGCTGCTGCATTTAAGTGGGTGTGGTGTTGTCAATGGCCGTGGCTTCGCTGGTGGGTCTGGGTAAAATTTTGACCGTAACAGTCAAATACCAATAATGTAAATTACTAGAAACCGGTATTACATCCCTTTTTCAAACATCTTGTGTTGCCACTACTATATTGCTCCTTTCAGGTTTTAGTTGATCAAAATAACTTATTTTATAGGCTGTGCTATATACGTTGGTTCAACTGTTACAATACATTAGAAATGCCAAACTTTCTGTAGTATAAAATATTTTAGACATAAGAATTGTAAGCCTGCTACCATGTCAAGCCCTAACTAGCTAACCAGCATAACTAGACTTACCTAGCCTTACAAACTAAAGATAAACTGTCAAAACTGGAGTTGAAGCAACTTCAAAGTGCCGTGTATTGGAGTTATGAGGGCTGCACTCACACTTTTGCATGTTTGCTAGTTAAATTTTTTTCACCACTACCTGTCTGCCGCCTTTCTTCTTTAGTGCAGAGGTGCTGCCTGAGACAAATGTCTCACTCTCCCTAATGGAAGATGTGGCCCTGAATTGAGGGCTGACAACACTGCTAATGAACTGGAGGGCGGACAATACTGGTCTATGAAATGGGGGGGCTGATGACACTGGCTAATGATCTTGATGGCTAATGAAGGGGAGGGCTGACGACAGTGGCTAATGAAGGGGAGGGCTGACGACAGTGGCTAATGAAGGGGAGGGCTGACGACACTGGCTAATGAAGGGGAGGGCTGACGACACTGGCTAATGAAGGGGAGGGCTGACGACACTGGCTAATGAAGGGGAGGGCTGACTGGTAAACGATCTGAAGTATCCTTGCCCATGTTAGAGTTAAAGGTGTGCTCTGGGCCTTTCAAGCACATAACTTACTAATAGCTTCTATGGCAGCCCAAATTTTTCATTAGAGAATTGCCCGGCCTACTGGGCCAGTCCTTCCCTGCTCCCCAGGGTGTAGTCTCAAATTCATGGGGTATATATCAAACTGGTTGTCAATTGTTTCAAAAATATAATTCATTTCGATTTACGTGTTTCTGTATTGAAAAAACATTAGTAAAGATGAAGGACACAAAGATGTGCTTTTAAAGGGGACTGGGAGATCGCTCTGTACCTTTGAATAGTGGGTATGTGATTTAATAGAAGGCTACCTCTGAGCACCACCTAAGTGGGGGAATTGCAGTAATAATTGGGTTTAATTGCAGGTTTTCATTTTAGTAGAAAGCGTTATACGGCCCTTCTGTTCTTCATTATACAGTATATAGTTAAATGAAGTTCTGCTGGAATGATTGTTGGGTGCTTGCCCTAAACTTTGTGTTTTTTTTTCTCTTCTTCACAGTCCTACAAGATCATTAGCTTTGCCCCAACACTCCTGCAAATCATTGTCTCTGATCAGGTGGAGTTTCCAGTGCGCCAGGCAGGTAAGTTTGGTAAAGGCTTAAATATAAATGCACCTTTAAAGGGCATGTCCACCCCCAAAACTATAATCCCCCCCACTACTGGCCCCATTGTGTAGTGTAGTTTAATCCTTACCTCACATCCCAGCTCCATATGGTTCTCCTGTAGTCCCCCCCCAAAGTCCCAAAAACTGCCCACCAGGAGGATTATAGCAGAGTCCATATAGGACTCTGCCTCTATTCTGGCCTCCGGGAGAAGTTTGGCATGCATACTGCAGCCCTTCTCCCCCTCCCTCACTATTAGGATTCCCTCCCCCTACCATAAAACCCTTTTTACCAAACATTCCCCCTGTCCCCCCAGCCCCAACCGCTCTATTAGTAATATCAGAAAATTGCCAAAATATTACTTTCCTTCCCTCTTGCCCCTGCCGCACTGAACTCCTGGCAGCCACGTCTGTGATTGGCTGCCGCTCAGCCAATCACAGACGCGACTGCCGGTCCTGCCCCTCTGCTTGCATTTTCTCGCAAGCAGAGGGCCTGGCAGCGTGGCGGAGGAAAGAGGGAAGGTAAGTAAAGTTTTGGGCATTTTCTGATATTACTAATATAGCGGTTGGGGCTTGAGGGGACAGGGGGAATGTTTGGTAAAATTTTTTTCAGAAGGTTGGACATACCCTTTAAAGTATCACTCTGTTTAAATGGCATCTAAACTGGAAAAATTGCTTTTTTAAATGTTATTACCTATTACTGGAAACTATAATTCTTCCCAACTACCACTGTAACATATTTTATTGTTGATGTTCTCCATATTTCTTGCTGTCCTACCTGAGACATCTTACATTTCAGCTTTCAGTCAAGTGCTTTATTATTATAAACTCTTCTGCTATGTTCAAATGGCATGTTTGATTTGCATGGTGGGAAATTCCCTATCCCAGTGCGGTCTCTTAAGGTTCATACACACGCTCAATTTGCGTGCCTAGTGCTACTCGCGGCGAACAGTCGAGAATCATCCGTGTATGCATTTGGTTGTGGGGCGTTCGTTGATCTGCCTGGCGAACAGAGGAAACTTAGGTTCTGTTCTTAGGTTCTGGTATCTGTTAACCACCAACTTTTGCTAGAACCAGAAAACTGTAACTAGACAGCTGAGGTCTGTTTCTGATCATCTCTGACCTTGCTTGTCCTGCTTTATCTTGTGGTTGCAACCCCTTTCTGTGGAATCACCATAAATTTCCATAATCTGACTGCCACTCACAATGAGGTTAATAAGAGTGTTTCAGGGTAAATGTAATTCTTTGCATAATTTCCCTCTATGCTATCATGCAGATGGGGCTTTGCATAAAGTTGTGTTTTTGTATTAATAAGCTCACAGCTGCAGTGTGTTTCTTTTAAAGCTGCCATCTATCTGAAAAACATGGTAAGTCAGTACTGGCCTGATCGGGAACCACAGGCTGGGGAAGTTGTTTTCCCATTCAATATTCATGAAAATGACCGTCATCAAATTAGAGAGAATATTGTGGAAGGAATAATTCGCTCTCCGGACTTGGTGAGGTGAGAAATCTAAATGTTATCAATTAGGCAAAGTCACACCAACAATTTGTTTTTTTTTATCTGAATGGACTAAATTATACAGATGTTCTCTGTTGCAGAGCACAGCTGACTCTTTGCCTTCGCGTCATCATTAAACATGATTTCCCAGGTCGCTGGACAGGAGTAGTGGACAAAATCGGATTCTACCTACAGTCGCAGAACCCTGGAAGTTGGCTAGGTAGCCTCTTGTGCTTGTACCAGCTTGTGAAGACATACGAGTAAGTGGATAATACTGCTGCTTAGTCTCAGGGGCTAACAAGTAAAAATTTGGCTGCTTGCAACTTTGTTTTTCTGTAGCCTTTTTAGGCTTAGTGAGCTTGAAAACAAACAAAAATGAACACCACCAAAGCCGCCCACTTTGAATCTAAACCTGGCCATACAAATTTAGGCTATTCCTATCCCATCTAATAGTGGGAAGATGGATTGTACCAAAACAATCACCCACAATGCATCTTGGACAATAGGAGTATAGCCGGAGTAGAGTATAGCCAATTGGTTGGATGAGTCAATGTGCTTGTCATTGCACATAACATATTTTGATGGAATCTATGCTGCAATATGTGATGGCATATGTAGGGCCAGCTTAACTTTGGAAATTGCAAGTTAGGCACTCAAGGACTACCCACACATCTGCCCTCGCCAGCATTCACTTCTCCACCTTATGTCCTGTTTGTTTCACAAAATGTTCTTTTCTGCAGGTTCAAGAAGGCAGATGAGCGAGCCCCTCTCATCGCTGCCATGCAGATTTTCTTGCCGAGGCTTCAGCAACAGATTGTGCAATTAATTCCCGATTCATCGCATTATTCCGTGCTGATGCAAAAACAAATCCTTAAGATTTTTTATGCACTGATCCAGGTAGGAACATTTGAATTTGGAAGTTAACATCCAAATCTAGTATGGAATTAAAGGTGAACTAAAGTATTAATACATTTTAAATTCATTTTATAATTCCTATTTAACAGATAGTGGTATCTTTCTCCTTAGAAAATCCTCCGCACTCTCTCCTTACCCTTCACAAGTGCTTCTGCTTCCATTATATTTAACATGTAATGTAGCGGGAAAAAAAATTCCAGGATTTTGTACTAGTATAACATTCATTGGGCGGAGTACAGGACATAAACCACAATGTGTATGTTAACAACATAACAAGTCCGAAATATCGAAAATCCGGGTCCCGGGATAGTTCGAGAAGTCTGAATTCATTTGAATAGTTCGGCTCAAACTCGGGTTCGAGTTCTGAAAAGTTTGTCAGGATTGACACATTTTCAAACCTATAACAAAGGTAATGTAAAGGTAGGTAGGCATATATAGCTGTGATAAAACAAATAGATTTATTCAGTGAAACATGTTGCGCGACATGTTTTAGACTCACAGTCCTTTCTCAAGCATGCTTTCAAACCTGTAGTTCCACCTCAAAACAGAGACACTACACACAAGGAAGCTGCAGAAATCGGGAAATGCCAGAAGCTTGCACAATGACAAATGGTTTAGCCGCAATACTGCTGGTTACACATGGCGGCAACCATTAGTATAGGGGTATTTGTTTTATGCAAAGCTACTGTAACTAAATATTAAATGGAGCTTGGCACACTCAGTACAGAAAAAAGTCAGATCATCCTTTTACCACATGTGTGATGGCATCAGATCGATAATTTCAATTTGCCCCTTTACTTTATTATAGGGAGACAACTAAAGTGATAGGAAGGTCATATAAACACTGCGTGTAGCCTTCCAATGAAATCTGCTATATATGTCAAGTGTGCCCAGTCTGTTAAATGTGTAAAATTATCACCTTTGGGTCATCAAAATGATCCAAAAAGTGAAATAGCAAAAGGGACCACCCCATATTAAAAGACCACTTCACTTTTTAACTAAAAATGAGAAGTACACGAGGAACAAATTGATTATTCCAACCTTCCAATTTCAGGTTAGTGTGTGTGGACCTCCCTGTATTAAAATTAGTGCTGGGGACAAGAGGAAATGGTTTCTTTTAATCCATTTCAATGAGCATTGTGTTACTTGCTGTGCTTGGAATCCCAGCATGCTCAGCCAGTATCATTTCTGATTGAAACATATTTTATATTGGTATGTTTTTCTCTCTCTCTCTCTCTCTCTCTCTCTCTCTCTCTCTCTCTCTCTCTCTCTCTCTCTCTCTCTCTCAGTACGCTCTGCCACTACAGCTGGTGAACAACCAAATGATGACGCAGTGGGTGGGGATATTCAGTGCTATTGCTGACAGAGACGTCCCTGCTGTAAGAAGTTTCTCTTTGTATTAAAAGCCACAGAATTGTTCCGAGAGGCATCGGTAAACCATTTTGAACCTTGATTCTTCTTTCTAACAGGAAACGCTGCAGGTGGATGAAGACGAACGCGCGGAACTCGTTTGGTGGAAATGTAAGAAGTGGGCCCTTCACAACATCACACGTCTTTTCGAAAGGTAAAAATCCCTCTACTATTTTATATATATCTGTAAAATAATGTCTGTCTAACAGTTACATAGTAACATAGTATTGGAGGTTGTATAAAGATATATCTCCATCTAGTCCAACCCTACATATAATGTCTGTATAACAGTTACATAGTAACATAGTATTGGAGGTTGAATAAAGACATACGTCCATCTAGTCCAACCTTTATACCCTACCCATAATGTCTGTATAACAGTTACATAGTAACATAGTATTGGAGGTTGTATAAAGACATACGTCCATCTAGTCCAACCTTTATACCCTACCCATAATGTCTGTATAACAGTTACATATACCTTTATACTCTACCAATAATCCTATTTTCTAAAACTGCTGACTGTGCTGTTATCCTTACTCCTCCCTTTTAATGTTACTGCTGCGAAACACCAACATTTTGCTACCAAAGACAGGGTTCGTTCCATGTAAATCCACTTTGTCTTTCCCTCTGAGTCTCTATATTGTGCTGGCGGCGCCATGTTAACCCGTTGTGTTTCTACACCCATTACTCCAACCAGGCACCAGATCGCGTGCATGCGCATTGGTAAAGAAACTTAAAAGCGGTTGCTAAAAGCATTGGTGCGCCCGTTTTCTCCAATCTGGTGCCTGATCGCTTTGCACATTGCTATTGAAATGGAAACTCTGCCACGGGGGGGGGAGACTCTGCTGCCACGAAGTGGGGGGGGGGCTGGGTTGCCAAAGAGGGGGGGGACTCTTTTGCCACAGGGGGGAGAAACTGTATAAGGTTTGGGTTGTGTGCAGGCGTTGTGTGTTGTATAGTGTGCGTGAGAGCTGTGTGTAGAAGTTGTAGTGTGCACATGCGCTGTGTGTAGTGTTGCATTTTTTGTGTAGTGTAACGCCGTGTGCAAAAGTGTATTACACATGCCACATGTAGTGGTGTATTGTGCGCACGCGCCATGTGCAGCGGTGTATTATGCATGCTCGGTGTGTAGTGCATATAATATGTGCATTTTAAAGAATTCTAACCAATCTTTTTCTATGGCTATTAGTCTTTCAAAAAAAAAGTTGTATGTATAGTTTATTTATAAATCGCCACTTGGGGACACAACGCTGTTCAATAACTAAATATAAAAGTCATACAAGGGGGCAAATACATAAATATATAAATTCTATAATTATAACTATATTAGTGCTAGAGTCTTGCCACAAGAAGAAAGGAGGTTCCTGTCCTGTAGAGCTTACAATCTAGTTAGGAGGGTAACATAATTATAAAGGAAAGGGTTGAAGTGCAGTAGTGAGACTTGCAGTGCAAATAAAACAATCAAATTGTCATTATTCAAGTAAATGACAATATTTCTCTTTGCACTCAATGTATTTCAATGGTAAAACTTTGTTTCTCCTTCATAGAATTTGGCTTGGTTCTTTGCAGGTATGGGAGCCCTGGAATTGTCATAAAGGAATATTTTGAATTTTCAGAGTATTTTCTAAAGACCTATGCTGTTGGAATTTTGCAGGTAATGTTGCAGTTTGTATGACACTGTCCCTCTCGTTGCTCAGTAAACATGCTCATTGGGATTGAATGAGAACTTTAGGGTCTGCCAATTCCCTACCATGATAGTACCCAGGGTAGGGACTTAAACCACAGCCTGGCAACAGTGGACAAGGCTAGACTGGCAGTATGAGCTTAACTGTTACTAAATGGTTAGATGCATCAAAGGCAAACCCTGGGGTGAGTTGTGGAATAGGTTCTCCCCACCCAAAGTACTATCAGGGGAAGGGTGTGATTACGGGCACTATAATTGCCTTTTAACCCAGTGAGAGAAAGGGGGAATTCTCCAATCTCCTAGCAAAGAGTTTTTGTGTAAATGTTGATGATTTCAAACAAGGACATCTGTGCAGAAAGTTTAAGTGATAAATCAGTTTGCAGATTCAGTCAAGAAAAAGATGTTTTTGGGTAGAGATCTCCTTTATATTTGAGTTAAAGTGGGAGACTTTATGTCAGAACCCAGTACAAAATACATTGAATGTAAAAAGCCATTGCAGTCCAATATTCAGACTGCAAGATCTGATTGGCAATACAGAGTGTTACTTCACTGTGGTTGGATGGGTAATGGAAAGATTTGGTTTGCCATGCAGAGTGTAATATCACTGTGGTTGGACAGGTAATGGGTAGATAATGTTTGTTATCAGGATAAATTCTTTATTTGATAGCTGTAAAAATGAAGGTGTGTAACCAAATGGATTTCTTGGATTCAGGTTCTGCTGAAAGTGTTGGACCAGCACCGGCAGAAGAAGTATGTGGCCCCTCGCGTTCTCCAGCAGACATTAAATTATCTAAACCTTGGAGTGTCGCATTCGGTGACTTGGAAGCAACTGAAGCCACATATAAAGGTAATTCTGCTTATGTCACAGTACATTGTAAAAATCAAAATGCTAAGTGGATCACTATGATCAATTTTGTAGCCTGTTAATAGCAAACGCTAACTTCACCCGTAGATCATATTAAATTGAGGAATTAGCAGCTGCCTCTATATTAAACACAAATCAATAGAGGGGAACCAGTCTCTTAAATAAAAAAAAATACTCTGAGTTTTTTTTTATAGTCTTTGTTGTATGCAAATATGCCTTTGGCATGTTACAATGAAACATTAGTGGAAGCTGCCATACCAGGGGTGCCCAACCAGGGACTGACTTAGGGCTGCAACAGTGGCACCCTTGGCAGACACGAGGCCACTTATTTGGTTCTGCCTCCATCTGCCCATAAAACAACCATGGACTGCCCATTACCTGTTGAGTCCAACTGCATCACTGAGCTTTTTCTGGGAGTAGGTGCTTAATGCTGTATTGATATTAATATTCTCATGCTGTAGGGTATTTGTGAAGAAGTCATTTTCCCCTTGATGTGCTACAAAGATGAGGATGAAGATCTTTGGCAGGAAGATCCCTATGAATACATTCGCATGAAGTTTGGTAATCTAATCTGCTCTTATTCTATTATTAATTTGTTTTGTTTGCATGATATGACCCCCATTGCAGAATATGTCTTACGGTTCCCATACACTATGAATTTACCTTCTCAAGATAACAAGTCTAGACTAGCAATGGATGATTGGGCCAGGCAGAAAAATCTCCTATAGACATTACATGGACTGGACAATGGAATGTCCCCCAGTAAGGAGAACTCTATCTTAAAACAAACTTCTCACTTTCTCTAGAATTCCTCTCTTCATAACTAAAGATATAACATTTTGAAATCAATAAATTAAAAAAGTTATGGTGGACAAACATGTAGGTGTATGATTGGCTGATACAAGGTAACACAAGGGGACAACTGGTGACAAAATCGGCCCAACAATCTGTCATAATTATTTGACATGGCAAAACATGTTGTAATGATTATTATTATGTTATTGGCCACCATAACCGTTACATTCATTGTTAGTTTAAAGGAAAACTAAAGTCTCCAGACAACATTGCCCCAATAGAAAGAGCACATTCACAAAGATACAAAAAGCTGTGTCTCATCTCTCCCTTTGCTGTGGATGTTTGGTGATTTAGGAAAATAACCTGTGGGGACTAGGAGTCAGCTCCCACAATTCACCTTATCTAGGAACACCCAGCTAAATGTACACAGTACACTTCACAGGAAGCTTTAGCTTTGCTTCCTGGAAGCTGACAGACTATTATGTTACAGCTCATCTCTCCCTCTGACTTAGAACACAGATTTAAGTGCAATTTTGGTGGAAACACTTCAGAAATGCTCCTGTCCCTAACTATACATTTATTTTATAGTATTTGAAGTTTAATAAAGACATACGTCCATCTAGTCCAACCCATCTAGCAAAACCCTTATTACCTGTCTAACTATGGATCCAGAGGAAGGCAAAAAAAACCCCCAAAACCCACCAAATTCATGAAGGGGGGGAAACAATTCCTTCCTGACTCCAAGTGGCAATCAGAAATATCCCTGGATCAACTCCACTTTATATTTCAAAACCAGTAACTTGCAACATTCCCTGTTTGCAGAAACTCATCCAGCTTTTTTTTTCTTTTTTTTTTTAAACTGTCCAATGAACCTTTCCTTTGCTTTTCAAAAAGAAAAGTAATCTTTGCAGTTTTTCTTTGCTATCATGGCTGTTAGAACCTTCTATATTGTCTCTTGCTAAAAACAAAGCTTTCTACCTTTATGCCACAAGGGCTAATAGGGGGATATGAGTAAATGCAGAATCTCTATCTTTTGCTAGAAATATAATGGAAACAAAACAAAACTTGAGCCTGGGGAATTGAACCTGTGTACCAATGGTCTGTTTGTTTCCAAACCCAGCACTTTAGCAGTGCACCACCACTGCAGATGCAATAGATTAAAGTACACTTGAGTAAGTGTAGGTAAAATCAGTACACTATTTTGTATTGCTCCAGGAAGACTGTCAGCAATTCATACTGGTTGGTAAATAAAAAAACAGAGCTGCTATAAAAAGACAAAAAAGCAATAAACTCCGGTAGTAGACTAAATTGCATTGTTTCATAAGTAAATCAGGTGATTTTAACTTCTTGGGCTGTGTGTTCCTAAAAACATGGCATTTACATGGTGCACCATCAGCAACCCAACAATGCATGTATATTTAGAAACTTTATCTTTCGCTAGAAACTTAATCCTGGGATCAGGGGGCATTGCTCTTTGAAGCCAAGATGGCTGTTGGTTGTACTGGCAACAACATGGAAGCCTTCTTTGTTACAGAATCTATTACTTACATATACTAAATGCAACCTATGTACTAGAGAAGAACTTTTAAATGTATAAGGGTTGTGGGGAGAAAAGCTTTTACATTATTTTACATGATTAAAAAAAAAGTGTAGTTCTCCTGTAACCCCCCTTTCCATTTAGCACAGAAAGTATCTAATTGGTGAATCCTGCTCAAAATGAGCACGTCTGAGATCACTGACCAGTTGGAGGGGCAGGGACTGCAGGGATTTCTGTTCTGAAATATTTTACGGTGTATATTTGGTTAGGGATTACATTGAAATATAAAAGATACATTGTTTTAATCAGCAGTTTCTGGCCTGTCAGGGGAAAAAACAAAGAAAAATGTTTCCTTCATAGTAGAATTCTCCTAAGTGAGAGGAAAATATTTTAGAACTCTTAAAGGGACTGTCCAACCCATAGCCAATCACTGATCCCCGCAGACATACATAGCCCCTGTAGACAACAGAAGGAACGAGGACTGGAAAGAATACTACAGCCTTTGGAGGCATAATTAGCATGGTTACAAATTTTAGTTTGGTGAGTGGAGATGCTCTTCAATAGGTGGGGGAAATGTTTTAAAACTCTCTCCTTTAAAAGGCATGTCAATCCCCCTAACAATCACTGGTGCTGCTGCTGTGCAAAGGCATGCACACAAAAGGCACAAGCAGCTCCAGAAAACAGCGGAAAGATTGAAGGCTGGTAAGTATGCTTACAAGCCTCACACATATATTTAATCCTTGCGAGGTCAAGGTTTGGGAAGGTAATTGGCATGGTTACAAATTTTAGTTTGGGGGGTGGATATGCCCTTTAATAGGCGAGGCGAAAATTTTTAGAGTGTATATCTGTTGTATTCAGTTAGATCAATTTGACTTGAAGTTTTTGTTCTTGAAGACGTTTAGCTAGTCATCCGACTGGCTTTCTCAATTCAGAATGACTTGTACAAGAATCTGTTGGCAATTAAGTACCCTGGAAAGTCTCAATTATCATATGACAGCCAGGTTTTAGGAATCTTCTGAAGCTAGGTGTGATTGCATGGTGGCTATGGGGAGTTATTGAAACAACCCGGGATAAGGAGCCAAAACAGCATTGGTTGGTTTCGAACCCCCCCCCCCACCTCTATTTAAGCTTAGTTTCTTTATTTTAACATAAATGGCCACCCATAAAACCTCTCTTGAACCAGTACTGTTCCATTGCTAAGATGTTGACATTACAATCTTCTTCTGTTTTGTTATTGGAGCTTTCAGATGTACCAATTGCTGCCTCAGTGTGTTGTTTGGTTTAAAGCAGATAGGGATACAGTGTTTTGTTTTTTTTAAACTCTTCTTTATTTCTCTGAGACCCCTGCTACATATGGGATGACCAGATTCTTTCTCCTGTCTTGCTTTTCCCCTTCACTTGGTATTCGTGTTCTTTTCTTTCCTTCTACCTCTTTTGACAAAGGCCCAGTCTGGACATTCACAAGTGTTAAGGGCTCCTCTGAGATGTTTCATTTCTTTAGCCTTCGCCTCTGTGCTAGTGGGGATGTTCTCAGCTCTGTGTTGCAGGGTTCTGATGACACCAGCTTGTGATCTAATGGGTTTACCATTCTCCCTGACAGCAGTCCAAGAAAGCCAGTGTGGGTTTTTTGGACCTCTTCCGTTGTAAATTTGATGTTTCGGTCTACAGCAGTGATGGCAAACATTTTAGAGGCAGAGTGGCCAGACTGGAACCCAAAACCCCACTTTTTATTGCATAGTGCCAACATGATCATTTAACCTGAGTTTTTACTTTAGAAAAGAAAACTCAAACAGACCCAGACTAATACAGTTGATAGAATCCATTATAGATTACCTATTAACCTCTACATTACCACACAGGCGTTTGAGATCTAAAACAGTGATTATTAACTCCTACATTATTAGACAGGCGTTTAAGATCCATACCAGGGACTCAAGCAGAGCTGAATGCCACATCATAGGATACCATAGATTCTTCTGCACCCAGTACTACACCTTCGGAGCAATTCACCTTGGTGCACTGCAGCTGTGCAGCGTTCCTTTCTCCCCTTAACGTTGCACTAACTGATTTACGATCGGTTAGCGCAACGTTAAGTCTCGGTTTGCGGCGGCTGCGCGAGTCCCGGAAGAGGCACTCGTGCAGCTGGTGCAAAGCGATTTACCAGAGGCTGCGCAGGTCTTACCACTTAAGTATTTAGCGTCAGTTATAGCTGGCGTTAAATACTTACGTGCGGGTGAGATTCACTCAGAGACGCCCAGCCTCTGGTAAATCCCGTTTGTGAGATTTGCCCAGAGCATTTGCGGCTCTGGGTCAATCTCCCTACTTGAATCTTGTTAGAGAAATCTTGGGAGTTCTGAATGTGATGCTTAGAACTTCTATGGCCCTAAGATGTTGGCTAGTTATTTCTTGAATGTTACAGAGTTACAGGCTGCTGACTAAAGGTCTTAGGGGGTTATTCAATAAAAGTTCTTATCGTTTAAAATGGTGCTAATTTTGCCTCAACCAATCAGATGTTAGCTTTCAAATGTTACATAAGTTCTGATTGGTTGGGGCAAAATTAGCACCATTTTAAACGATAAGAACTTTTATTGAATCTCCCTGTATGTGTGTCCCCTTCCTTGTGTTTCTTCGGGAAGTCCATGTACTGTCTGCCATGTACAATGCTTCAAGAACTAAACTTTAAGTCCAGTTGATCCAATTGAATACAACAGATATACCATGACCTGGATGAATGAATATTACAGATATACCGTGACCTGGATGGATGAATATTACAGATATACCGTGACCTGGATGGCATTTGAATTGAATAAATGGATTTACAGATATACCGTGACCTGGAGGATGTGATTGGAGATGGAGATGGAATATCGTATGGATAGAGATAGGATGAAATGGGATTTGATGTGAAATTGAATTGATGAGAAATTTTTGTGAATAATATCATAAAAAAAATTAATTTACAGATTATAAACCGTGACCTGGTGGAGAGATGGAATGGATTTGGATAATGGCATTGAGAGGACATGTGGATGATTGAAATATATATCTTTACAGATTATTACCGTGACCTGGATGGATGAATATTACAGATATACCGTGACATGGATGGATGAATATTACAGATATAATGTTACATGGATGGATGAATATTACAGATTCACCGTGATCTGGATGAATGATTATTACAGCTATACCGTTACATGGATGGATGAATATTACAGATATACCATGACCTGGATGAATGAGAACCTTCACAAGCATTTTAGAGTTCTCCTTTAATAAGCATGAAAAAAGTGTTTGAGTTCTCCTTTAATAATGTGGCAGAGTTCCTTTTCCATGTACCATTGTTTTCTGAAATTGTCCAGATGTGACGATCTTCCACTTCTTCATTTAGATGTTTTTGAAGACTATGTGTCTCCGTCTACAGCTGCACAAAATCTCCTGTATACTGCTTCAAAGAAGAGAAGGGAAGTAAGTTGCTGCCACTGATAATCTGGGTTACATCAGTTTTGAGTTTTATCATAACATATTTTATTTCTTCTTTTAGGTTTTGCCAAAGATGATGGCTTTCTGCTACCAGATACTTACTGGGACCTCTTTAGATCCTAGAAAAATAGATGGAGCACTACATGTAGTGGGCTCTTTAGCTGAGATTTTATTAAAGGTATTATTGTCATTTACAGGTTAATCCTGTCATTGGTTCAGGCTTTTGCTTGTGTTTAGTGCAAATTAACCTAATTAACCTTGTGTTAAGATGTTGAAAAATCACCCAGCACTTTGTCTGAAGCTGTTAGCCTACTATTACATGGATGGCATTCTGCCATGTTGTGCTTATTCTCTGAGGACCTCAAACCAAGCATGGGAAAATAGCCCAAGAAAAGATTAAAGGTTAAAAACCTGATCCCTTTTGCTTTACACCCACCAGAAATCACCCCCAATAAATATCCCCTCCTTCGAGATCTTTACTGAGCTCCTTTTAGTTGCACTTTGCTCATGTCTTTGTAGATGCTGTCTGCTATTATGCATGCAAATTTGCTATTACCTTTAGGAACCTGATATTCATGCCATTGGGCACATTTGCACTGGGTGGCTCATTGTTAATTGATTTCCTTGCTGTTATTGCTTTGGTGCATTGTTGCAGATTTGTTAGAAATGCTGTAAGATGATTATTATAATGTGTTTGTTTGGCAGAAATCAGTATATAAGGATCAGATGGAGGTGTTTGTTCAGAATCACGTCTTCCCGTTGTTCATGTCTGACCTGGGATATCTCCGTGCTAGAGTAAGTGTTGACATTTCCCATAGTGCGGTTTGTACGTTGGAGCTGCCATTGTGATGCTCAATGTTCTTCCACTTTGATTATAGTCCTGTTGGGTCCTTCATTCATTCAGCACATTAAAGTTTCACAATGAAATAAACTTGAAAAATGGAGTGGAACTGGCCAAGAAAAGTCTCATTGAGGATAAGGAGCTGCCAGTGAAGGTGGAGGCTGCAATAGCTCTGCAGTCACTGATCAGTAACCAGAGTGCTGGTAAGTCCTGTATTATTCACAGTGAGATGTTTGAGTTCTGGGCTGGCCACATTGAGATTTTAAGGGTGTGTGAGTTTGTATTGTTCCTCTATAACCATAACCTTTTCCTTTACATCCATGGTTTCCATTTATCGTAATTGTGTTTATATTCTAAATATTCTGTTTACATGTAGTTTTGTAGGATTTAGTCTTGATCCTTCTGTTTATTTTTCAATTTTCCTGTCCTGCAGCTAAAGAACACATGAGGCCTTACATCCGACCCATCATGCAGCAGCTTCTTCATATCGTCCGTGAGACAGAGAATGACGACCTGACCAATGTTATTCAGAAGATGATCTGCGAGTACAGCCAAGAGGTGGCTCCTATTGCAGTCGACATGACCAGGCATCTAGTAAGTGGCCAATTACATTTGCCCAGACCCTTATTATTTAAAATATATGTTTACAAATGCAAAGGCCTAACTAGAATTAGAACTAATAGCTGAAATGTATGATGTAATTGGTATAGCAGAAACATGGTTAAATGAGTTACATGACTGGGCAGAAAATTAAAAAAATGTATTTCTTATTTAGATGTGAGCTGCATAGCAGATCAAAATAACAAAGCTGCAGCCTGGCCTAAATGAAGACTAAAATTTTTTTTTTTTTAATTGTGATATATATGCCCCTTTGTCCCCCTGTAGAGTGTACCAGACACCTTTCTAACCTTTCATAAACCCAAGAGAGCAATTTTCAGAAGCAATGAAATAATTTAAGTTTGCGGGGAGGAATGGAGGAGGTGAATACACAGATATCTTTAGTGGAGAGAAATCCAAATAAAAAAAAAAAGTTCTATAATCACAATAGAAATTATATTTGTTCTGTAATAATACCCATAAGAGCAATTTTCAGTGTGTTTCTATTAGGTAAAACACATGGAGAACTTTAAAACCTTATAGTAGGCAGGGCTATTAAACTCTAGTTGGGCTATACCACAGAAGCGAAACTGCAGAGGCCTGGGTCCCCCTGCAAGTTTCTGGCCATGCCTCTGCCACACCCCCTCCCCAGTGCCAGACTTGAAATTGCGATACGCTGTTTTTAAACACCGGTAACGCACAGACAGTAGTTTAAAACAGCTGATTACACATACCTTAACTAACATGCACGCGATAAGCTGATTAAAAAATAGCTGCTCACAGTACCTGTTGGTCGTCCCTTAGAGTCCTCTGCTACCATAATCACACCTGTGGTTGTGGTGGCACTACTGCTATCAGGGGCCTAACTGCGTATCTGGCGTAACTGCAGGGGCCTCCCCACCACGAGATTAGGGGCTGGGCCCCTATCCCCTCCATGATTAGCTATTTTTAAACAGCTGATCACATGACCGTGGATGTTATGGGCTTGTGGCAGGCCCTACTACCGTTGGGGCCCCCAATTGTCGTAGGGGATGGCAGGGGCAGTAGTTACACTACTTTACATTTAAATACACTGTTTAATGACCTGCAGGAGAGGGAAATTTTATTTTCACAAGGGGATATTATTAAATGAATTGGTTCATTTGATTTTTTTTTTTGGGCTGCATTTTTTAATTGAATGTGTTCAATTTTAGATCCCTTCCATCAAATACAATTAATCAATTGATCACACCAATATTTTTATATAAAATAATCTTAATAAAAATAATTATCCAGCCTAAGACAACCAATGAATATATAGACTTTTTTTGGGTACAGGTCTAGCACCCAAAGGCCCCCGGGCCTCACTTTACTCAGGTCTGTGCTACAAGCAAACTCATTAGTTGTGTGTTTCTGTTTAAAGGCCGAGATCTTCATCAAGGTGCTTCAAAGCGATGAGTATGACGAGGTAGAAGATAAGACTGTGATGGCAATGGGGATTCTGCATACAATCGATATTGTCCTGACGGTAGTAGAGGATCATAAGGATGTAAGTGAATGGACCTATTATTGTTGCAAGTATATTCATATATGGTAATAACAATGCTTTTTTCTTTTTCAGGTAAAGCAGCAGTTGGAAGGGATATGCCTGCAAATCATTGGCCTTGTGTTACAAAAAAACATCATAGGTAATTAGCAGTCATGTGTTGGGGGAAAAACAGACTTTATTTATGCTTAAATTAGTGAACTGCAGAAAATATTCTGTTGCAAGTCTTAACTAAAAAGGTGGCAATAGTGGGGGATCAAAAAAGGGAGAGAAGAGTCACCCCTAATACCACAGGCACATGCCTATGGTTCCCTAATGATAAATCTAGCCCTGTCCACCTATAATTAGAAAGTACTTTATTCTTGCTATTGATAGTGTTATTCTTTTATTATTCCTCTGCAGAGTTTTATGAGGAGATCCTGTCATTGGCCTTCAGCCTAACTAACCAAACAATATCCCCTCAGATGTGGCAGTTACTTGGTATCTTGTTCGAAGTCTTCCAGAGGGATTGCTATGAATATTTTACAGGTCTGGGACTGTTTGGATTTAGAAATTAACAGTTGCTATCTCCCTCTTTATTATGGGAAAATGGTTTATCAAGCATGTGTTTCCCTTAGTGAAAGGTGCACTACAATAATGAAACAGCCCTTTGCTTTCAGGCTTATGTGGTCACTAAAATAGAGTTCCTATACTATCCCAGTTCTTCCCGTCTAAATCCTTCAATCCAATTCACTGCACACACTCATTTAAGTGAAAGATTTAAACCTTGGTTCTGTTACTCAAAGCGACTGATTATCCTCTATTGGTCTACAGCAAAGCACTGCAAGAGAGATTGGTGATTTATAATCTTATTTATAGAGAAGTTATTTCCTCTTTCTGTAGATATGATGCCTCTGCTTCACAATTACATCACAGTTGATACAGATACCCTGTTATCCAACCCCAAAAACCTGGAAATTATTTACACCATGTGTAAAAAGGTAAGACAGGGCACAGACTGGATGAATGGCTTTATGGAATGAAGGGGTGGGGTATTTGTGGGCGGTCTGTAGGAAATTGCCATATTGTCCCTTGCAGTGTATAGATTTGGTATCTATCTACCACCTGCTATGTGTTTTGATGGACAGTAAGTAACTCTCTCTGCCAGGTTCTGACTGGGGACGCTGGTGAAGATGCTGAGTGTCATGCAGCCAAACTCTTGGAGGTTATTGTCCTGCAATGTAGAGATCGTGGGATTGACCAGGTAACAGGACTTGTACCAGTCTACTTTATTTAAGTATCAAAACGTTCTTTCCTGTGAGCGGAATCTGTCAAATGTTTCATAGTAGACCCACAATATCAACCTCTGTTGGACAGTGATCTACATGAGAATGCAACCAGTACCTATTGTAAATCATTAATCCTTGGTTTTGTTTTTCTTAGTGTATTCCACTATTGGTGGAGGCCGTGCTGGAAAGGTTAACGAGAGGCGTTAAATCCAGCGAGCTGCGAACCATGTGCCTCCAGGTGGTCATTGCCTGTCTATATTATAACCCCGCCTTGCTCTTGAACACCTTGGAACAGATTAGATTTCCTCAAAGCTTAGAACCAATCACCACTCAGTTTGTCAACCAGTGGGTCAATGACACTGATTGTTTCCTGGGGCAAGTAACCCATCCATTTCCTAACAGTCTCTTACTGTCTAATCTTGACTTTTAGTATTTTTGCTTCTGTTGGTTACATTTCTGCATATCTCCATAGCTAAGAAATATTCTATAGACCTCCTTTTAATTAAATCTCTGTCAGAGATATGTTATTACTTTCCTTTTATAATCTGTGATTTTTAAAGAGCAGTCCATAGACAACAGTTTTCTTTCATTACAGGCTGCATGACCGAAAAATGTGTGTAATAGGACTGAGCATCTTAATGGAGCTTCCTAATAGGCCCCCAGCAGTTGACACTGTTGCATCTTTAATTGTGCCATCAATTCTTCTTTTGTTCCTTGGCCTAAGACAGGTGTGTGCAAACCGAGAGCACCCTGATCAGCGAAAGGTGTCCCGGACCCCAAAGACAGAGTCTGAAGACAATGGTAAGACTTTCCACCAAGGTTATCTCTTTGTAGTCTTTGCACAATTCATAAATAAACCAATCACAGATCTGTGTAACTACAATGTCTGTTTTATTAAGAGGAGATAGCCAGTGACGAGGAGGATGCCAATGACTTGGGTCAAACCATGCAGGAGAATACAGGGGAAGAAGAGGATGATGAAGATTGGGATGATGAGGTGCTGGAAGAGACAGCCCTGGAAGGATTTAGCACTCTGTTGGACAGCGAAGATGCCCTTGATGAATACCAGTTCTTCACAGAGGCTTTGTTGAGTATGTCCAGTGGCGTAACTACCCCCCCACCGCCCCCGCCACCTCAGGGGGGACTCGGGAGGTAAAAAGGGCCACTATCCCCAGCCAAGAATTCTGCAATCAGCTGTTCTTAAACATAAACGTGATAAGCTGTTTAAAAGACTGGGCGAATAGCGCAAGGAAACATACGCATGATTATCACATATCTTCACTTCATACGCATGATCAGATGTTTAAAAACAGCTGAGCGCACATTTCCTGCCTAGGGGAGGGGGAAGGAGGGGATTTGTCAGGGGCCAGTACTCCAATCTCGTGGGGGGCCCCTGCAGTTACGCCCCTCAGTATGTCTACCATTCATCTATTCTAGCCTTACTGTCAATCTGGCCTGGAAGGCTCCATGTGCAGTAAAGTTTGATGGAGCTATATGCAAAAAGTAAAACTTTAAAGGTGAACTATAGTGCCCACATGAGACTGTATTTAGGTGGGAGGAAGGAAGAAAAATGTTAGTACATATAGAGTACAGTATACACATTATCATAGCACTGTTTTAATGCTGCAGGTCATCTTCTGCAAAAAGAATAGGGGATAGGGATATCTTGCATGAATATAGAGAAGGCAGCAATCTCCTGTGCTATGAGTTACACTGTGTAACAGCTATGTGGTCCTTCAGTAGGTTTACTGTAGAAATGGATCTTCTAGAATTAGAGTTAAGCTAGGTACACACAGGACCGATAAAGTCCCGAAACCGTCGGATCCGGCAGTATCAGAGCTTTATCGGCACTGTGTGTGGATGCTTTTCCAAAAGAGCATGCGACCGCTGAACGTTTGGGTCAGCCAAGTGCTCATTCGGAAAAGTCAGTAACTTCAGAGGGAGTCTGCCGCGCCCGAGGGAAACACACAGTACCAAACGGTCTCCTATAGGGAGAACACTCAGAACTGTGTGTATGCAGATCTTTGATAAATGACAGACAGGATCTGCAAGCTTTAGTGTTTCAAAGGCCAATATCAACTTTATTTTTATGCCACTCTTCTCTCTCTAAGCCCTTTGGTAACAGCTCCTTCCCTTCTCACTCTCCCTCCCCTTAAAGAGAAACCAGAAGGTATGTGTGCTGTGTCCTAACTCCCTGCTAATTTAACTTTTAGTCAAAAATTCAGTGGGCACAATGGCAGAGATGGCAGTTTCTTGCTATTTTTCCTACGGAAACAATTTTTGTTTAGTTATCTATTTTTTTTTTATTTTAGGTGTACAAAGCAGAGATCCATCTTGGTACCACTCCCTGACACAATCGCTTAGTAATGATCAGAAAAAACAGCTGCAGGAGATCTACACACTATCGGAGCATCGGCGGAATGCTGCAGGTCAGTTGCTGCACATGCAAAAGGATATGGTGTGGGAATGGAGAGGAGATAGCAGTCTCCTCTGCTATGGTTTTATACTGTGTAACAGCTACATTTGTGGCCCTTCAGGTGATGCATATATGTACAAATATGGAAGACGTTTAATTTCTACCGCTTATGATTTTGAAGGTTCTCATTCATCCTGTTCATGTTGATGGTATATCTTTGGGATTCAGTTAGATCAACTGGGCTTGAAGTTTAGTCCTTGAAGACATTTTGCTTGTCACCCGACTGGCTTTCTCAATTCAGAATGACTTGTACAAGAATCTGTTGGCAATAAATACCCTGGAATAAGTCTCAATCAGCAAGGGGTCAGGGACTTCCATATACCACAAGTGGTCAGGGACTTCCATACACCACAAGGGTTCAGGGACCCCCATATAACAAGAAGGGGGACCCCCATATAACAAGAAGGGGTCAGGGACCCCCATATAACAAGAAGGGGTCAGGGACCCCCATATAACAAGAAGGGGTCAGGGACCCCCATTAACAAGAAGGGGTGGGTTCAGGGACCCCCATATAACAAGAAGGGGTCAGGGACCCCCATATAACTGCAAGTTGCAAGGAACCTCCATATAACTGCAAGGGGCCAGAGACCTCCATATAACAGCCAGGAGTCGGGGACCTCCTGAATGCAAGGCGTTGATTGATTGTATTGTGGCTAAAACTGCTCTGGGTAATTTTAATGATTAATGTTCAAGCATCAATTTCAGTAAACCTAGATGAAACCCTACACAGCATTTGCTTATGGGAGAAGTCCCTTACATGAACAGCTGTCGGGGTCCAGTATATCATATATGATATGTGAAAGCTCTGTTCTGCATGAACGTGCCATATGCCAGTCCAAAACATTATCTGATAACACAGAATAGTGAAAACAGATATCACAAGAGCACTACAGCTACATGAGATTATTAAAATTAATAAACAAGTTATATTAGCAGAATTCTGCTTCAGGTGGCTTCCTTCTAACAAAGCATTGATTCACTATCTACAGTCGTTCATCGCCATTCGTATCACAGCAGGTCGGTACTTTCCTGTTCTGGAAGGAGTGGAGAGGTGAAAATAACATAATCAGCTGGTGCAACTATGTTAGTGTCCAGGACTTGCTAGAGATATATACATATATAATCAATTATTTATCAATGTAACATATTGGACATTATATTACAGCTACAATTCCATTTGTTATTACCCAAATTATTACCAAAATTCAACATTGTAATAATCTCCCTTGGTTCCTGTAATGTGACAGAATTGCTGAGCTTATTCTTTTTTTCTCTCCTTAGTTACCCGAAAGATTGAACAGCAGCAGGTCTCTGCACAGAGCTTTAGTGGAAATCAGCTGGGAGGCCAGTGACCAGGGAAAGGGGTCACCTTTGCTCGCTAAGTTTGTCCAAGTTACGAAAAGAAACCAATCAGAAATGATAATAATTTTTGGCATTTTACACCAATGGTAAAGTGTGAGGATAACACTCATTGTCTTGAGTTTTGGATCAGGACGCTAGGAGTGGGCACCTGAATTATACTTATCATTGGTCTATGGCCTTCACCAAAATGCAATTCGTTCAGCAGCATCTAATATCCTGCAAACTTGATTTAATATCGCAGGTCTACAAGGATATACACCTCTTCATGAAACACACAAAGTATTTAACCTTTGACGCAGGAAATCGTTAAACTGCTGTTGCTCCAACATGCAGGTGATTTAGAGATTGCTGGTAAATTGTATAATGGAGATGTTCTGGAATAAGAGAAAAAAAGTCTCATTAGATGGCATTAGAATTAATAAGATAATAAATAAATATGCAATTAGAGGAGATTCCAACCATATTTTGCAGCACCTGTTCCTATTTCTATTGCTTAAATTAAAGAAGAAGTAGGTCCAAGAGAGTCTAAAGAGTATTATGACATTATCCTAAAATACAATGAATTCACCCAGACTGTACCCACTATTTAACTGGTTAATGTCTTATTGTCCCACCCACTGTAAGTCGCCATTATAGTATTTAAATCCCTAACACCCACCCTCCACTGCTTGTAGATTTTACATGAATTGATACAACGCATTTGTCAAAAAGGAAGTGCTGTTAAACCAATAACAACCAATCATCTGTTAGCTTTTTCATGTTTACAGCATTCAGAAAACTTTTGATTAGATGCATTAATAGCGCTTGCAAGCATTTGCTGGTATTGTTACATTAACAACATTTTAGTTGTATATTAATATTTGTTATAAGGAGAAACTTTTTTTTGCTCTTTAAAATGAATTTTTTATTCGCTGACTAGAAGAACTGTTCAGCTCTGTATGTATGTGTAAATATAAATAAGTATATTTATACATGTATGATTTATGTGATCCGAAATATATGCACATTAATAGTTTGTTGATGTCCAAACACTCCGTGTTTGGATACATACTTTTAAATTATTATTTCTACAGTTTGTTAAAATAAAGGCAAAGTTAATTGTGTGTGTATTGTTTTTGGGAAATAAATGGATTCCATTGAATTGTCTGTAAAAGAAATGTTCCTGCAATAAAATGTATGCTGGGGTGGGTGGGTTGGCAATTCGGATTGGGATCCTGGGCACACACTCTTGCCCTGGTACTTCTCTCCAGAAATACTCAGAAAAGGGATTACTAAATGGTCTTTTTTGTTCATTCATTATTTCAAAGTGCAAGTGCTACAAACTGCAATCTGCAACATTTCTGTCTTTTCCTAAAACCTTTATCAAGCTTCCGCACACCGATATAGTTTCACATTTTTTTTTTATGAAGTTATATATTATATAATAACTTATATAAAATATAGTTATATATATGCAATGGGGTGTGTTGGTGCGCTCTCACTGTACTATGAGGTATTGACCTGGGTGCCACTGATAAATAATAGGTACATAAATACAAAAAGGATCAATGCACACGAGGATTTATTAATGGTGTTTTATTCCACCAACAAACAAAACAGGCCTTACAGACCTTGGTGACCATGCAGCATTGCAACACAGGCACATCGAACACCTACACACATGCAAGTGTCACTCCAAGGCATACTGCATCAGTCCTAAACTAGTGGAAAAAAGAAGGTAAAGAAGGGTATATAAGCTCACATGAGTCCCTGGATAGGTCATATGAAATAAAGAGAGTAGCAGGTATGGTCTTGTTGCACCCAAGGAATGTATAGTTTAACTAGGTTAGGATTGATGCTTGCATACTGCCTTGGAGTGGCGCATCAGCTTAAACTTGTTTGTACAAACAATGTAACTACACGTACTGTATCCATTTGAACTTCAGTGCAGGTGATTATCCTTCATTGTTTGCATACATGTCTAATTCTTTTACCCAATTCATTTAGAATTGTATGTGTAGTTGAGTGGTGGATAGTATGTAAATATATTTATATCTTCATAGGAGATTGCATTGAGTTTTTAGGAGCTACCAAAGAGGTGTGGGGTATAGGATATTGCATATAGGAAAGGTGTATATGTATGTGTGTACTATCTTAGTGTTAGCATTTAAACGACCATCAATAAATGTACATAAAGTATGACTCTCAGCTCTGTATATTAGGTACAGAGCTGAGAATCTTATTTTAATATGGGATAGTCAAAATGGAAGGTTAAACCACACCCCTATAACTGCTATGGGTTTTCCATGCGGTTACTGAAAGGAAGCGGTAATGTCAGTTTAACATCCAATGTTCTGTGGTATGAAAAACGTGACAGTCTTGGCCAATAAAAAAAAGCTTTCTGTATGTTACAGAGGAAATGATGTATATGTAGGAAAGAGGAAATAAAGGATGATACTTTGCATGAAGCTGGAAGAAATATATGTATATATTCCATTATTATGGCAATGTTGTTATAATAACATGAGGTACCTTCTGTTATAAGAAGGCTCTATATCATTCTATATTCTGTGGGGAGCTTTTAGCTCCTTGACCCCATCTTAACATAAGCTATAAAGCTAATAAGTATCATGTGCTCCCAAGTCCTAACCCCATAGAAACTGTAAATCTGGAACTTGCTGTGGTAAATACTAAAAATTCTAAACATAGCATGTTAATCTGGATCCTGTATAAGATCTAAGGTTGTCCAATGGTGCTGTGGCAGGATTGCCTGGGTCTATTTTCAGACATGCTGGTTTATTCCACTTAGACCCCATAGATTCTAGCTGACAGGTAGGTGGTATAGGAAAGGAAGGGCAAGTTTAGTAAAGTTCAAGACTCCTACTGCCTAAAGAGACCTATTTAATCCTTCTCTACTCCAATAGTGTAATAGTTATGGATGTAATGGAAGGACAGATTGATCAATTGCATGTTTGAGCCCTTCGGTAGGAATTACTAAATCACAATTGTGGGCTTTTAATGTCTGTTAGTCAGAAAAAGTATTTTATTCCACTATGTATGAAAACTAAATTTCCCAGCTTTCATGTGAAAAGTTAAACACATATGCTATATGAAATATGCTATATCATTATGCTGTATTGCATCTGTACACATTCATTAACCAATGGACGTAAAGAAGAAACTTACTGTAAACAGAGAATGTTTGGATTTGTGGATTTCAAACACGTGAAAAATCCCTTCTCTATATCAGGCTGTATTGCATCTGGATACTAGAGATGGTCAAACTTCATAAAGTTTGGTCCGTTTTCGAACTTCAGTAAAAGTTGGAAAGCTCGAATTTGGACCCATTAAAGTCAATGGGGGAGTGATAGTTTGAAAAGTCTGGGTGATTTACATCTAAACTAACAATGGTAACTTACTGTAAATGGCTGTGACACCTGGGAAATGGTCTGGGGAACATGTCACTGTCACCAAAACTTGTTAAAACCCTTCTTAAACATGAGCGGGCAATTGTTGAGTTTTGCGCAAGCTACATTCAAGGGTTACAGCCAATTAGAGGGATACCGAACGATATTTTCGAGGATTACCGAAAATGAACGATACTTTTGAGGTTTAGCGATCTATATATTCTAGGATTAGCGAACGGCCCGTAAATTCGATAATTATCGAAAATACAGCAGCGAGCCAGGAAAAACAAACTAGTTCATCCAAACTCATAAAGTTCGGCTCGATGTCGGGTAATGCCTAAGCTACAGGACATTAAGAAGAAACGTACTGCTAACAGAGAAGTTTGAGGATTGATATAAATAAAAAAGTAAAGCTGCAGCCTTTTCTCCACCTACAAGTCCCATGTCGGTTGTTGTTGTGTGGTGCAGTATTTCTCAAACTTTTTATCTGTGGGGACCCCTTGAAGCATTTTTTTGTGTCTTGGGAACCCCTACATAAAATAATGATTATATATTATTATTTTTCCTTTTCTTTCTCGGTCATCAAATCATCAAAATACATAATTATTCAGGCATAAGTCCAGTAGGGAACACACTTGTTCTGTGTCTGCCATGTACAATGCTGTTTTGACACGTTATCCTGGGCAGTTTTGATAACACCCCTTAGCCTCAATGCATCCAGAATGCATTCAGAAGGTCCCTAACACCTGGCTGTCATATGCTAATTGGGACTTTCCAGGATACTTAATTGCCAACATATTCTTGTACTGAATTGAGAAAGGCAATCAGATGACTAGTGAAATGTTTTCAAGAACTAAACTTTAAGTCCAGTTGATCTAACTGAATACAACAGATATACCATCACCTAGATGAATATGAACCTTCACAAGCTTATTCAATCTGTTTTTATATTCAAGCTCCCCCATTTACTTTAATATTTTATTTGCCCTTCTCTGAACCCTTTCCATTTCCAAGATGTCCTTTTTGTACACAGGATTCTAAAACTGCACTGCATATTCCAAATGATACCGTACTAATGCTTTGTAGTTTGTTATCCACCAAAACTCCAAGATCCCTTTCCAACAGGGATTCACATCAGAGAGCAGAAAAAGGTTTTAAGTACAAAAATATCAACATTGAATCTCATTTGCCACTTAGCAGCCCAATGTGACAATCCATCTAGATCCACCTGCAACAATTGTACATCCTCTCAGGCTTTTAATAGTCGACAAAGTTTTGTGTCATCTGTAGTGATGGGCCCGAACCAGAGTTCAGGCTGAACTTTAAGAGTTGGTATTCTATCCAAACTAGTTTGAGTTCAAACTAGTTCTGTGTTTCCAAACTTGCAGACTTATTTTTGATAAGCAAAATATATACAAAAGATGGTATAGTATACATCACTATCCTCAAATGTAACGGTCGATTTTGTTAACCCTCAAATGTAGTGGCCGATTTCAGTAGTCCTCAAAAGTATCATTCGATATCCGTAACCCTCAAATGTATCATTGGGTAACCCTCGAATTGCCCATAACCATCAAATGTAGCATGCGGAAAACCGTCAATTGCCTGATCATAGGGAAAGAAGTGTTTAAACAGGTTTTGGTGATAGGTACATGTTCCCTAGACTATTTTCCAGGTGCCAGAACCATGTACAGTAAGTTACTATTGTTATTTTAACTGTGATTTCTTTGAACTTTTCAAACTATTTCGTTTTCGAACTTCCAAATTTACAAACTTTTACTGAAGTTCAAAATTTCAGAAACAAACTGAACTTTAGGAAGTTTGTCCATCTCAAGTCACCAGCAAACACAGAAATCTTGCTGACAATACCCACTTTCAATCATTAATAAACAGATTAAATAGAATATAATTTCTACCCTAGGGGTTTTACCACGCAGTTATAATATTAATTTGTCTTCTTTATAATCGTGGTAATAGAAAGTGTTCCAGAATGTTTTTGTAAAAAAGAGACTGTGGTACTTTTTTTTCTTTATATATTGATTTTTTTCCCCAAAACAGTAGATTGGGTTCACTATTTCCACCTATGTTTGTTTTTACTGAAGTTATCAGTGCAGATAGCAGATAGCAGATCCTTCTTAAAGCTGTTACACAAACTCTGTTCACACGGGTTCCTTGCCACCTGGAAGGTTAAGTAAGTTCTTTAAAGACACAGTCTAATAATAATCTATATAAACCACTTGGAGTGTATAACTCAACCGAAACTTGTTCTCTCTCTGCTAAATTGCTCTTTTGTACATAATGAAGGGACATTTCCTGTTGATAGTTCTGACTGGGTTGTGCAGTGGGCAGACACAGCTAGGTAAGTCGGTTTCTAATGTTTTCTGTTTATGTAAATGGCATAGTACTACACTTTATTGGGGAATGAGAGAAAATACTGATGTTATATCGTTTAGTATGCGTTTTACACTAATTTTGTGGCTCTGTGACATACTTTTAGAAAATTGCATAGGGAACATGATAGAATAGTGTACAAAAAATAAAACGCATGGGGTCTCCGGACAAGAACAACTAGTTACATAAAAAACATTTTATATAATTATATTAGAAACTTAAAAAACATTGAGTGACCGACAGATTCCGTGCACAATTTCCTTGGAAAGGACCACCATTTGCACTAAGGTCTTCACTCTCAGCAAGTAAAGATTTGTGTATATACAGTCTCATACATCGATATAAGGATAGTGGTGAGTATTCATAACCATATTTATTTGTCCTTTTGACAAAGGCATATGATACAATACACATTAAAGGGCATGTCCACCCCCAACACACACAAAAAAATACTATGCTGTATGAAATCCCCCCCAAATCTAGACTTCACTAGGTAAAAGTTGCTCCATTCGGCTCCTAAATATACAGTTTCCAGGAAAAGGATGTGAACCCTTTGGAATTACCAGTATATGGATTTCTGCACAAATGGGTCATAAAATGTGATCTGATCTTCATCTAAGTCACGACTGTAGACAATCACGGTCTGCTTAAACTAATACCACACAAATAATTAAATGTTTCCTTGTTTTATGCAAGTCAACAATTCTTACAATGCTTACAACCCAATCACTTTATGTACACATACAACCTATCAGTATGTCTTTGTGATTGTGGGGGAAACCGGAGTGCCCGGAGGAAACCCACGCAAGTACGGGGAGAACATACAAACTACTTGCAGATGTGTCCAAGGGTGGAATCGAACTCAGGGCCTCAGAATTGCAAGGCATCAGTACTAACCACTGAGCCACCGTGCTTTAAACCACTGAGCCACCTCTGTAAAGAGGAATGGTCAAGAATTACTCCTGACCATTGTGCACATCTGATCTGCAACTACACGAAAGTTATTGCTGCCAAAGGAGGTTCAACCAGTTATTAAATCCAAGGGTTCACATAATTTTTCCACCTGCACTGTGAATGTTTACATGGTATGTTCAATAAAAACATGGAAAACATTTAATTATTTGTGTGGTATTAGTTTAAGCAGACCATAATTGTCTATTGTGACTTAGATGAAGATCAGATCACATTTTATGACCAATTTGTGCTGATAATTCCAAAGAGTTCACATATTTTTTTTCCTTGCAACTGTACTTACCAGTTTTCGTTCCCTCGGCTGCCTTCTGCTGTTTGTAGAAGAATGTTGATTTTATCTTATTGGTTTAAAATCACAGGGATATAATTTGGAAACATACTCTCTAGAATCCATTACCTGAGGAAGGGGGCACTCCCCCGAGACCAAGTGTTTTGATGTTGTTGTTGGCTTAAAATAAAAATATTATACTTTGGAGTGCGACCTCACCGACTTGTAATTATTGTACTTCCCAAAATCCCCCTTTAATATGTTGCACTGTACATAAATGGGAAATGCATTACACAGAGCTGTGATAAGATCAAGTTCACTTCATTATCCTAACCCTGCAGCTCTGCACCATTCAATATTGTGTATACTCGGTATTGTGTATGTATTCTGCATTGTTTACATGCTCTGTATTGTTTGCCTATTCTGTAATGTATAACATATACATTATACAAGTAAACACCCGATTCTTTAAATCGCAAATTCAAAACTGGCAACTCCGTATTCCAGAGGCTATTCTTCATAGAACTTCAACCTTTTGGGAGAAAAATACAATTTACAGTTAGAAATCTCCTTAAACCCATTATGATATGTAATAAAATCCCACTAAATATTAAAGGGCATGTCCACCCAAAAATGTATCTTTTAATATTCTGTTCATTAGCCTTTCCCAACCCAACCGCCTCATTAATTAAAAGAAGGTTCCGATATCTACTTACAGCCCCTTTGCTCCCGCGCCTATTTTGTCTATTTTTAGTAGTGGAGCAAATTTTAGATTTGGGGGTGGACATGCCCTTTAACCCCACTCATGTCTTGAATTAAATGGCATGCCACAGGGGTGGGTGGACACAGCCGCCAATTAACCCTAAAGAGATCAAGGCATAAGTGCTATCAGAGAAAGAAATGAACCAGCTCTTTGTTTTTAATAGCTTCTAGTTTTTCAAACTAAACACTCTAAAACTCTGAAATGCCCTCAAAAGCTATATATTTTTAGAACCGAAACATCTTCAGATATGTGCCTGTGTTATTGTTTTATACACACACACAGAACTCTGCACACAGTTATTTTTTTTAGAAATTTTCCCTTTTTGCTGATTTTTTTGGGGAAAAATATAGAAAAGAAGCTTCAAACTTAGGCTGGTTACACACGGGCTGATTTTTTGACCCAATCTTCCCATACCTCCGTGAATCAGTCTTTCGGGCCGGAAATATGTGATGGTTTCAGCCATAACCGATGTCGGACTGGACGAATGGATGACCAGACACATTGGTAAATCACGGCCGATCGTGCAGTTCTCTGTCGGTTGTGCAGACTGTCGGCCGCGACAACTAATCGCTCACTAGTAGCGAATGCTCAGACAAAAATAGGGAGCCATTGTGTAAATCTGTGGAATTCAATAAGATGAACTGGACTTACAGTTTAGTTCTTGAAGACGTTTCGCTAGTCATCCAACTGGATCTCTCAATTTAGAATGACTGTGGCATTCTGTTGGCAACAAATATCCCTGACTGTGTCCCAATAAGCATATAACATCAAAGTTTCAGGGACCTCCTGAATGCAAGATGTTGATTGTATTGTTGCTACGTGGATTTCCAAGTTTTAAGCGTGTTTAAAGAATCAGCCTGCAGGCTGGGATACTCACTAGGTACACTTTAGGAGGAGGTTAAAGTCCAAGGAAAAGTAGCAAATAGATCAGGCGAGTAGCTGGAGGATGCAGGTAGGTGACTGGACACAGGAGCAGGCAGAGGTAAGTAGTTGGAGGCTGAGGTAGTAACTGGATTCTGGAAGAAGGTAGGTAGACTGGATACTGGGTTCAGGCATAAGTAAATAGCCAGTAAATTTCCTTCTGTGCTAGTGGGGATGTTCTCTGCTCTGTGTTGCAGTGTTCTGATGATACCCAGCTTGTGATCAAAAGGGTGGTGGGAGTCAAACTTCTACCAAGCAGTCCTAGAAAAGTCAGTGTGTTGTTTTGTACTTCTTCCTTTGTAAATTTGATGTTCTGGTCTACGGCATTGATATGTTCTGTGAAGGCTTTTACTTCCTTCTGGTGGAATTTAACCCAGGTGTCATCAACATATCTGATCCAGTCGCTGGGAAGGTATTAAGAGCCTGTGTTTCCACAATGAAATCAACACCTTGCATTCAAGAGGTACCTAACACCTTGCTGTTATATGGGGGTCCCTGACATCTTGTTGTTATATGGAGATACCTGTCCCCTTGTTGTTATATGCTGATTGGCACACAGTCCAGGGTATTTATTGCCAACAGATTCATTCTGAATTAAGAAAGACAGATGGATTAGCACAAGTCTATGCATAATTTTGGGGCTGCACTCTAAGGGCATTCTTTGGTTTAATTGGTTGAATGTGTAAATCTTTTTTTACAAAAAACCCCAGTCCATCACTATACATTTTAGTATTGGTTTACGCGAATGTCAGAGGACAATTTAAGTGCTTCTGAATGTACAGTATGATCTGCGGCACTTAGGTCCTTTTATTTGGAGATCACACACCGTATGAGCTGCGGTATTTAAAGGATTAAAAGTAACAAGGCAACTTTATGAATAGCAATTAACCATATGGACAGTATAATGAATTTTGCCTCACCCTGACTGGCCCCTCAATACTAGACCTCTACCCAAAAAAATCTTAATATTAATTAATTGTCTTAGGCTGGATAATTGACTTGTTTGTTTTAGGGTTATTTTATAAAAAAAAATGATCACCCGATAATTTATTAATTGAATTTGATGGAAGGGATTGAAAAAATTACACACCCTCTATAAAAATTGTAACTAATAATAAAAAAAACATCCAAAGAACCAGGTATATTAATTAAACATTTTTTTAGATTAATACATTAAAATTAAATTTTATCAATTAATCCAGTTTTGCCATACCTATAATGAGACTTGATTTGAAACTATTGGTCTGG
Organism: Hymenochirus boettgeri; assembly: GCA_019447015.1. Lineage (NCBI taxonomy): Eukaryota > Metazoa > Chordata > Amphibia > Anura > Pipidae > Hymenochirus > Hymenochirus boettgeri. The sequence continues at coordinate 196,295 of CM033471.1, forward strand.
CCAATTACTACAACCCAAGTTTCTCATGCAGCCCCCTGTGAAATTTAATTGATCACCCCTGAAGTAAAGGGGCACTAAACCGATAATTTAATGTACCTTGCACTTTTTATTCACAGGGAGGTGAGTTCGCTTGTTCCCACCTCCCTGTGAATAATAGAATGCCTGGGTTAAAGAGCTAACTTACCTGCTGGCGCTCCTCTCTCTGCTTCTCTTCAGCTGATGAATGCACTAATTCTATCAAGCTACTATCTTTATTATAGGCGCGCATGTGCAGAAGATAGGAGTGTGGTCAAGACATCTGGTAATGAGAAGCTGCGGAAGGAGCGCTGGCATGTAAATTTAACTCTGTAACCCAGGCGTTCTATTATCTACAGGGAGGTGGGAATAAGCGATCTCACTTCCCTATGAATAATAATAAAGATGTAAGTTACATTAAATTACTGGTTTAGTATCCCTTTAAATGGAAGAACCGGTAAGCTTGTTCCCTTTAACTGAACCCACTCAAAACCCATACACATATTGGCACAGAAACCAGCACAGGCTGCATTCTGTATTAGAAATGATTACTAAAGCCAAAAGGAAGGAGCCTTTTAAACAGACCATTTACCCGCATCCAGAGCTTTATCCTGTTAGATAGTTAAACTGTACTATCTGATTTATATAACCACTCTCAAATGGATATTGTGCCTTATGTAATAACTGGGGTAAATGTCAGGAGACTAACTAAAGCTAATCACATATTGGTATTTATTTCATAGCCCCTGGTGTCTAATAAAATGCAATGTTATTTCTCTTGAACATTCCATATCGCTCTCAATAAGGGAATCCATTGTTTACTACAAATGTAACATGTGCTGACACTTCCCTGCAGGTTCATATAACCTCGAAAGTCAGGTGAGTGTATCCGGCTTGTCCTCCGGGGCTTATATGGCCAACCAGTTCCATGTTGCTCAGTCTACGAAGATGGCAGGAGCTGCCCTGTTCGCCGGAGGTATGGAATCAGTTAACTCTTTTCAGGTAGTTAAAATCTAAGAAGATATTTGATTTGAAGTCAAAGGGTATGTTGGAAAAACATTCTATCAAAGGGACTGGGTTAATGCACTACTTATTTACTATCCATTTAAATCAGATTGAGGGCACGGCCACACTGCGCTGCAAACGGAATCGCAATCGCAATCGCATGCGTTGCCATGATTGCTGTTAGAAAAAAAAATCGCATGTGCAAATACGTGCACAATCGCAAGCTCAATTGCAAACGCAATTGCAGAAAAAGCACGACAGTTTGGCCTAGCCCTGATAAAGACCGAAAAAAAAGATTAACTAAAGTAAACAGTTCAGACTATCAAACAGTCTTGTCTCATGCTCCCATGTGAACATTCGAAATGCTTTGGGTTGTATTCAATAATAACATAAGACTTCTCATCAGTGGGAGTGACCTGGGCATGTGTGAGACTCAATAAAGTCAGTGGATAAAATAGTGGGTGTGTCTTTGAGCCTGGAAAACTAGCAAATAAAGCACATGGCCTACTGTATGTTATTAAGATACATTTCTCAACAGCCATGTAAATGTGCTGTAAATAAACAGACTCTGTCATGTGTTGTAATTCTGGCCCAAACCATCGATCAATGTAAATGTGTCACATGGTATAAATGAATCAATTAAGGCACAACACTGTCAATGAGCAGTTTCTGAGCAATAGCAGCTTAACTATAAACTGACTGTTCTATTGTTCCATTCTGTTCCAGGTCCCTATTATTGTGCAAGGGGAAGTATGGTCACTGCTACCAATGCTTGCATGAAAATGCCTAATGGCATTAATGTAAACACCCTGATCTCTAGGACCCAGAGCTACGCCGATTCTAAACTTCTCGACCCATTATCAAACCTTACAAACCAAAAGGTCTTTATATTCTCGGGCTCTAAAGATACAGTCCTAGTTCCAGGTGAGTAATGGCCATTATCATTGCTTACATTAACCACTTTAAAAACACATAACCTCACTCACTGTCTGAACTAAACTGAAGTAAAGTCACTCACTAGTCCCCACAATACTCACATGCAGATTCCCAATTACATAGCGACAAAATGTTACACTGTTACATAGTTATATAGTTACATGGATACATTGTTTCATAGATATACTGTTACATAGGTACTGTATGTGGTTACATCAGACTCTCCTCTTCCATGAGGCAGAGTAAGCCTTGTGGCAGCAGTATAAGGGTGGAAAAAATCAAAGAACCTCAACATCACAAACTTATATATACCAGTCACTGTTGGCAAACTTATATGTACCAGTCAAACAGAGGGAAAACTTGTATGTAAGAGTCAAACTGTGGGCAAACTTTTTTATAACAGCCACACTGTGGCCAAACATGTATGTACCAGTCACACTCAATGTGGGCAAACTTGTATGTAGCAATCCCACTGTGGTTGAAGTTGCATGTACCAGTCACACTCACTGTGGGCAAATTTGTATGTACCAGTCACTGTGGACAAACTTGTATGTACCAATCACACTCACTGTGGCCAAACTTGCATGTGCCATTCACATTGTGGGCAAACTATGTATGTATGTATCAGTCTCTGTTTGGCACATATATTACCCACTCCATTGCGCATATATATGTCAGCTCTCCAGTTTCCCAGCCACTGTTAGGTAAGCCCTCCAGCTCACCAGCCACCAGTAAAAACTGGCTGGGGAACTGGAGGTCTGACCTAATAGTGGCTGCAAAACTGGAGGTCTGACCTAACAGTGTCTGCCGAACTTGAGGTCTGACCTAAAAGTGTCTGGTGAAATGGAGGTGTGACCTAACAGTGTCTTCTGAACTAGATGGCTGACCTAACGGCTGACCTAACAGTGTCTTGTGTAAGCCCTCCAGCTCGCCAGCCACTGTTAAGTAAAAACTGGCTGGTAAACTGGAGGTCTGACGTAAAAGTGGCTGCCAAACTGGAGGTCTGACCTAACAGTGGCTGCTGAACTTGAGGTCTGACCTAACAGTGTCTGGTGAACTGGAGGTCTGACAAAACAGTGTCTTCTGAACTGGAGGGCTGAACTAACAGTGGTTGGAGGGCTGATCTAACAGTGGCTGGAGGGCTGATCTAACAGTGACTGGTGTACTGCAGGGCTGACCTAACAATGGCTGATAACACTCTCTGCTGAGATGGAGGACTGACCTAACAGTGTCTGGTTAACTGGTGGACTGGCCTAACAGTGACTGATGTACTGGAGTGCTGACCTAACAGTGTCTGGTGAACTGGACGGCTGACCTAACAGGGTCTGCTGAACTAGAGGTCTGTCCTAACATTGTCTACTGAACTGGAGAACTGAACTAACAGTGTCTGCTGAACTGAAGGGCTGAACTAGCAGTGTCTGGTAAACTGGAGGGCTGGAGGTTCAGCAGCCAATGTTAGGCAGTGGCCAGCCCTCCAGTTCTCCAGCCAGTGTCAAGTCAGCCCCTCCAGTTCACCAAACACTGTTAGTTAGTGCACCATGTCCACCTCCACGAGCGATCCACAGGTAAACATAGGGTCGCCGAAAAAGATTTGGCTCAGGTGCCAAAAGGTCTAGAATCACCCCTGGGTAACATTATTACATAATGACATTGTTAAACAGTTATATTGTTACATTGTTACATAATTATATAATTACATTGTTACATACTTAGAAGGTTACATAGTGACCTAATGCTATAGTTACATTGTATTGGAGGTTTAATGCTTTTTATATTCCAATACTGGTTATTAATTATATATTTTCCTGGTCACTTCCCACAATTCTACTTATATCCCCTTTAACCACTATTTAGAAGTCCCCATGTTTCTCTCACCACAATTACAGAAAATGTTGCATTTCCACAGGATTAAAGGGAACAAAAGGATTAACCACCTCCATCATTTACATATTCCTATAGAATGCAACATAAATCATGTTTATCTTACCTCTACATACACATCCTACATGAAAGCTGCCCATACACTACATAATCACCTTTTGACTTTCACACAATGTTGGACCACAAATGTTTGCCCGTGTTATTAATCTGAATCAACCAATCAGATGTTACCTCACTGCAGTAACTAAGTAAAAATCTGATATCTGATTCTTTATTACAAGCCAAAAGCACGGGCAACCATTTGCACCTTTTATTTTATTAGCCCTTTTATGTAGAGTAGGGAGGGGCAGACAAATAAAGGAAAGTTATTACAACTTGGTACCTGTCAACAAGGGAACATGCAGTAATGGGAATACGTGTCTTTAGATGTAAAAGCAGCAAATGGACGATGACTGAATCTACAATATTGTGAACTGTAATTTTATTCTCCATTCACAGGAGTGTCCAAAAAACTGGAAGAATATTATAGAGCTTATATAACTGGCCCAGGAGCCATAAAAACCGTCTACGATATTCCAGCTCAGCACGGAATGGTGAGTAATGAATTTAACTGGGTAGGGTCCATGTGGCCAGGTATCTTGGGCCTTCAAAGTATTGTATGACATCACTTAAACAGGGAAAGTGTTAAGGAGAGATTAGATTACTTCTCTTTCTCATTATGCTAATAGTCCTCACAGGAAAGGGGACTTCTGGGTAATTTTCACATTTTATGGTAGCCTTTTAAAGGATATGTACACCAGGGATATTGGGTTTTTGTGTTTTTTTGTTTTTTAATTACCCATTACTGAAAACTTTAATTTTTCCCAATTATCACTGAACAATTTTTTGTTGTTGATCTGACCCTATTTTTTTAGATATCCAATCTGAAACATCTTAAATTTCATCTGTCAATCAAGTGCTTAAGTAGCATATACTCTTCTGTTATGTATAGTTTTTCTGTAGCTGGAATGGCGACAGTTAGTATGTGAACTGAATGATGTGAAATTGCCTCTCCTAATGTTGCCTCATAGGGATTACTGAGCATGCTTACTCTCACAATGTGTCAGATAGTCTGGCAAGGGACTGTGGGGCTGAGCTTGAGCAAAAGAAGTACTGGGTTAAAGTCATGCAGCAATACAAACACATCTACATACATTCATTTATAGACTGAAATTAGAGATGTCCGAACTTCGCAAAATCCAGTCCGCTCGAGGATCCGCAAATTTTTGAAAAAATTCGAAAATTTGAAAATCCGCGAGCGGACCCATTGAAATGAAAAATATCTTCGAAATTACGAGATTTCTCGTAATTTCGAAAATTTTCGAAAATACGTATTTTCGAAAATACGAGTAATCATCGTAATTTAAAATTTTTTCGAAACTATGTATTTTCTAAAATACGAGAAATCCTCTTAATTTCGAAAATTTCCAAAAATACATGGATTTCTTGTATTTTTCGAAAATCCGAGAAATCCGCGGTTCGGAAGTTCGGAAGGGGGAAAATCCGAAAAAATACGCCGTTCGTGAACGGGATAAATCCGCGGCAGATCCGAGTTCGGGTTAGGGTTACCCTAACCCTAACCCATCCCTAACTGAAATGAGGAAAAGTCATTTTTACAGTATACATTTCCTGTAACTCCTAAAGTATAGTATAGTATAGAATTTGAGGTTGATTAAAGACATCCATCCACCCAGTCCAACCTACTCAGCCGTACCCATATATCATGCCCAACTGTTGATCCAGAGGAAGGCAAAAACCCCCACAAAAACTCCAGAATTATAATGGGGAAATACCCCAGTAAAATGCAACATTCCTTGTTTTCAGAATCTCATCCAGCTTTCTTTTGAAACTATCCAATGAACCTGCCATAACAACGTCCACTGGAAGCTTTACCTTTCCCACAGTGAAAAACCCTTTTAACCTTGAAGATTAAACTTCTTTTCTTTAAGTCTTAAGGGATGCCTGTGTGTCCTCTGAGATGTTCTATTGGTGAACAATACCTCAGACAGTTTATTGTATGGCCTGTAATGTATTTATACACGGTAGTCATGTCCCCACGCAATGGTCTTTTCTCTAGAATACATAATTTTAACTTATCCAATTTGCCTTCATATTTAAGCTCCCCCATTCCCTTTATTTTTTTAGTTGCCCTTCTCTGAACCCTTTCCATTTCCGAAATTTCCTTTTTAATACACAGGATTCCAAAACTGCACTATATATTCCAAATGAGGCCTTACCAATGGTTTGTAAAGAGGGAGAATAACACTTTTCTCCCATGAATTCATACCTCTCTTTATACAACACAATACCATGCTGGATCTGGCTTTTGCTGCCTGGTACTGCTTGCTACATTTGAGTGTGTTATCAACCAATATTCCAAGATCCTTTTCCAACAGGGAATCACTTACTACAGAGCCATTAATAGTATAAGCAGCACAAGTATATTTAAGTCCAAAATGCATCAATTTACATTAATCAACATTGAATCTCATCTGCCACTTAGCAGCCCAATGTAACAATCTATCTATCTATAGTATCCCTGTACCAACCAGAACTACAGAATATATATTAATACCAGTAATTCTCAATATTATATAGTATCCCCGTACCAACCACAACTACAGTATATGTATTAATACCAGTAATTCTCAATATTATATAGTATCCCTGTACCAACCAGAACTACAGTATATGTATTAATACCAGTAATTCTCAATATTATATAGTATCCCCGTACCAACCAGAACTACAGTATATGTATTAATACCAGTAATTCTCAATATTATATAGTATCCCCGTACCAACCAGAACTATAGTATATGTATTAATACCAGTAATTCTCAATATTATATAGTATCCCTGTACCAACAAGATCTACAGTATATCATGGATACTGGAACTGGAGAGCAGGATACAGGGGCTGAAATCTGGATGCTTGAACTGGAGAGCAGGATACAGGGTCTGAACACTGGTCCTGAAAAGCGGGATATAGGGGCTGGAAATTGATACTGAAGAGCAGGATACAGGAGCTGGACACTGGAACTGGAGAGCAGGATGCAGAGGCTGAAAATGGTACTGAAAAGCAGGATACAGGGGCTGGAAACTGGAACTGGGGACCAGGATACAGGGACTGGATACTGGAACTGGCAAACAGGATACAGGGGCTGGATACTGGAACTGGAGAGCAGGATACAGGGTCTGGATAGTGGAGATTAGGATATAGGGGCAGGATACAGGGGCTGAATACTTGATAGCAGGATACAGGTGTTGTATACTGGTAGCAGAGAGCAGGATACAAGTGCTGGATACTGATACCGGAGAGCAAAATACAGGGGCTGGATACTGGAGAGTATGATAACGAGAGCTGGATGAATAGAACTGGATTAAGGATGCGGAAAAAGCAACACCCAAGAGCAGTAGAAGGTCAGGCACCATGAGTGCAGCCTTTTAAATGCTCATGGCGCACCGGAATGATAAAACCACAAGGTCGGCACTGTGCCTGCTGGACCCATAGAGCGCTGCAGAAAAGGGAGAGAATGTAAGTATCACTCATACAGAAAAAAATGCAATTTGTTTTAACAGATACTGTACTGCCTGACACTACTTAGTCCACAATAACTCCTAAGTCCTTCTCTATTGAGTCAACTACTAACTCAATCCTGTTGGTGAATAACTTGTGTTCATGTTGTTTTTGCCCAAATGCATACATTTTCAATCCAAACAGTAAGGGTTAGGGCTCCAAATCACAATTTAATTAGTAACTTTATATGAGGTACCTTATCAAATGCTTTTGGAAACTCCAATAGATCAGATTATGATCATGTTGTTGTAACATGAAATGGAGGTGAATCTAATTATCTAAATGACCTTTCTGTCTATGAAATTTGTTAGTTATAGTTTGGATATGCCTAGGACACTAGAACCTTTTCAGTTTTAGAATTTGATTGCATTTTTACATCATCTATTTGCCTTATACCTCATAAAGGTTTCCAGTGACCCGAGTGATTAAGACGGAAATCTCTTTTATTCACTTAGCCAACTGACAACTATGGAGGGAACTGTGGTTTAACCAACTCGGATTACATTAACAATTGCAATTACAATGGAGCCTACGAGGCTTTAAATCACATCCATGGAGGGCTCCAGGTATTATTTGCACTTCTGATTGGTTCTGCTTTGGATTGTTTTTAAGGGGGCTTGGTGATGCTATTTGTGGATGCTGCCATCACTTACGTAATGTTATAATCAGAAAGCTATTTTTTTATAGATTGATCCCATTGGGATCAGTGTCATTGTATAAATCGTGCTTAGTTAGGTCATCAGTTATAGTCAGTGCTTAGCTATGTCATTAGTTATAATCAGTGTTTAGTTATGACATCAGTTATAATCGGTGTTTAGCTATGTCATCAGTTATAATCAGTGTTTCACAGTGTCATTAGTTATAATCAGTGTTAAGCTATGTCATCAGTTATAATCAGTGTTTAGCTATGTCATCAGTTATAATCAGTGTTTAGCTATGTCATCAGTGATAATCAGTGTTTAGCTATGTCATTAGTTACAATCAGTGTTTAGCTATGTCATCAGTCATAATCAGTGTTTAGCTATGTCATTAGTTACAATCTGTGTTTAGCTGTGTCATTAGTTATAATGAGTGTTAAGCTATGTCATCAGTTATAATCAGCGTTTAGCTATGTCATTAGTTACAATCAGTGTTTAGCTGTGTCATCAGTAGAGATGGACTAGAACTCGAACTCAAACCCGAGTTTGAGCCGAACTATTCGAATTCGAACGAATTTGGACTTCTCGAACTATCCCGGACCCGGATTTTCGATATTTTCAGACTTTCGATAAATATTGAATGTTCGACCGTTCAAATGTGCGAATAAAATGCCTATTATACTTATACGTGAGCATCGAATCCGCGAGTAAAATGTCCATGGTATCTAGGCGCGAACGCGAGCATCGAATCCGCAAGTAAAGTGTCCATTAAAACCTATACACGAGCATCGAACCCGCGAGTAAAATGTCCATGGTATCTAGGCACAAACATGGAATCTACGAGTAAAGGGTCCATTAAAACATATACACGAGCATCGAATCTGCGAGTAAAATGTCAATGGTATCTAAGCGCGAACGCGAGCATCGAATCCGCAAGTAAAGTGTCCATTTAAACCTATACACGAGCATCGAATCCGCGAGTAAAATGTCCATGGTATCTAGGCACAAATATCAAATCTACGAGTAAAGTGTCCATTAAAGCCTATACGCGAGCATCGAATCGGCGAGTAAAATGTACATGGTACCTAGGCACGAACATCAAATCTACGAGTAAAGTGTCCATTAAAGCCTATACGCGAGCATCGAATCGGTGAGTAAAATGTACATGGTACCTAGGCATGAACGAGCTCAAAAATAGCGCGAGTGAGAGTAAAATTGATTTTTCGAATGTCCTGGATATTCAAACATGTTCCCTAGACCATTTCCCAGATCCCACAGTCATTTACATTAAGTTACCATTGATATTTTAATTGTATTTCATTAGAACTTTTCGAACTATTTGACTCCCATTGACTTTAATGGGTCCATTTTCGAACTTTCCATATGGTTCGAAAGTTCGAAAACGGAACGAACTTTCGAAAGTTCGGCCATCTCTACTCAACAGTTATAATCAGTGCTTAGCTATGTCATCAGTTATAATCAGTGTTTAGTTGTGTCATTAGTTATAATCAGTGTTTAGCTATGTCCGCTGGTGGCATCTAATATCCACATATTTTACAATATTTACCCCTGTATATTACTATTTACTATGGTTACCGATTTAACTGCTGGGACATTCCCCGAAACATTCTAGATCATGTCAAACTCACACACTTTTAAAACATTTTTGGGAAATGCTAACACCAAAGCAGGACTGTTAAAGGCAGGGTATGAATAATAACATAGTCTGAAAAGAAAAAAAAAAAGAAATCTTTGTTTTATTTCAGAAACCAAGCAGTTTAACCAAGAAACTACTAGAACAGGTAAGCTGGCATGCCTCTACTGCTGTTGTTGCATGTTTACTGTACTTATTATTATTATTATTATTATTATTATTATTATTATTATTAGAATTTCTGTTTAATGATCAAGGCTGATTTAAAATATTTTATTTAGATTTTTGTGGATGTACTTGTAAATGTTCTCATTAATCCAGTCCATGGTATATCTGTAATATTCATTAATCCACGCCATGGTATATCTGTAATATTCATTCATCCAGGTCATGGTATATCTGTAATATTCATTCATCAAGGTCACGTTATATCTGTAATATTCATTCATCCAGGTCATGGTATATCTGTAATATTCATCCATCCAGGTCACGGTATATCTGTAATATTCATTCATCCAGGTCACGGTATATCTGTAATATTCATCCATCCAGGTCACGGTATATCTGTAATATTCATCCATCCAGGTCACGGTATATCTGTAATATTCATTCATCCAGGTCATGTTATAGCTGTAATATTCATTCATCCAGGTCATGGTATATCTGTTATATTCCTTCATCAAGGTCACGGTATATCTGTAATATTCATCCATTCAGGTCACGATATATCTGTAATATTCATCCATCCAGGTCATGGTATACCGTATCTGTAATATTCATTCATCCAGGTCACGGTATATCTGTAATATTCATCCATCCATGTCACGGTATATCTGTAATATTCATCCATCCAGGTCATGGTATATCTGTAATATTCATCCATCCAGGTCATGGTATATCTGTAATATTCATTCATCCAGGTCATGGTATATCTGTAATATTCATTGATTCAGGTCATGGTATATCTGTAATATTCATTCATCCAGGTCATGGTATATCTGTAATAATAATCCATCCAGGTCACAGTATATCTGTAATATTCATTCATCCAGGTCACGGTATATCTGTAATATTCATTGATTCAGGTCATGGTATATCTGTAATATTCATTCATCCAGGTCATGGTATATCTGTAACATTCATTGATCCAGGTCACCGTATATCTGTAATATTCATTCATCCAGGTCACGATAAATATGTAATATTCATTCATCCAGGTCACGGTATATCTGTAATATTCATTCATCCAGGTCATGGTATATCTGTAATATTCATCCATCCAGGTCACGGTATATCTGTAATATTCATCATCCAGGTCACGGTATATCTGTAATATTCATCCATCCAGGTCACGGTATATCTGTAATATTCATTCATCAGGTCACGGTAATCTGTAATATCGCCATCCAGGTCACGGTATATCTGTAATATTCATTCATCCAGGTCATGGTATATCTGTAATATTCATCCATCCAGCTCACGGTATATCTGTAATATTCATTCATTCAGGTCACGTTATTTCTTGAAGATGTTTAGCTAGTCATCCGACTGGCTTTCTCAATTCAGAACCGAACAACACACTGAGGCAGCAATTGGTACATCCGAAAGACCCAATACCAAAACACAAGAAAAGCGACATCATATATGCAGTGCAGTGCAGTGAAGAATGCTCTGATTTGTATGTGGGGGAGACCAAACAGCAACTGCATCAACGTATGGCCCAGCACAGAAGAGCCAATTCCTCGGGTCAGGACTCAGCCGTGTATCTGCATCTTAAGGATAAAGGACATACCTTTGAAGATTGTAATGTTAACATACTGGCGAAGGAACGTGACTGGTTCAAGAGAGGTGTTAAGGAGGCCATTTATGTGAAAATAAAGAAACCGAGCCTAAATAGAGGTGTCTGCCATGTACAATGCTGTTTTAACACCTTACTCTGGGCGTTCCTATAACACCTCTTAGCCACTATCTAATCACACCCTTAACACCTGGCTGTGATATGCTAATTGGGATTTTCCAGGGGTACATAATTGCCACAGATTCTTGTACAAGTCATTCTGAATTGAGAAAGCCAGTCGGATGACTAGCGAAACGTCTTCAAGAACTACATTTCAAGTCCAGTTGATCTAATTGAATACAACAGATACATATGACAGCCAGTTAGGGACCTTCTGAATGCAAGGTGTCATTGATACTGCCTATGGTAAGATGTCAAATGATGTGACGTCTCTCTTCACCTGTATACCCACCAAGTAGGCTTTTAAAATGGTGAGAAAATGGCTAGGCCATGACAGCACCCTTAACAGCATAACAAATCTTAACCTAGAACAGGTGTATTCCCTACTGAATGCCTGAATACCACCTATTTCAATTAAAGGGATATGTTCTATAAGCAATAACATGGATGTGCTATGGGATCTCCAGTTTCACACATCATGGCAAACCTTTACATGGAGGAAGAGGAAATACAGGCACTTAATACCTTTAAGGGCATAGCACCCAGCCTCTGGTTCAGATAAATGGATGACACCTGGGTAAAAATCCACCAGAAAGAAGTACTTCACAGAACACATCAATGCCATAAACCAGAACATCAAATCTAGGGAAGAAGTACAAAACAACACAGTGGCCTGCTTGGTAGAAGTCAGGGAGAATGGTAAACTGAAACAAAAAAGGTTTACAGAAAACCAACCCACACAGACCAGTATTTGATGTTTGTCTCCCAACACCCTTTACATCACAAGCTGGGTATCATCAGAACACTGCAACAAAGTGCAGAAAACATCCCCACTAGCACCGAGGTGAAGGCTAAGGAAATGTAACATCTCAGACAAGACCTTAAGACTTGTGGATATCCAGACTGGGTCTTGATAAAAGAGGTAGAAGGAAAGAAAAGAACACAAATACCAACAGTGAAGGGGGAAAACAAGACAGGAGAAAGAACAACACACTGAGGCAGCAATTGGTACATCTGAAAGACCCAATACCGAAACATCATACATCATATACGCAGTGCAGTGCAGTGAAGAGTAACATCATATACGCAGTGCAGTGAAGAATGCTCTGATTTGTATTTGGGGGAGACCAAACAGGAACTGCACCAACGCAGGACTTGGCACAGAAGAGCCAATTCCTCGGGTCAGGACTCAGCCATGTACCTGCATCTTAAGAAAAAGGACATACAAGTTTACTTCTTGAAGACATTTCGCTTGTCATCCGACTGGCTTTCTCAATTCAGAATGACTTGTACAAGAATCTGTGGCAATTTTGTCCCGGTAAATAATTGCCACAGATTCTTGTACAAGTCATTCTGAATTGAGAAAGCCAGTCGGATGACTAGCGAAACGTCTTCAAGAACTAAGCTTCAAGTCCAGTTGATCTAATTGAATACAAGAGATATACCATGACCTGGATGAATGAGAACCTTCACAAGCAAAAAGGACATACGTTTAAAGATTGTAATGTCAACATCTTGGCAAAGGAACAGGACTGGTTCAAGGGAGGTGTCAAGGAGGCCATTTATATGAAGAATGAATAGAGGTGGGGGGTTCAACACCAATTGTGCCATAAACAATTCTGTTATGACACCTTACCATGGGCATTTTCGATAACCCCTCTTTGCCTCAATGCAATCACACCTTGCATTCAGAAGGTCCCTAACACCTGTCTGTCATATGCTAATTGGGACTTTCCAGGGTACTTATATTGCCAACAGATTCTTTTGCAAGTCATTCTGAATTGAGAAAGCCAGTCGGATGACTAGCGAAATGTCTTTAAGAACTAACAGGGTTATTCAATAAAAGTTCTTATCACTTAAAATGGTGCTAAATTTGCCCCAACCAATCAGATGTAAGCTTACAAATGTTAAATAAGATCTGATTGGTTGGGGCAAAATTAGCACCATTTTAAACGATAAGAACTTTTATTGAATCTTCCTGCATATTTTAAGTCCAGTTGATCTAATTGAATACAACAGATATTTTTGTGGGTGCTTTTTAAATAAGAAATGGTATTATATGCCTTTAGCATATGGTGTGACAGTTGTTGGGAGCTTTAGGACACTGTTGTAATATTTATTTATAAAGGGAAACTGTGGTCTCCACTCTCTAACAAGTTAGGGATAAAGTTAGCATAACTAAAGTTAGGGATAAGTCTCCAGTCCCACCTTTCAAATGAAACCGGATCATATCTCTAGGTATAACCTGTGAGAAGTTATATTGCTGAAAACTTCCTGAACTAAACTGTTGATCCATTTTTACAGATAGTTTTTATTTACCTTTACTTGTCTGTGTACTCTGTAAGACTGATTGACATTAAATAATCCAGAAGTCTGGGGATGAGCAATAATGATATCACCCATAAGTGCTGTTAATGTTTAGCAAACAATCAAATGCAGGGGCAAGCCCAGAGTTTCCAAGGGGGAATCCTGAAAGGGGTTTCATGGGTAATTGCACATCCAGATAAAATTTTAAAGACCACCTTGAAATATCCTTCCTATACTTTACTTGCATTTCCTCTGCTTATGCTTATTTTATATGTATAACTGTGACATCGGCATTGAGACATTGTGCTGTCTTCTAGCTAAGGAAACCATATAAACATATTTGCAAATGTAACAACATTTTTTTGTAATTGTAATGGGAGGTTTATTGTAACTAGTCTATGTATTCGGAGGTTATGATAAACCCCCCATTTTATTGTATTGTACCACCCATTTTCAGAAGTTCGGCCATCTCTACTGTTAACGTGATTACAAGCTGGTCACATGGTTGAAAACTGGATGTGTTCAAGCGAGTAATATATAAAATTAATATTGCTGAACCTTTCCAAGAGATGTGATTTAGGGTTCATTTTGAAGGCATGATGGAAGGCTTTTTATATAAGCCTAACCAGTGTTGGACTGGCCCACAGGGTTATAGGGGAATCCCCCTGTGGGCCCACAGTCCACTCACCGAAGAAAATAGAGAAAACTGCTTAAAGGATAACTATCGTGTGCATAAAGTTTCTTTAAAATACAGTATAGAATTAGTAATTCCTACCTCCCAATATTATTTCTGAGAGGAGCATCAGCGCAAAGAAAACTGATTCTGACAGTCTTCCTCCTAGCTTCAGTACTATCTTTAATACAGGAATAGTCTAGGACTTACCTGCCAAATGAAAACTGTACATGCCATAGCTCCTTAATGAAACAATATTGTGAGTACAGTTATCCTTTAAATTTAAATACAGAGCCAAAGGGACAGTAATTAATTAATTCTAATAAACAATAGGATTCAGTAGGAGTAAGATAGATAGAACTGTTGAGTTTCGTTCCGTTTTCGAATTTTTGAAAATTTCGAAATTCGAAAATTCGAAAATGAACCCATAGAAGTCTATGAGAACATTTTTTTTGAAAGTTTCTGTCCATTTTGAGGGACAAATAGTAATAGTAGTATAGTATAGTATTTGAGGTTGAATAAAGACATACGTCCATCCAGTCCAACCCATCTAGCAATATCCTCATTTCCTGCCTAACTGTTGATCCAGAGGAAGGCAAAAAAACCCCACCAAATTTATGAAGGGGGAAAAAATTCCTTCCTGACTCCAAGTGGCAATCGGAAATTTCCCTGGATCAACTCTACTTTATGTATCAATACCAGTAACTTGTAACATTCCTTGTTTGCAGAAACTCATCCAGCTTTTTTTTGAAAATGACCAATGAACCTGCCATAACAACGTCCACTGGAAGACAGTTCCATAGCTTTACCGTTCTCACAGTGAAAAACCCTTTCCGAGCTTGAAGCCTAAACCTTTTTTCTTCAAGTCTTAAGGGATGTCCTCGTGTCCTTTGACATGTTCTATTGGTGAACAATGCCCCAGATAGTTTATTGTATGGCCCGTTAATGTATTTATACACAGTAATCATATCCCCACGCAAGCCCCTTTTCTCCAGCTTACATAATTGTAACTTTTCCAGTCTCTCTTCATATTCAAGCTCCCCCAATCCCCTTATTAATTTAGTTGCCCTTCTCTGAACCCTTTCCATTTCAAAGATGTCCTTTTTGTACACAGGATTCCAAAATTGCACTGCATATTCCAAATGAGGCCTTACCAATGCTTTGTAAAGAGGGAGAATTACATTTTCCTCCCTTGAATCCATACCTCGCTTTATACAAGACAATACCATGCTGGCTCTTGCTGTTGCCGCCTGGCACTGCTTGCTACCTTTAAGTTTGTTATCCACCAAAACTCCAAGATCCCTTTCCAACAGGGATTCACTTAACACAGAGCCATTTATAGTATAAGTAGCACAAGTATTTTTAAGTCCAAAATGCATCACCTTACATTTATCAACATTGAATTTCATCTGCCACTTAGCAGCCCAATGTGATAATCTATCTAGATCCCCTTGCAACGATTGCACATCCTCTGAAGTTTTTAATGGTCGACAAAGTTTTGTGTCGTCGGCAAACACAGAAACCTTGCTGACAATACCCACTTCCAAATCATTAATAAATAGATTAAATAGAAGCGGCCCCAACACAGGTTACTGTAGGTTACTGTAAATGACACAGAACCTGTAACCTGTAAATATAACCAAAACTTATTTTAAAACTATCTTTCCTCACGATCGGGCTGTTTTCTAGCTTCCGCATTCTATTTTCGAGAGTTCCTGAAATCGAGCGCTACATTCGAGGGTTACCGATATTACAAATTCGAGGGTTACCAAATTGTTTCTTGCTTTCGACGGTTACCGAAATCGATCATTACTTTCGAGGGTTACCGAAATCGATCATTACTTTCGAGGGTTACCAAAATCGATCATTACTTTCGAGGGTTACCGAAATCAATCATTACTTTCGAGGGTTACCGAAATTGATCATTACTTTCGAGGGTTACCGAAATCGATCATTACTTTCGTTTTGCAGTTTTGGATTTTGATAATCATCTATTTTCGATTTTGATTTTTATCGAAATGTCGATAAATTCAGAAAATTTGGGTTCTGTGAAATCCGGGAGTTCTGAAAGTTTGTTGGGACTTTGAAACCCTCAGATTCGATTCGAAACAAGGTTCTATTTGAACCCACATTACATCTCTAATAGAGATATGAAATGTTAGGTGGGCCCCTAAACCCATCAAGGAGGGCCCCTGGTCTCAGAATTCCTGGTGGGCCCCAACACCCTAGTCAGACACTGACCCTAATTAGTTTGGAAGAATTGGAGACCACAGTTACCCTTTAATAAATGTTTCCCTCCAAATAGTGTCAGCATTTCCTTTCATGACTTTTGTCAAATGATGCTATGGGTCTGTGTAAGGAAATATATTGTCCATTCCCAATCTAAACCATATTTTACTGTGCCAAACAACTAAAGACCAACGTTTAAACACATGAATTATGTCAGTATTAGTAATGTCAAGAAATTATTATTTCATATATTACCAGTTGATCCTCTTTGACCAGTCAGAATTCTTCAAGTTTGCCCCAGCTTCTACCTATGGGATGGATAATGCTGGCTACATTTATATTCCTTCTTCTTGCAAGTCTGGAGCGAGTAAGTCACTGCTACAATGTTACTAGATACATGGGCACTCTATTCTGTTAACCAAACGAACCTCACCTTCATTTTTTAGTATTTCACTAATGGGGGTTGATAGCATTGACATTTTATAGTTATTAGCACTGAAATCTCCCAGTGCCACTCCATGCAGTGACCAGGGCTGCAGGTGTTGCCCCTGCCCTAACACATCCCAGGAATTCCCCTGGAATGCCTAAACCCCGCTCAAACCCCACCCACCCAAAAATTGTGGGTGGGTCTCTTGTGGCCTGAGGGCCGAGGGTCGGACATCACTGCCCGACTTTATTTATTTGTATAGGGCTTCTACTCATTGTGAAACATGCAGCAGCTCTTAGAAATGTTGCAATCAATCTGCAAATGTTATTTCTGATGTTTTTTCGTTAAAAATGAAATAAGCTCAAAATTTATTATTAATATCACCATTTCCATCATCCTGTCGGAAATATTTCTTTTTAAATTCCGTATTTTTTTTCCAGGGTGCAGACTTCACATCGTGTTTCATGGATGCCTCCAAGGAAGGTGACAATAGTATCCTAGTAGCAATCGTACGACTGGGCTTTGTTGGGTTGTGGTGCTGGGTGTTTACATGAGGGGGTTGAACTTGATAGACTTGTCTTTTTTTAACCCAAAATTAAAGGAGAATTAAACCTAAAATACCAAGGCAACTCCACTGATCCTTTCAGTGTCACTTAGTAAATACATAAAGTTGGAGTTGATCCAGGAATATTGCAGATCAGAAGGTGCTAAGCCTTTGCGTATGTATTTTAACCATGTGTTTGTAGGCATTTCTACACCAAGTGCTGTTTTAGGTGTTTATATCTGCAGCAAGATTTATCGTTCATTGGCGTATGTGTATTGCTGCAGCAGGCTTTAAACCCCTTTAATTTTTGTTTGCACTTTATATTCCTCCAGGCTTCTTTTCACTAACTGAGGTTTCATTTGCTGTTTTTTTGTGGGAGAGGAGAAAGTGTACAATTGTGAAAGTCATACCCTCCAATATTACCCCTGTTATAGAAACAACATAATGCAGAGCTGCTGGTGTGGCATCATGAAGTGAACAGCTCTGTGCAATGCACTTCTCTATAGTTTATCTATTTACAGGTGGATGTTGGGTGAATTTACAGGGTTGCCAGATCAGTTTAGTATTAGTATTTAATATTGTAGTAGTAGAGAATTGTGTGTTAGCCATTGGTTAAAGTAGAGACACGTTGGATATAAAATAATTATTAAAATGATTGAAATACAAGCTTTCAAAGCACGTAGGCTTCTCTTCTTCCTCAGGCATAATACAATACTGAATATCGTAGAGCACACTGTATATATATATATATAGATGAAGTAGCCCAGTGCACTCACAGGTCTTTTTGGTGCAAATAGTTTATTCCCTTTTTCAAGCCAAATATTTTTTCAAGCCAGGTTATTTGTCTTGAAAAAGGTACAGAAATGTTGCCTGCACCTGACTATTTGCACCAAAAAGGCCTGTGAGTGCACTGGGCTACTTCATCTATGTACATATCTAAGATACCCCGGTGGCACCCAGTTAGCTGTTGTGTACAGGGTCTCACTTCAAGCTGTTTATATGCCAGGGGGCATTCCAAGAACACTAAGAAACAAGACCGAAATGTTGCCTTGAATTTTGCACCAAATAAATTATTTAAAGAAGACCCAGGAGTGCTCCTTGTTTTCCATGGTTTTCTGTTTCCTTTGACTTAAAGTTTTTAAATGCCATTCTCTTAATTTCCCTTACACTCTTTACATCAGAATTCAGCCATATCGGTGTGGACTTATTTTTTTTTATATTTATTTCACAAAGGGTATAAATTTAGATGTGAAATGGTTTTAAACCCCTTTAAAAACAGTCCACTTCTGTTCAGAATCTTTACCAGAGGATATATCATTCCAGTTGATATGCTAAAGAGCTATTTTTATCCTTGAAAGCAACAAAAAATTTGCTTTCCTGAAATTAAAAGTCTTTTTTTAACCCGATGCACTTTTCCTTTTGATAACATACATTAAATCACAATATTTTTAATAGTCACTATTCTCTAAGCTTCCAGTTACCTTAATATCTATCATATGCTCCATGGTGTTACATATTGCCAGATCCAACAGAGCTCCTTTTCTAGTAGGAACTTCATGTGGAAAATGATCATACAGCAAATTCAGGAACCCATCAACCTTCTCTGTGTTGGTGGTTCCACTACTCCAATCAATTTCAGGGTAATTAAAAGTCCACCATAATCAGAACATTCCCCAAACTTGCAGCCCTTGCCATCTGCATATGCCATATGCTGACCCACCTCTTCCTTGCCAGCATTTAGTGCCTTTTGGCAGACACCAATAACAACCACCCATATTGCCTGCACTTTAACATCCATATCAATCGACAGTTATCTCTTCTTTTAAATTTGGCTGCAACTCTACCCTCTCCTATTTTCTCTAACAAGGAGCATCCTTATAAATTTACATCCCAGTCATAAGAATCTTTCAACCATGTTTCTGCTATACCTATTACATTATACTTCAGTCAACGCCATTATATAAATTCTCCCATTTTTTCAGCTAGGCTTCTCACATTTGTAAACATACATTTTAAATATAGTAAAGTTATAGTAAATATGATCCTGTAAATAATTTATGTACTTTAATACACATGCCTCTCTATCCTCTATGCTAGACCCTCCCCCTTCCCTCCCACCACTGGCCCATCTACACCCGGCTTACCCCCTGTGCTATCTATCCCTGTGAGACTGCATTACCCTCCCCCTCAAACATGGCCTTTCACACATAAGGGCAAGGTGGGGAATTTTGTCCCTTTTGTTCAGTTTTTCCCCTGCTTTGTTGGATCATGTACTGTCCCCTTAATTAACTGCCTTCCTGGGGTGGGGGGCAGTCCTTGCAGTGCGATCCTTTCCAGAGCCAAAATGTTGCTCGTCTTCCTGTGTGTTATACGTATAATGTTGGGGCGCATCGTGTGCTTTGTGTATGACGACTTGCGGAGTGCATTATTGCGTTGCATGACTGTCACACGTATGACATCGCATGCACTTATGCACGCCGTGCATGCATCAATGACGACTATATATAGGAGGCCATTGAGATGTGCTTCTCCTTTTGGAGACCCAAGGGAGTGGGATTGCACCTATAAAGTGCAGCTATTTTAATAAGGTAATAAGAGCCACATGGCATTTACAAATTAAAAAAAGAATTATTCTACAATAAAAAGCTGCTTTTGGGATAATAGTCTGTATTTGTCTTTTTTGGCTTTATAGATCCTGGCTGAGTGGCTGGCATTTTATTTGATAGACTACCAGTACTAGGGGTAAACTGAAAGGCTGTAAACTATAATCTTATATAGACTTGGTTAGTTTGATATCCACCTTCTATTTTCTCTTCCTAAAAATGCTGTGTTGCATTTTTAGGTAGTGCCAATAGGGGGGACCCTATAAATTATACATATATAAATATATTATGACACCAAGTAAGTTTATATCAGACTATAATTATTCAAGGGTTATGAGAAATCAACTGCTACATTTGAGCTACATTACCGAACAATACATTCTAGGGTTACTGAAATCTAAGGCTAAATTCGAGGCTTACCGAAATCAAAGGATACATTCTAGGGTTACCAAATTTGAATGTTACATTCGAGAGTTACCGATCTGAAAATTCGGTAATTAACAAATTTTTCAATAATTATCGAAAATAACTGTTCAGAAAACCCGAACTCGTTTGGATAGAGTTTTAATAGTACAAGTTCGTTCGAACTCATAAAGTTTGGCCCAAACTCGGGTTGGGTCCATCACTACTCAACATCCAAATGAAAGGCACATACTTTCTTTTTTTCAGTAAGGTTATTCTTCTGTTCATTTTATCTTTCAGACATAAAGTCGGTGACCGATTTGCCAGAAATGCTGGGTACAACGAGGTGGCTGATCTCAACAACTTTATAATCTTGTATCCTCAAGCCAAGTCCAACATGTCTAACCCAAATGGTTGCTGGGACTGGTACGTACAGGTCACATGATCTCAGTTCCACTCTAGAACTTGGCTGCTTGTATTCAGGTGCTAGTGGCGTGGAACCTGACATACTGTAGGTGACTGAAATAACCCACTTTACTCCTTCCTATTGTACCATAGTAATGCTGTAACTTACCACACTGAATGCTGCTGGACCAGCACTTGAATTATTTGCAATTTTTAGAACTTGCACTACCTTTGTATGTGACATGTATGTTTTCAGAAGTAGATAGTTCCCAGCACACCTGCAGTGTACAATTGAAATCGCTGGGTGCTGCTCCAAAAACCATAGCCAATGGCAATAGTATCCAAACAAAAGCAATTCAGAGCGCACTCCAGTCTTAAATGTTCAAATTCATTTATTAAACACGTGACGTTTCGGTGTCCGTGCGACACCTTCCTCATTTAATAAATTAATTTGAACATTTAAGACTGGAGTGCGCTCTGAATTGCTTTTGTTTGGACATGTATGTTTTCCTCATGTATATTAATGCAACTATAAAGCACCACGGAAGATGTTGGTGCTATATAAATCTACAATAATAATAACACTACACTGCATGTGGGTTAACTGGTAAAAGTGTCTGAATTTGCAACGTTCTATAAACAACACAGCCATTGTCTTCTCTTGTTGGTAAACTCTTGTTCCATTCACTTTAACAGGTGGGGATTCACAGGAACTGCATACGGTAAGAATTATTTATAATACCTTTACGCCATCAATCAATACTCTATCCGTTTCCAACAGACCTTAGTTTACACATAAGTCGTCTATGTATCAGTATCAGAAGCCATAGCAAAATCTAATTATACCAAATCAACTGCTATGCCACATCATCTCATAAAAACAAAGTAAGTTAGTTTGACAAGATTTATTTATAAGTAGTTATGAGTCCTGGTTTCAATTTGAAGCTGTCAGTTTTAAAATCTGCAGACCTATCAGAATGTTCAAAGCTTGGAACTTATCATGGAAAAATTGAAAAACGAATACAGGAAAATTGAAAATGAGTTCCAAAAATAAACAAATTGTGTTCGGCCATCGAAAATTTGAACGGAACCACTGTTAAAATGTTCCTACTCAGTTTCGTTTATCTCTACTTATAAGGTCAGTCCTTAATCCCGTAACAAAGTTTCCAGTATCCTCCCTATGGCTGAGGCTAGACAGGTCTATAGTTACCAGGCTGTGAACGATTACCTTTTTTGAATATTAGTATTACATTGGCTTTTTTCCAATCCAGGCAAAAGGGAATCTAAAAAGAGAAGTAAGATAAAGAACAATGGTCTAGATCACACGTGTGACCGTTGGCCCATCCTGCGATGCACAATTGTGTACCGAGCAGGTGTTCAGGTCCACTATAGTATAATGTGTGGGCATTCGTGAATGTATTTAATTAGGTCCTGGGGTCCTTTACTGATATTAACTTGTTTAATTATTTTTGTACTATACCCTCTGTTAGCCAGAGTGAATATCATATTATCAATTATAACATTTTTAATATTATAGTCTATATTAGGGCTATTATGACTATAAGGACTAGGATCTTCTATAGTTAATACAGAGGGGAAAAAAATAGGTTTAGCTCAGTTGCCTTCTTGGCATCTTCTGTAACCATATAAACCCCATTATTTAATGACCCTGCATTTTTTGTCTTCATCTTTCTACTTTTAAGATGCTTAAAAAATGTTGGGGTTGGATTTGCTTTGTTATCCGTACATAATTTTCTATTTTAGCTAGTTTAGTTTTGATCATTTAATGCAGCTGACTTACCTTTCTCATGGTCATGCGGGATTGCGGGAGACCACCCTGGAACTGCCGGGAGGAGTGGGATACCAGCAATCCTAATTGCAGCTTTTGTAATTCATGAAGGATTTTTTAAATGCTATTTCCCTTTTTACCTGAGAATTAAGCCATGTAGACATGAACCTAAGTTTTTGACATTTGTTCTCTAAGTTTATAAATTAAGAAGTGTAATAATTTAATATCATTTGCTTTTTTCTGACACTGCTTTATTGTAGCTAACAAGAATGGTTTTCAGATGACTGGGGTTGAGAGAATGATGTTGCGGACTTTTGGAAAATACTAATATTATCAAGAAGATGTTTTGGTAAAAAGCAAAAGAAAAGTATCCAGATGGGGCTTGTAGAGCTTCAACTGTTTATTGTAATATATTCTTTGTTTTTAATAAAAGTATTTTCCCTCTGGTCTTTGTCTCAAGGTCTCTCCTGTAGTTTGTTGATCTAGAAATCTGTGAATGATGTGTATAATCAGAACATAATCAGTTATAGACTAAAACACAAATAACCCATAAATGCGCTAGTGATTGGAAATAAGTGGCATTATATATGTGCTTACACTAACTAGAGGGTGCCTATGCCCTGAGCCCTTCGCCAGAAGAAGTATATTTAGTCTGCTTCAATATACATGCAAAAATTATCAATCAAAATTGGACTTGTCGCTTCCTTTAAGTGGCTAAGGAACAGCTTGTCTGGACATTTCACTTTGTCCAGGCAATGTAAGAAGAAAGGACCTCGTGCATATGCCAACAAATTCAGCAGTCACAGCAGGTAAGGAAAAACAGATTTTTTTTTTATAGGCCATTGATTAAGGGAGGAGTTCTGCTCAAACCACATAAGATGGTCACCAGCCATCTTTTGTGTTATTGTGCTAACACCTGAAATGTTCTTAACTAGAGATGGCCGAACTTCCTAAAGTTTGGTTCGTTTTAGAACTATAGAACTTCAGTTAAAGTTCTATAGTTAGAAAATGGATCCATTAAAGTCAATTGGGAAAAATAGTTTGAAAAGTTCTCATAAAATACAGTTAAATAACAATTTACTGTAAATCGCTCTGGGACCAGGAAAATGGTCTGGGGAGCACGTACACGTTGTTTAAACACTAACTAGTGCTATAACAATATGTGGAGAGATGTTATCAGCTTTTTCCATCTTAAAGTCACATTAACCCATGTACCAAAGGTTAACATGACTTTAAGACATAAGTAACGTTGGTTGCGACGGTATGCAAAAACTATGTTGCACAACCACCGCAAGTAATGTACCGAATCAATAACGTCTTTTTAATACAGAAAGTTTAACGCCAACAGAAAGCTGATGTTAAAGATTTGAAATGGGTAAACCCCTTTCGCTATGCACTGAGCCATGTTTTTGGTTCAGTGTATTGCCTAGAGGAGGCAATAAAGAGTGATAAAGGCTCTCTGTGCATAGCCCAATAACTTTCCTCAAGATAGGGGATATACAAATTCCCCCTATATTTATATAAAACCGGAGGTATAGAGACCCTCTATATATGTATATAACAGGTGTTCTAGAGACCCCTCTAAATATTTAAATTATAACAGGAGCTATAGAGAACTCCATATACTTCTATATAATAGGAGCTTTAGAAACATACATATATTTATATATAACTGGAGTTATAGAAATCCCTCTATATTTATATATAATAGGAGATATAGAGACCCCTATATTTATATATAACAGGAGTTATAGAGACCCTCTATATTTATATATAATAGGAGATATAGAGACCCCCTATATTTATATATAACAGGAGTTATAGAGACCCCCTATATTTATATATAACAGGAGTTATAGAGACCCCCTATATTTATATATAACAGGAGTTATAGAGACCCCTATATTTATATATATAATAGGAGATATAGAGACCTTCTATATTTATATATAACAGGAGTTTAGAGCGATCCTCTATTTTATATCGAGAACCGGAGTTATAGAGACCCCTCTATATTTATATATAACAGGAGTTATAGAGACCCTCTATATTTATATATATAATAGGAGATATAGAGACCTTCTATATTTATATATAACAGGAGTTATAGAGATCCTCTATATTTATATATAACAGGAGTTATAGAGACCCCCTATATTTATATATAACAGGAATTATAGAGACCCTCTATATTTATATATAATAGGAGATATAGAGACCGCCTATATTTATATATAATAGGAGTTATAGAGACCCTCTATATTTATATATAACAGGAGTTATAGAGAGAACCTCTATATTTATATATAACGGAGTTATAGAGACCCTCTATATTTATATATAACAGGAGTTATAGAGACCCCCTATATTTATATAATTACAGGAGTTATAGAGACCCCTATATTTATATATACCAGGAGTTTAGAGACCCCCTATATTTATATATAACAGGAGTATATAGCCCCCCCCTATTTTATATATAACAGGAGCTATAGAGACCTTCTATATTTATTATAACAGGAGTTATAGAGACCCTCTATATTTATATATAACAGGAGTTATAGAGACCCTCTATATTTATTATACCAGGAGTTAAGAGACCCTCTATATTTATATATAACGAGTTATAGAGACCCCCCTATTTATATATAAACGAGAGTTAGAGACCCCTATATTTATATATAACAGGAGTATAGAGACCCCCTATATTTATATATAACAGGAGTTATAGAGACCCCCTATATTATATATAAAGGAGCTATAGCCCCCCTATATTTATATATAATAAGAGCTATAGAGACCCCCATATTTATATATAATAGAGATATAAGACCCCCTATATTTATATAAACAGGAGTTATAGACCCCCTTATATTTATATATAACAGAGTTATAGAGCCCCCTATATTTATAATAACAGGAGCTATAGAGCCCCCTATATTTATATATAACAGGAGATTAGAGACCCCCTATATTTATATATACAGGTATAAGACCCCTTATTATATATAACAGAGCTATAAAGACCCCCCTATATTTATAATAACAGGAGCTATAGAGACCCCCTATATTTATATATAACAGGAGCTATAGAGACCCCCTATATTTATATAACAGAGATTTAGAGACCCCCTATATTTATATATAACAGAGCTATAGAGACCCTATATTTATATAACAGGAGCTATAAAGACCCCCTATATTTATATAACAGGATCTATAGAGACCCCCCCCCTCCTCCAGTGTAATGTTTCAGTCTAAAACATCCAATGAATGGGAAGGAACTGATCCTGGATCTGATACCAACCACCCATAATTCACATCTTATTTACAATGGAAAAACCAGCCCCCCTACTACATTTCCCATATCCCCCACTAAAGCCTGTAAAGGAGACTCCAGGTGCCTGCTGTATCCTAGTCCAGCTCAGTCTCTTGGTACCAGGCTTGGGCCTCTCTATGCTGCCTGAGTGTGCGCAGTGATTAGGGGGAGGGAGAGACTGACAGAGATACAAGAAACTGCACAGAGACTGTGTGTTCAATCAAAGAGAGAGGCTGCTGGGGACTGATATTCAGGGAGAGGAGTTGCCAAGCTGAGCTGCCTTCAGAGAGAGAGAGAGAAGAGAGAGAGAGACTGCGGCTGGTGAGGCTAATGATACAGAATGGCAAGAGAGGTTTTGCATAATGAGAGACAGACTTCTTGTAATTAGAGAGACTGCACAATGTGCGTGTTGCTTTAAAAAGAGACTGCACAGGTAAATGAAGGTGACATCTAGCAGGAAATAAGGGCTATTTCCTTACAGGGAAGGGAGACATGCAGCATTGCGACAGAGTAAGAGACAAACCATCTACTTACGTAAAGAGAGAGAGAGAGACACACACACACACTAACCATCTACTTACGGTAAAGAAAGAAAGGCTAACCATGTACTTACTGTAGAGACACAGAGAGAGAGAGAGAGATAACTAATCTAGACCAATCCTCCTACTTACTTTAAAGAGAAGGGATAGTGGGAGAGGTGAGAGAAAGGATAGAGGAGAGATAGAGGATGAGAGTTGATAATAGACACTAACCAATCTACCTAACGCAATAGGAAGGCGACGAAACATGTACTTACTGTAAAGAGACACAGTGGAGAGAGAGAGACCTAGCCATGTACTGTACTGTTTAGAGAGGATATACTAACTCATCTACTTACGGCAAAGAGCGAGCTCAGAGCATGTACCGTACTGTAAAGAGACACCGTGAGATAGGATAGCTAACCCATGGTTTACTTTACTTGTAAAGATCTATCATATACATATCATGTACTTACTGTAAGAGACACAGAGAGAGAGCTGACAAAATACCATTCATAAGCTGTACGTAAAAGAGAGAGAGAGAGAACTACCCCTACGTTACTTACTTCCTGTAAAGAGAGAGAGGAGCTAGAGAGCCTAACCAATGTAACTTACTGTAAGAGAGAGAAGATACTCACTCATGGTACTTACTTTTAAAGAGAACACCAGAGAGAGAGAAGTTACCATCTACTTGACTGTAAAAGTCGAGAGATAGATGAGAACTAACCATCTACTTACATGTAAAAATCTAGAGAGATTATAGAGACTACCCATTACACCTTTACTGTAAAGAGACACAGAGAAAACTAACCCATGTACTAGCACTGTAAAGATACGAAGAGACTAACCATGTACTTACTGGTAAAATGCACAGCACAGACTAACCATGTACTTACTGTAATAGGAGATGAGAGAGAACGACTAATCAGGTCCGTCTGTAAGTGACAGAGAGAGAGGAGAGATAGACTATCATAATACTTATGTTACCGAGAGAGGGGGTATTAACCATTTACTACTTTTAAAAAAGAGACCGAGAAAGATAGACTAACCAATATACTTTGTAAGAGACAGATAGTAAGAAGTAGGAGACTGCTGGTTTTAGGAAGTGACCAACTCATCTCTATGATAGAATAAGATCCTCTAATAGAGGAAAGGGCTGCATATTGCGACGCTGCTGCCAACCAACGACCTTTCTCCTATTGAGATAAAGAGGACAAACAGAATATACCCAGAGCACGTATGTTTTAGGGTTGTGAGCAGACTCTACCAGACGTCCTGCCCAAAAGAACTTGCTCTAAAACAGTAAGTAAGAAATAGGGTTTGAAAAATAGTGTCTTGGTTCTGTATTACTGCACTAATAACAGCCCAATGGTGGACATAAAGCACCACCAGTTGATTCCTGATAGATTTTTGAACTGGTTGCTTGCTGTAAATAAAGGGCATTACCCGTTATAGTTTACCAGGATTTGACAATGTTATGTAAACCAACCAAATATAAAGTTGAATGGAAGAACCGCGAGAACCATGGAGCTGGCCTGGGAGATGTCAATCCTTGCAGAGATAATCAGTCGGCACCGATTTCCAGGTTTCAAGTGGTTAAAGTGGACCATCCATTTTCCAGAAGGTTCCTCAACCATGGAATATTGGCACAAGCAGAACCATGACCCAAGTCTCCTCTGCTAAGGAGCTGCAAAACACACATCGCAGGTCCACAGCTACACATTGACCAGGGAGACACACACGTGCAAAGGGCAAGACAGTGATGTCTACACAAAGGACACTAAAGAGAGAGGAACTCCAAATAATAAGTCCCACAGACAAATATTATGGCACAGGCCAAAACAAACATCCACAGATTGCCTTGATCAAAGTGAAAGTCCCAATGGAATTCTGCCCATGAATTTTCCTTATGATGTCCGCCAAATGTGTGGGTCCTCACAATGTGAGTCACAAAGCATTCCAACCCAACTACCGTGCTGGGCCATCGATTAGGCCTAGTGGCAAAAACTTGGTCCCTGTACCACTGGCACTTCCAGCCGTCCTTGGCACTGTGTGGTTTCGCCAAGGTCAATTCTTGGAGAATTGTTTCCAGGTGATTTGTGGGCCATACTCTAAACACAACCCAGAACGTTCGGGGGAGGATCGTCTCTAAGTAGCAACATCCTTCAAGAACGATTTTGGGGCAAACCAATGGATGATAACACCAGCCACAAATCTTAACCGCCCCCCCCTTTGGGTGCCTGAGGTTCCAGGTAAGTGGTCCCATAAAAGGAAATGAGGAAATTGGCCTTTTTCAACTTTATGTACTCACTTAGATAATTAAGAGATTCAAGGTAACATTAATTTTCTTGTTCCTGTTTAATCTCCTGTACACAGAAATGGCATTGGTTTCTTAATATTTCCCGTCAATTAACCGAATGTCCTAATAATCAAGACTTGCATTTTTTACAAGCAATTGTTTTACTCATGACATAACCCGTCTGGCCCATATTCGATCTCAAAAAGAACGGGCTAGGTAGGCAAATCTTGTCTAATGTCCTAAGTATGTATAGAGGCACCTTCCCAGTCTAAAATCACCCACCCCTAGATAAATAACATGTTTTATTAGAATTGTACTCATGACACCCAAACCGTGGATTCTAGGAATGTTCAATAACCAAGTGGTAGAGATACACTGTATACAGCGCACTTGCTTTTTACATTATACCATCCTATATTTTCCCTTTCCCCCTTTCTGTTTAATATACGATGATGTGTTTATTTTTTCTCTTCCCAGAATCATGTCTTTTCTTGGAGTTTGAAAAATGGTGTTTAACTTTTCCACCATTTAACCATCATATGAACGCGGGGCCGTCAGCTCCTTGTTTATGTTGACTGCAGCAGACAGTGTTTGAAGACCGATAGATTGTCGCTCGCCGCTGCATTGCTCCTTTTCCCCAACCCACCGGGGATCCACAACAGAACTGTAAGAACCACAGAATTCCCTCGCACCTATCTACTCTCTTCTTCCCTTCTCCATTTCTCCCTCTCCATTTATTTGCTAGGCCCTCCAGCCCCCCCCTACTCTAATAATTATCTTTCCCTTTCAATCTTCTACTTGGAGAACTTCCCACACCCCTAATGACATATTCACTTCCCTCCATATATCTACTTGGACCCTCCACGCCCCTATGGTTAATAATATATTTCCACTCTATCTATCTATCTCTAGGACCCTCCACGCCCCTATAATCATAATCATATTTCCTCCATCTATCTCTATGACCCTCCAAGCCCCCCTGCTTCTAATAATTATATTTCCCTCAATCTTCTACTTGTTGTGACCTTCTTTCTTCTTACTTGTGACTTATTAATCTTTTTCATTCGTTTTTTTTTCTTTTTTCTTCCTCTTTTTTTTCTTCTCTTTTTTGAACCTCCTTACTTTCCTTTGCTTCCTCTCCTTTTCCTCTTTATTCCTTTTTATCTCTTCTTTTTTCTCTTTATTTCTTCTTTTTTTTTCTTTTGTTCGTTCCTCCTTAATTTCTTCTTATCTTCCCCCCTTTTTTTCCTTTGTATACTTTCTTTTTTTTGTATGTTTTTGGTAACCCCCCCCTTGGTGCCACTGCTCCCTAAATGAATATCAATTTTCCCCCTCCCTATATCTAAATGGGGACCTCCCGCCCCTATGTTAATAATCCTATTTCACTCCATCTATCTACTAGGACCCCCCCTCCACTCCCCTATGTTAATAAATCATATTTCACTTCATCCTATCTACTAGGACCCCGTGCCCCATGTTAATAATCATATTTCCACTTCATTATCTACTATGACCCTCCACGCCCCTATGTTAATAAATCATATTTCAACCCAGATATCGACTAGGACCCGCCGTGCCCCTTGTTAATAGATCCATATTTCACTTTCATCTTCTACTAGGACCCTCCGGTGCCCCTTGTTTAATAATCATATTTCACTCCATGACCTACCTAGGACCCTCCGTCCCCCTATGTTAATATCATTTTCATTCATCTATCTACTAGGACCCTTCACAGGCCCCAACCGATAATTATTAGATTTCCCCCTCCATGTCTCTGCTAGGGGGGGGGAAATCCTCACACCCCTATTTTATAAATAAAGGGGCCTCTGACAGCCTCCCCTTACTTAATTACAAGGTGCAAGGTGTAGTAACCAGTAGAAAGGTGCTATCCTTACCCAGCATAGTTTAGGGACATCTTAGTTAGCTTACAGCTCCAATGTTTTGTACCATAACTATTGAGGATGACTCTGTTTCTTTTCTACCTTTAATTACATGTTAGGGGCCCCTTTAATGTTGGGGATCCAAGTTAAACAATAAATTTGCTTTATGATGGCCCATAAACAGGAAGGAGGCAGACTGGAGTGTTGCCCTATTAAACAGGTTTTTACAAGGTCAGAATGCTGTACTAATTATAAAAGATGGAATCCCCAGCTAAGAGCTTTCAATCTTAATGATTTAAAAAAATTCCCTTCCCTGTGTCCACTATAAATAAGATCAGAATATAATGATAATCACAAAATATTGTAATAAATATTTTGTGTAATCTTTACATTCATTTATTTTTAACTTTTCTTTAAGGTTTGCTGGGGCAAATCGTTGGAAGAGCTGATGTTCTCATCCTGTTTGCTGTGTTCTTTTCACACTTTCCTCCTCTCCTACATTAGGTAAGTAAATTGAAGTATATATATATATATTTAATATATATATAGACAGAGGGAAAACTAATTATCTATTTTAAGTATATCATCCATAGATCAATTATCCGCCCTTAAAACATCTCCAAGAGGAATTATTTTTGATTAAAAAGTATTAAGGTCCATGATACTGTTTCGAATGCAGATTTTTGAATGAAGTGAAGAGGAAACTGGCCTTTGTAGCCCAGTACATGTGTATCCCCTACCATATTTAGAAGAATAGGTTGCACGAAGTTGTTAAATAATTAATTTTTAAAGGGAAAGACAGTAACTGGCCTTAATCTCCTTTTGTATTTTTAAAGTTGTACTAATACAAATAAATATTGCACTTTGGAATTATGCCGAAAACGCACGTTGTTTTAATGTTTTTATATAAAAAAGATCTATATTTATATATAACAGGAGTTATAGAGACCGCCTATATTTATATATAACAGGAGTTATAGAGACCCCCCTATATTTATATATAACAGGAGCTATAGAGACCTTCTATATTTATATATAACAGGAGTTATAGAGACCCTCTATATTTATATATACCAGGAGTTAGAGAACCCTCTATATTTATTATAACGAGTTATAGAGACCCCCCTATTTATATATAAACGAGGATTAGAGACCCCCTATATTTATATATAACAGGAGTATAGAGACCCCCTATATTTTATATATAACAGGAGTTATAGAGACCCCCTATATTTATATAAAGGAGCTATAGCCCCCCTATATTTATATATAATAAGAGCTATAGAGACCCCCTATATTTATATATAATAGAGATATAAGAGACCCCCTATATTTATATAAACAGGAGTTATAGACCCCCTTATATTTATATATAACAGAGTTATAGAGACCCCCTATATTTATATATAACAGGAGCTATAGAGACCCCCTATATTTATATATAACAGGAGATCTAGAGACCCCCTATATTTATATATACAGCGCTATAAGACCCCTATTATAATAACAGAGCTATAAAGACCCCCCTATATTTATAATAACAGGAGCTATAAGACCCCCTATATTTATATATAACAGGAGCTATAGAGACCCCCCTATATTTATATAACAGAAGATTAGAGACCCCCTATATTTATATATAACAGGAGCTATAGAGACCCCTATATTTATATAACAGGAGCTATAAAGACCCCCTATATTTATATAACAGGATCTATAGAGACCCCCCCCCTCCTCCATGTAATGTTTCAGTCTAAAACATCCAATGAATGGGAAGGAACTGATCCTGGATCTGATACCAACCACCCATAATTCACATCTTATTTACAATGGAAAAACCAGCCCCCCTACTACATTTCCCATATCCCCCACTAAAGCCTGTAAAGGAGACTCCAGGTGCCTGCTGTATCCTAGTCCAGCTCAAGTCTCTTGGTACCAGGCTTGGGCCTCTCTATGCTGCCTGAGTGTGCGCAGTGATTAGGGGGAGGGAGAGACTGACAGAGATACAAGAAACTGCACAGAGACTGTGTGTTCAATCACAGAGAGAGGCTGCTGGGGACTGATATTCAGGGAGAGGAGTTGCCAAGCTGAGCTGCCTTCAGAGAGAGAGAGAAGAAGAGAGAGAGAGACTGCGGCTGGTGAGGCTAATGATACAGAGATGGCAAGAGAGGTTTTGCATAATGAGAGACAGACTTCTTGTAATTAGAGAGACTGCACAATGTGCGTGTTGCTTTAAAAAGAGACTGCACAGGTAAATGAAGGTGACATCTAGCAGGAAATAAGGGCTATTTCCTTACAGGGAAGGGAGACATGCAGCATTGCGACAGAGTAAGAGACAAACCATCTACTTACTGTAAAGAGAGAGAGAGAGACACACACACACACTAACCATCTACTTACGGTAAAGAAAGAAAGGCTAACCATGTACTTACTGTAGAGACACAGAGAGAGAGAGAGAGATAACTAATCAGCTCCTGTTATATAAATATAGGGGTCTCTATAGCTGCTGTTATATATAAATATAGGGGGTCTCTATATCTCCTGTTATATATAAATATAGGGGGTCTCTATAGCTCCTGTTATATATAAATATAGGGGGTCTCTATAGCTCCTGTTATATAAATATAGGGGGTCTTTATAGCTCCTGTTATATAAATATAGGGGTCTCTATAGCTGCTGTTATATATAAATATAGGGGGTCTCTATATCTCCTGTTATATATAAATATAGGGGGTCTCTATAGCTCCTGTTATATATAAATATAGGGGGTCTCTATAACTCCTGTTATATATAAATATAGGGGGTCTCTATAACTCCTGTTATATATAAATATAGGGGGTCTCTATATCTCCTATTATATATAAATATAGGGGGTCTCTATAGCTCTTATTATATATAAATATAGGGGGGTCTCTATAGCTCCTGTTATATATAAATATAGGGGGTCTCTATACTCCTGTTATATATAAATATAGGGGGTCTCTATATCGCCTGTATATATAAATTAGGGGGTCTCTATAACTCCTGTTTTTATATAATATAGGGGGTCTCTATAACTCCTGTTATATATAAATATAGAGGTCTCTATAACTCCTGTTATATATAAATATAGAGGGTCTCTATAACTCCTGTTATATATAAATATAGAGGGTCTCTATAACTCCTGTTTATACATAATATAGAAGGTCTCTATAGCTCCTGTTATATATAAATATAGGGGGGTCTCTATAGCTCCTGTTATATATAAATATAGGGGGGTCTCTATAACTCCTGTTATATATAAATATAGGCGGTCTCTATAACTCCTGTTATATATAAATATAGGGGGTCTCTATAACTCCTGTTATATATAAATATAGAGGGTCTCTATAACTCCTGTTATATATAAATATAGAGGGTCTCTATAACTCCTGTTATATATAAATATAGAGGGTCTCTATAACTCCTGTTATATATAAATATAGAAGGTCTCTATAGCTCCTGTTATATATAAATATAGGGGGGTCTCTATAACTCCTGTTATATATAAATATAGGCGGTCTCTATAACTCCTGTTATATATAAATATAGAGGGTCTCTATAACTCCTATTATATATAAATATAGGCGGTCTCTATATCTCCTATTATATAAATATAGAGGGTCTCTATAATTCTGTTATATATATATAGGGGGTCTCTATAACTCCTGTTATATATAAATATAGAGGATCTCTATAACTCCTGTTATATATAAATATAGAAGGTCTCTATATCTCCTATTATATATATAAATATAGAGGGTCTCTATAACTCCTGTTATATATAAATATAGGGGGTCTCTATAACTCCTGTTATATATAAATATAGGGGGTCTCTATAACTCCTGTTATATATAAATATAGGGGGTCTCTATATCTCCTATTATATATAAATATAGAGGGTCTCTATAACTCCTGTTATATATAAATATAGGGGTCTCTATATCTCCTATTATATATAAATATAGAGGATTTCTATAACTCCAGTTATATATAAATATATGTATGTTTCTAAAGCTCCTATTATATAGAAGTATATGGAGTTCTCTATAGCTCCTGTTATAATTTAAATATTTAGAGGGGTCTCTAGAACACCTGTTATATCATATATAGAGGGTCTCTATACCTCCGGTTTTATATAAATATAGGGGGAATTTGTATATCCCCTATCTTGAGGAAAGTTATTGGCTATGCACAGAGAGCCTTTATCACTCTTTATTGCCTCCTCTAGGCAATACACTGAACCAAAAACATGGCTCAGTGCATAGCGAAAGGGTTTACCCATTTCAAATCTTTAACATCAGCTTTCTGTTGGCGTTAAACTTTCTGTATTAAAAGACGTTATTGATTCGGTACATTACTTGCGGTGGTTTGCAACATAGTTTTTGCATACCGTCGCAACCAACGTTACTTATGTCTTAAAGTCATGTTAACCTTTGGTACATGGGTTAATGTGACTTTAAGATGGAAAAAGCTGATAACATCTCTCCACATATTGTTATAGCACTAGTTAGTGTTTAAACAACGTGTACGTGCTCCCCAGACCATTTCCTGGTCCCAGAGCGATTTACAGTAAATTGTTATTTAACTGTATTTTATGAGAACTTTTCAAACTATTTTTCCCAATTGACTTTAATGGATCCATTTTCTAACTATAGAACTTTAACTGAAGTTCTATAGTTCTAAAACGAACCAAACTTTAGGAAGTTCGGCCATCTCTAGTTAAGAACATTTCAGGTGTTAGCACAATAACACAAAAGATGGCTGGTGACCATCTTATGTGGTTTGAGCAGAACTCCTCCCTTAATCAATGGCCTATAAAAAAAAAATCTGTTTTTCCTACCTGCTGTGACTGCTGAATTTGTTGGCATATGCACGAGGTCCTTTCTTCTTACATTGCCTGGACAAAGTGAAATGTCCAGACAAGCTGTTCCTTAGCCACTTAAAGGAAGCGACAAGTCCAATTTTGATTGATAATTTTTGCATGTATATTGAAGCAGACTAAATATACTTCTTCTGGCGAAGGGCTCAGGGCATAGGCACCCTCTAGTTAGTGTAAGCACATATATAATGCCACTTATTTCAATCACTAGCGCATTTATGGGTTATTTGTGTTTTAGTCTATAACTGATTAGTTCTGATTATCACATCATTCACAGATTTCTAGATCAACAAACTACAGGAGAGACCTTGAGACAAAGACCAGAGGAAAATACTTTTTAAAAACAAAGAATATATTACAATAAACAGTTGAAGCTCTACAAGCCCCATCTGGATACTTTTCTTTGCTTTTTACCAAACATCATTCTTGATAATAT
This sequence comes from Hymenochirus boettgeri, assembly GCA_019447015.1. Taxonomy (NCBI): domain Eukaryota; kingdom Metazoa; phylum Chordata; class Amphibia; order Anura; family Pipidae; genus Hymenochirus; species Hymenochirus boettgeri. The sequence continues at coordinate 232,731 of CM033471.1, forward strand.
TAGTATTTTCCAAAAGTCCGCAACATCATTCTCTCAACCCCAGTCATCTGAAAACCATTCTTGTTAGCTACAATAAAGCAGTGTCAGAAAAAACAAATGATATAATTATTACATCACTTCTTAATTATAAACTTAGAGAACAAATGTCAAAAATTAGGTTCATGTCTACATGGCTTAATTCTCAGGTAAAAAGGGAAATAGCATTTAAAAAATCCTCATGAATTACAAAAGCTGCAATTAGGATTGCTGGTATCCCACTCCTCCCGCAGTTCAGGGTGGTCTCCCGCAATCCCGCATGACCATGAGAAAGGTAAGTCAGCTGCATTAAATGATCAAAAACTAAACTAGCTAAAAGAAAATTATGTACGGATACAAAGCAAATCCAACCCCAACATTTTTTAAGCATCTTAAAAGTAGAAAGATGAAGACAAAAAATGCAGGGTCATTAAATAATGGGGTTTATATGGTTACAGAAGATGCCAAGAAGGCAACTGAGCTAAACCTATTTTTTTCCCCTCTGTATTAACTATAGAAGATCCTAGTCCTTATAGTCATAATAGCCTAATATAGACTATAATATTAAAAATGTTTAATTGATAATATGATATTCACTCTGGCTAACAGAGGTATAGTACAAAAATAATTAAACAAGTTAATATCAGTAAAGGACCCCAGGACCTAATTAAATACATTCACGAATGCCCACACATACTATAGTGGACCTGAACACCTGCTCGGTACACAATTGTGCATCGCAGGATGGGCCAACGGTCACACGTGTGATCTAGACCATTGTTCTTTATCTTACTTCTCTTTTTAGATTCCCTTTTGCCTGGATTGGAAAAAAGCCAATGTATACTAATATTCAAAAAGGTAATCGTTCACAGCCTGGTAACTATAGACCTGTCTAGCCTCAGCCATAGGGAGGATACTGGAAACTTTGTTACGGGATTAAGGACTGACCTTATAAGTAGATAAACGAAACTGAGTAGGAACATTTTAACAGTGGTTCCGTTCAAATTTTCGATGGCCAACACAATTTGTTTTTTTTGAACTCATTTTCAATTTTCCTGTATTCGTTTTTCAATTTTTCCATGATAAGTTCCAAGCTTTGAACATTCTGATAGGTCTGCAGATTTTAAAACTGACAGCTTCAAATTGAAACCAGGACTCATAACTACTTATAAATAAATCTTGTCAAACTAACTTACTTTGTTTTTATGAGATGATGTGGCTAGCAGTTGATTTGGTTATAATTAGATTTTGCTATGGCTTCTGATACTGATACATAGACGACTTATGTGAAACTAAGGTCTGTTGGAAACGGATAGAGTATTGATTGATGGCGTAAAGGTATTATAAATAATTCTTACCGTATGCAGTTCCTGTGAATCCCCACCTGTTAAAGTGAATGAACAAGAGTTTCCAACAAGAGAAGACAATGGCTGTGTGTTTTATAGAACGTTGCAAATTCAGACACTTTTACCAGTTAACCCACATGCAGTTAGTGTTATTATTATTGTAGATTTATATAGCACCAACATCTTCCGTGGTGCTTTATATTGCATTAATATACATGAGGAAAACATACATGTCCAAACAAAAGCAATTCAGAGCGCACTCCAGTCTTAAATGTTCAAATAATTTATTAATGAGGAAGGTGTCGCACGGACACCGAAACGTCACGTGTTTAATAAATGAATTTGAACATTTAAGACTGGAGTGCGCTCTGAATTGCTTTTGTTTGGATACATTGCCATTGGCTATGGTTTTTGGAGCAGCACCCAGCGATTTCAATTGTACACTGCAGGTGTGTGTGGAACTATCTACTTCTGAAAACATACATGTCACATACAAAGGTAGTGCAAGTTCTAAAATTGCAAATAATTCAAGTGCTGGTCCAGCAGTATCAGTGTGGTAAGTTACAGCATTACTATGGTACAATAGGAAGGAGTAAAGTGGGTTATTTCAGTCACCTACAGTATGTCAGGTTCCACGCACTAGCACCTGAATACAAGCAGCCAAGTTCTAGAGTGGAACTGAGATCATGTGACCTGTACGTACCAGTCCCAGCAACCATTTGGGTTAGACATGTTGGACTTGGCTTGAGGATACAAGATTATAAAGTTGTTGAGATCAGCCACCTCGTTGTACCCAGCATTTCTGGCAAATCGGTCACCGACTTTATGTCTGAAAGATAAAATGAACAGAAGAATAACCTTACTGAAAAAAAGAAAGTATGTGCCTTTCATTTGGATGTTGAGTAGTGATGGACCCAACCCGAGTTTGGGCCAACTTTATGAGTTCGAACGAACTTGTACTATAAAACTCATCCAAACGAGTTCGGGTTTTCTGAACAGTTATTTTCGATAATTATTGAAAAATTTGTTAATTACCGAATTTTCAGATCGGTAACTCTCGAATGTAACATTCAAATTTGGTAACCCTAGAATGTATCCTTTGATTTCGGTAAGCCTCGAATTTAGCCTTAGATTTCAGTAACCTAGAATGTATTGTTCGGTAATGTAGCTCAAATGTAGCAGTTGATTTCTCATAACCCTTGAATATATAGTCTGATTAAATTACTTGGTGTCATATATATTTATATATGTATAATTATAGGGTCCCCCCTATTGGCCTACCTAAAAATGCAACACAGCATTTTTAGGAAGAGAAAATAGAAGGTGGATATCAAACTAACCAAGTCTATATAAGATTATAGTTTACAGCCTTTCAGTTTACCCCTAGTACTGGTAGTCTATCAAATAAAATGCCAGCCACTCAGCCAGGATCTATAAAGCCAAAAAAGACAAATACAGACTATTATCCCAAAAGCAGCTTTTTATTGTAGAATAATTCTTTTTTTAATTTGTAAATGCCATGTGGCTCTTATTACCTTATTAAAATAGCTGCACTTTATAGGTGCAATCCCACTCCTTGGGTCTCCAAAAGGAGAAGCACATCTCAATGCCTCCTATATATAGTCGTCATTGATGCATGCACGGCGTGCATAAGTGCATGCGATGTCATACGTGTGACAGTCATGCAACGCAATAATGCACTCCGCAAGTCGTCATACACAAAGCACCACGATGCGCCCCAACATTATACGTATAACACACAGGAAACGAGCAACATTTTGGCTCTGGAAAGGATCGCACTGCAAGGACTGCCCCCCACCCCAGGAAGGCAGTTATTAATAGGGGACAGTACATATCCAACAAAGCAGGGGAAAAACTGAACAAAAGGGACAAAATTCCCCACCTTGCCCTTATGTGTGAAAGGCCATGTTTGAGGGGGAGGGTAATGCAGTCTCACAGGGATAGATAGCACAGGGGGTAAGCCGGGGTGTAGATGGGCCAGTGGTGGGAGGGAAGGGGGAGGGTCTAGCATAGAGGATAGAGAGGCATGTGTATTAAAGTACATAAATTATTTACAGGATCATATTTACTATAACTTTACTATATTTAAATGTATGTTTACAAATGTGAGAAGCCTAGCTGAAAAAATGGGAGAATTTATATAATGGCGTTGACTGAAGTATAATGTGATAGGTATGCAGAAACATGGTTGAAAGATTCTTATGACTGGATGTAAATTTATAAGGATGCTCCTTGTTAGAGAAAATAGGAGAGGGTTAGAGTTGCAGCCAAATTTAAAGAAGAGATAACTGTCGATTGATATGGATGTTAAAGTGCAGGCAATATGGGGTGGTTGTTATTGGTGTCTGCCAAAAGGCACTAAATGCTGGCAAGGAAGAGGTGGGTCAGCATATGGCATATGCAGATGGCAAGGGCTGCAAGTTTGGGGAATGTTCTGATTATGGTGGACTTTTAATTACCCTGAAATTGATTGGAGTAGTGGAACCACCAACACAGAGAAGGTTGATGGGTTCCTGAATTTGCGTATGATCATTTTCCACATGAAGTTCCTACTAGAAAAGGAGCTCTGTTGGATCTGGCAATATGTAACACCATGGAGCATATGATAGATATTAAGGTAACGGAAGCTTAGAGAATAGTGACTATTAAAAATATTGTGATTTAATGTATGTTATCAAAAGGAAAGTGCATCGGGTTAAAAAAAGACTTTTAATTTCAGGAAAGCAAATTTTTTGTTGCTTTCAAGGATAAAAAATCTCTTTGCATATCAACTGGAATGATATTCCTCTGGTAAAGATTCTGAACAGAAGTGGACTGTTTTTAAAGGGTTTTAAAACCATTTCACATCTAAATTTATACCCTTTGTGAAATAAATATAAAAAAAAATAAGTCCACACCGATATGGCTGAATTCTGATGTAAAGAGTGTAAGGGAAATTAAGAGAATGGCATTTAAAAACTTTAAGTCAAAGGAAACAGAAAACATGGAAAACAAGGAGCACTCCTGGGTCTTCTTTAAATAATTTATTTGGTGCAAAATTCAAGGCAACATTTCGGTCTTGTTTCTTAGTGTTCTTGGAATGCCCCCTGGCATATAAACAGCTTGAAGTGAGACCCTGTACACAACAGCTAACTGGTGCCACCGGGGTATCTTAGATATGTACATAGATGAAGTAGCCCAGTGCACTCACAGGCCTTTTTGGTGCAAATAGTCAGGTGCAGGCAACATTTCTGTACCTTTTCAAGACAAATAACCTGGCTTGAAAAATATTTGGCTTGAAAAAGGGAATAAACTATTTGCACCAAAAAGACCTGTGAGTGCACTGGGCTACTTCATCTATATATATATATATACAGTGTGCTCTACGATATTCAGTATTGTATTATGCCTGAGGAAGAAGAGAAGCCTACGTGCTTTGAAAGCTTGTATTTCAATCATTTTAATAATTATTTTATATCCAACGTGTCTCTACTTTAACCATGGCTACACCACAATTCTCTACTACTACAATATTAATACTAATACTAAACTGATCTGGCAACCCTGTAAATTCACCCAACATCCACCTGTAAATAGATAAACTATAGAGAAGTGCATTGCACAGAGCTGTTCACTTCATGATGCCACCCACCAGCTCTGCATTATGTTGTTTCTATAACAGGGGTAATATTGGAGGGTATGACTTTCCAATTGTACACTTTCTCCTCTCCCACAAAAAACAGCAAATGAAACCTCAGTTAGTGAAAAGAAGCCTGGAGGAATATAAAGTGCAAACAAAAATTAAAGGGGTTTAAAGCCTGCTGCAGCAATACACATACGCCAATGAACTAAATCTTGCTGCAGATATAAACACCTAAAACAGCACTTGGTGTAGAAATGCCTACAAACACATGGTTTAAAATACATACGCAAAGGCTTAGCACCTTCTGATCTGCAATATTCCTGGATCAACTCCAACTTTATGTATTTACTAAGTGACACTGAAAGGATCAGTGGAGTTGCCTTGGTATTTTAGGTTTAATTCTCCTTTAATTTTGGGTTAAAAAAAGACAAGTCTATCAAGTTCAACCCCTCATGTAAACACCCAGCACCACAACCCAACAAAGCCCAGTCGTACGATGCTACTAGGATACTATTGTCACCTTCCTTGGAGGCATCCATGAAACACGATGTGAAGTCTGCACCCGGAAAAAAAATACGAATTTAAAAAGAATATTTCCGACAGGATGATGGAAATGGTGATATTAATAATAAATTTTGAGCTTATTTCATTTTTAACGAAAAAAACATCAGAAATAACATTTGCAGATTGATTGCAACATTTCTAAGAGCTGCTGCATGTTTCACAATGAGTAGAAGCCCTATACAAATAAATAAAGTCGGGCAGTGATGTCCGACCCTCGGCCCTCAGGCCACAAGAGACCCACCCACAATTTTTGGGTGGGTGGGGTTTGAGCGGGGTTTAGGCATTCCAGGGGAATTCCTGGGATGTGTTAGGGCAGGGGCAACACCTGCAGCCCTGGTCACTGCATGGAGTGGCACTGGGAGATTTCAGTGCTAATAACTATAAAATGTCAATGCTATCAACCCCCATTAGTGAAATACTAAAAAATGAAGGTGAGGTTCGTTTGGTTAACAGAATAGAGTGCCCATGTATCTAGTAACATTGTAGCAGTGACTTACTCGCTCCAGACTTGCAAGAAGAAGGAATATAAATGTAGCCAGCATTATCCATCCCATAGGTAGAAGCTGGGGCAAACTTGAAGAATTCTGACTGGTCAAAGAGGATCAACTGGTAATATATGAATAAATATTTCTTGACATTACTAATACTGACATAATTCATGTGTTTAAACGTTGGTCTTTAGTTGTGGCACAGTAAATATGGTTTAGATTGGGAATGGACAATATATTTCTTACACAGACCCATGCATCATTACAAAAGTCATGAAAGGAAATGCTGACACTATTTGGAGGGAAACATTTATTAAAGGGTAACTGTGGTCTCCAATTCTTCCAAACTAATTAGGGTCAGTGTCTGACTAGGGTGTGGGGCCCACCAGGAATTCTGAGACCAGGGGCCCTCCTTGATGGGTTTAGGGGCCCACCTAACATTCATATCTCTATTAGAGATTAATGTGGGTTCAAATAGAACCTTGTTTCGAATCGAATCTGAGGGTTTCAAAGTCCCAACAAACTTTCAGAACTCCCGGATTTCACAGAACCCAAATTTTCTGAATTTATCGACATTTCGATAAAAATCAAAATCGAAAATAGATGATTATCAAAATCCAAAACTGCAAAACGAAAGTAATGATCGATTTCGGTAACCCTCGAAAGTAATGATCAATTTCGGTAACCCCGAAAGTAATGATTGATTTCGGTAACCCTCGAAAGTAATGATCGATTTCGGTAACCCTCGAAAGTAATGATCGATTTCGGTAACCCTCGAAAGTAATGATTGATTTCGGTAACCCTCGAAGTAATGACGATTTTGGTAACCCTCGAAAGTAATGATCGATTTCGGTAACCTCGAAAGTAATGATCGATTTCGGTAACCGTCGAAAGCAAGAAACAATTTGGTAACCCTCGAATTTGTAATATCGGTAACCCTCGAATGTAGCGCTCGATTTCAGGAACTCTCGAAAATAGAATGCGGAAGCTAGAAAACAGCCCGATCGTGAGGAAAGATAGTTTTAAAATAAGTTTTGGTTATATTTACAGGTTACAGGTTCTGTGTCATTTACAGTAACCTACAGTAACCGTGTTGGGGCCGCTTCTATTAATCTATTTATTAATGATTTGGAAGTGGGTATTGTCAGCAAGGTTTCTGTGTTTGCCGACGACACAAAACTTTGTCGACCATTAAAAACTTCAGAGGATGTGCAATCGTTGCAAGGGGATCTAGATAGATTATCAAATTGGGCTGCTAAGTGGCAGATGAAATTCAATGTTGATAAATGTAAGGTGATGCATTTTGGACTTAAAAATACTTGTGCTACTATACTATAAATGGCTCTGTGTTAAGTGAATCCCTGTTGGAAAGGGATCTTGGAGTTTTGGTGGATAACAAACTAAAGTAGCAAGCAGTGCCAGGCGGCAACAGCAAGAGCCAGCATGGTATTGTCTTGTATAAAGCGAGGTATGGATTCAAGGGAGGAAAATGTAATTCTCCCTCTTTACAAAGCATTGGTAAGGCCTCATTTGGAATATGCAGTGCAATTTTGGAATCCTGTGAACAAAAAGGACATCTTTGAAATGGAAAGGGTTCAGAGAAGGGCAACTAAATTAATAAGGGGATTGGGGGAGCTTGAATATGAAGAGAGACTGGAAAAGTTACAATTATGTAAGCTGGAGAAAAGGGGCTTGCGTGGGGATATGATTACTGTGTATAAATACATTAACGGGCCATACAATAAACTATCTGGGCATTGTTCACCAATAGAACATGTCAAAGGACACGAGGACATCCCTTAAGACTTGAAGAAAAAAGGTTTAGGCTTCAAGCTCGGAAAGGGTTTTTCACTGTGAGAACGGTAAAAAGCTATGGAAACTGTCTTCCAGTGGACGTTTTATGGCAGGTTCATTGGTCATTTTCAAAAAAAAGCTGGATGAGTTTCTGCAAACAAGGAATGTTACAAGTTACTGGTATGATACATAAAGTAGAGTTGATCCAGGGAAATTTCGATTGCCACTTGGAGTCAGGAAGGAATTTTTCCCCTTCATAAATTTGGTGGGGTTTTTTTGCCTTCCTCTGGATCAACAGTTAGGCAGGAAATGAGGATATTGCTAGATGGGTTGGACTGGATGACGTATGTCTTTATTCAACCTCAAATACTATACTATACTACTATTACTATTTGTCCCTCAAAATGGACAGAAACTTTCAAAAAAAATGTTCTCATAGACTTCTATGGGTTCATTTTCGAATTTTCGAATTTCGAAATTTTCAAAAATTCGAAAACGGAACGAAACTCAACAGTTCTATCTATCTTACTCCTACTGAATCCTATTGTTTTATTAGAATTAATTAATTACTGTCCCTTTGGCTCTGTATTTAAATTTAAAGGATAACTGTACTCACAATATTGTTTCATTAAGGAGCTATGGCATGTACAGTTTTCATTTGGCAGGTAAGTCCTAGACTATTCCTGTATTAAAGATAGTACTGAAGCTAGGAGGAAGACTGTCAGAATCAGTTTTTTTGCGCTGATGCTCCTCTCATAATACTATATAAAGACCCCCTATATTTATATAACAGGAGCTATAGAGACCCCCTCCTCCATTGTAATGTTTCAGTCTAAAACATCCAATGAATGGGAAGGAACTGATCCCTGGATCTGATACCAACCACCCATAATTCACATCTTATTTACAATGGAAAAACCAGCCCCCCTACTACATTTCCCAGTATCCCCCACTAAAAGCCTGTAAAGGAGACTCCAGGTGCCTGCTGTATCCTAGTACAGCTCACAGTCTCTTGGTACCAGGCTTGGGCCTCTCTATGCTGCACTGAGTGTGCGCAGTGATTAGGGGGAGGGAGAGACTGACAGAGATACAGAAACTGCACAGAGACTGTGTGTTCAATCACAGAGAAAGAGGCTGCTGGGGACTGATATTCAGGGAGAGGAGTTGCCAAGCTGAGCTGCCTTCAGAGAGAGAGAGAGAGAGAGAGAGAGAGACTGCGGCTGGTGAGGCTAATGATACAGAGATGGCAAGAGAGGTTTTGCATAATGAGAGACAGACTTCTTGTAATTAGAGAGACTGCACAATGTGCGTGTTGCTTTAAAAAGAGACTGCACAGGTAAATGAAGGTGACATCTAGCAGAGAAATAAGGGCTATTTCCTTACAGGGAAGGGAGACATGCAGCATTGCGACAGAGTAAGAGACAAACCATCTACTTACTGTAAAGAGAGAGAGAGAGACACACACACACACTAACCATCTACTTACGGTAAAGAAAGAAAGGCTAACCATGTACTTACTGTAAAGAGACACAGAGAGAGAGAGAGAGAGAGACTAATCATCTACTTACTGTAAAGAGAGAGTGGGAGAGAGAGAGAGAGAGAGAGAGAGAGAGAGAGAGATACACTAACCATCTACTTACGGCAAAGAGAGAGACTAAACATGTACTTACTGTAAAGAGACACAGTGAGAGAGAGAGAGACTAACCATGTACTTACTGTAAAGAGACACAGTGAGAGAGAGAGAGACTAACCATGTACTTACTGTTAAGAGAGAGAGAGATACTAACCATCTACTTACGGCAAAGAGAGAGACTGTCCCTTTTTTTTTCCTTCCTTTTTCTCTCTCTAGGACAAGACCGAAATGTTGCCTTAATTTTGCAACACAATAAATTATTTAAAGAAGACCCAGGAGTGCTCCTTGTTTTCCATGGTTTTCTGTTTCCTTTGACTTAAAGTTTTTAAATGCCATTCTCTAATTTCCCTTACACTCTTTACATCAGAATGTCACCATATCGGTGTGGACTTATTTTTTTTTTATATTTATTTCACAAAGGGTATAAATTTAGATGTGAAATGGTTTTAAAAACCCCTTTAAAAACATGCCACTTCTGTTCAGAATCTTACAAGAGGATAATCATTCCAGTTGATATGCTAAAGAGCTATTTTTAATCCTTGAAAGCACAAAAAATTTGCTTTCCTGAATTAAAAGTCTTTTTTTAACCCGATGCACTTTTCCTTTTGATAACAATACATTAAATCACAATATTTTAATAGTCCCTATTCTCTAAGCTTCCGTTACCTTATATCTATCATATGCTCCATGGTTTACATATTGCCAGATCCAACAGAGCTCCTTTTCTAGTAGGAACTTCATGTGGAAAATGATCATACACAAATTCAGGAACCCATCAACCTTCTCTGTGTTGGTGGTTCCAACTCCAATCATTTCAGGGTAATTAAAATCCACCATAATCAGAACATTCCCCAAACTTGCAGCCCTTGCCATCTGCATATGCCATATGCTGACCCCCCCTTTCCTTGCCAGCATTTAGTGCCTTTTGGCAGACACCAATACAACCACCCATATTGCTGCACTTTAACATCCATATCAATCGACAGTTATCTCTTCTTTTAAATTTGCTGCAAATCTACCCTCTCCTATTTTCTCTAACAAGGAGCATCCTTATAAATTTACTCCCAGTCATAGAATCTTTCAACCATGTTTCGCTATACTCTCTTACATTATACTTCAGTCAACGCCATTAATAAATTCTCCCATTTTTTCAGCTAGGCTTCTCACATTTGTAAACATACATTTTAAATATAGTAAAGTTATAGTAAATATGATCCTGTAAAATAATTTATGTACTTTAATACACATGCCTCTCTATCCTCTATGCTAGACCCTCCCCCTCCCTCCCACCACTGGCCCATCTACACCCCGCTACCCCCTGTGCTATCTATCCCTGTGAGACTGCATTACCCTCCCCCTCAAACATGGCCTTTCACACATAAGGGCAAGGTGGGAATTTTGTCCCTTTTGTTCAGTTTTTTCCCCTGCTTTGTTTGGATCATGTACTGTCCCCTTAATTAACTGCCTTCCTGGGGTGGGGGCGCAGTCCTTGCAGTGCGATCCTTTCCAAGCCAAAATGTTGCTCGTCTTCCTGTGTGTTATACGTAAATGTTGGGGCGCATCGTGTGGCTTTGTGTATGACGACTTGCGGAGTGCATTATTGCGTTGCATGACTGTCACACGTATGACATCGCATGCACTTATGCACGCCGTGCATATCAATGACGACTATATATGGAGGCCATTGAGTGTGTGCTTCTCCTTTTGGAGACCCAAGGAGTGGGATTGCACCTATAAGTGCAGCTATTTTAATAAGGTAATAAAGAGCCACATGGCATTTACAAAATTAAAAAAAGAATTATTCACAATAAAAAGCTGCTTTTGGGATAATAGTCTGTATTTGTCTTTTTTGGCTTTATAGATCCTGGCTGAGTGCTGGCATTTTATTTGATAGACTACCATTACTAGGGTAAACTGAAAGGCTGTAAACTATAATCTTATATAGACTTGGTTAGTTGATATCCACCTTCTATTTTTCTCTTCCTAAAAATGCTGTGTTGCATTTTAGGTAGTGCCAATAGGGGGACCCTATAAATTATACATATATAAATATATTATGTGACACCAAAAGTTTTATATCAACTATAATTTTCAAGGTTTGTGAGAAATCAACTGCTACATTTGAGCTACATTACCGAACAATACATTCTAGGTTACTGAAATCTAAGGCTAAATTCGAGGCTTACCGAAATCAAAGGATACATTCTAGGGTTACCAAATTTGAATGTTTACATTCGAGAGTTACCGATCTGAAAATTCGGTAATTAACAATTTTTTCAATAATTATCAAAATAACTGTTCAGAAAACCCGAACTCGTTTGGATAGAGTTTTTAATAGTACAAGTTCGTTCGAACTCATAAAGTTTGGGCCCAAACTCGGGTTGGGTCCATCACTACCAACATCCAAATGAAGGCACATACTTTCTTTTTTTCAGTAAGGTTTATTCTCTGTTCATTTTATCTTTCAGACATAAAGTCGGTGACCGATTTGCAAAAATGCTGGGTACAAACGAGGTGGCTGATCTCAACAACTTATAATCTTGTATCCTCAAGCCAATCCACATGTCTAACCCAAATGGTTGCTGGACTGGTACGTACAGGTCACATGATCTCAGTTCCACTCTAGAACTTGGCTGCTTGTATTCAGTGCTAGTGCCGTGGAACCTGAACATACTGTAGGTGACTGAAATAACCCACTTTACTCCTTCCTATTGTACCATAGTAATGCTGTAACTTACCACACTGAATGCTGCTGGACCAGCACTTGAATTATTTGCATTTTTAGAACTTGCACTACCTTTGTATGTGACATGTATGTTTTCAGAAGTAGATATTTCCCAGCACAACCTGCATGTACAATTGAAATCGCTGGGTGCTGTCTCCAAAAACCATAGCCAATGGCAATAGTATCCAAACAAAAGCAATTCAGAGCGCACTCCATTCTTAAATGTTCAAATTCATTTATTAACACGTGACGTTTCGGTGTCCGTGCGACACCTTCCTCATTTAATAAATTAATTTGAAACTTTAAGACTGGAGTGCGCTCTGAATTGCTTTTGTTTGGACATGTATGTTTTCCTCATGTATATTAATGCAAACTATAAAGCACCACGGAAGATGTGGTGCTATATAAATCTACAAATAATAACACTACACTGCATGTGGGTTAACTGGTAAAAGTGTCTGAATTTGCAACGTTCTATAAAACAACACAGCCATGTCTTCTCTTGTTGGTAAACTCTTGTTCCATTCACTTTAACAGGTGGGGATTCACAGAACTGCATACGGTAAGAATTATTTATAATACCTTTACGCCATCAATCAATACTCTATCCGTTTCCAACAGACCTTAGTTTACACATAAGTCGTCTATGTATCAGAATCAGAAGCCATAGCAAAATCTAATTATAACCAAATCAACTGCTATGCCACATCATCTCATAAAAACACAAAGTAAGTTAGTTTGACAAAATTTATTTATAAGTAGTTATGAGTCCTGGTTTCAATTTGAAGCTGTCAGTTTTAAAATCTGCAGACCTATCAGAATGTTCAAAGCTTGGAACTTATCATGGAAAAATTGAAAAACGAATACAGGAAAATTGAAAATGAGTTCCAAAAATACACAATGTTCGGCCATCGAAAATTTGAACGGAACCACTGTAAAATGTTCCTACTCAGTTTCGTTTATCTCTACTTATAAGGTCAGTCCTTAATCCCGTAACAAAGTTTCAGTATCCTCCTATGGCTGAGGCTAGACAGGTCTATAGTTACCAGGCTGTGAACGATTACCTTTTTTGAATATTAGTATACATTGGCTTTTTTCCAACCAGGCAAAGGAATCTAAAAAGAGAAGTAAGATAAAGAACAATGGTCTAGATCACACGTGTGACCGTTGGCCCATCCTGCGATGCACAATTGTTCCGACAGTGTTCAGGTCCACTATAGTATATGTGTGGGCATTCGTGAATGTATTTTAATTAGGTCCTGGGTGCCTTTACTGATATTAACTTGTTTAATTATTTTTGTACTATACCCTCTGTTAGCCAGAGTGAATATCATATTATCAATTATAACATTTTTAATATTTGTCTATATTAGGGCTATTATGACTATAAGACTAGGATCTTCTTAGTTAATACAGAGGGGAAAAAAATAGGTTTAGCTCAGTTGCCTTCTTGGCATCTTCTGTAACCATATAAACCCCATTATTTAATGACCCTGCATTTTTTGTCTTCATCTTTCTACTTTTAAGATGCTAAAAAATGTTGGGGTTGGATTGCTTTGTTATCCGTACATATTTTCTATTTTAGCTAGTTTGTTTATTTGATCATTTATGCAGCTGACTTACCTTTCTCATGGTCATGCGGGATTGCGGGAGACCACCCTGGAACTGCCGGGAGGAGTGGGATACCAGCAATCCTAATTGCAGCTTTTGTAATTCATGAAGGATTTTTTAAATGCTATTTTCCCTTTTTACCTGAGAATTAACCCATGTAGACATGAACCTAAGTTTTTTGACATTTGTTCTCTAAGTTTATAAATTAAGAAGTGTATAATTTAATATCATTTGCTTTTTTCTGACACTGCTTTATTGTAGCTAACAAGAATGGTTTTCAGATGACTGGGGTTGAGAGAATGATGTTGCGGACTTTTGGAAAATACTAATATTATCAAGAAGATGTTTTGGTAAAAAGCAAAGAAAAGTATCCAGATGGGCTTGTAGAGCTTCACACTGTTTATTGTAATATATTCTTTGTTTTTAATAAAAGTATTTTCCCTCTGGTCTTTGTCTCAAGGTCTCTCCTGTATTTTGTTGATCTAGAAAACTGTGAATGATGTGATAATCAGAACATAATCAGTTATAGACTAAACACAAATAACCCTAAATGCCTAGTGATTGGAAATAAGTGGCATTAATATGTGCTTACACTAACTAGAGGGTGCCTATGCCCTGAGCCCTTCGCCAGAAGAAGTATATTTAGTCTGCTTCAATATACATGCAAAAATTATCAATCAAAAATTGGACTTGTCGCTTCCTTTAAGTGGCTAAGGAACAGCTTGTCTGGACATTTCACTTTGTCCAGGCAATGTAAGAAGAAAGACCTCGTGCTATGCAACAAATTCAGCAGTCACAGCAGGTAAGAAAAAGATTTTTTTTTTTATAGGCCATTGATTAAGGAGGATTCTGCTCAAACCACATAAGATGGTCACCAGCCCATCTTTTGGTTATTGTGCTAACACCTGAAATGTTCTTATAGAGATGGCCGAACTTCCTAGTTTGGTTCGTTTTAGAACTATAGAACTTCAGTTAAAGTTCTATAGTTAGAAAATGGATCCATAAAGTCAATTGGGAAAATAGTTTTGAAAAGTTCTCATAAATACAGTTAAATAACAATTTACTGTAAATCGCTCTGGGCCCAGGAAAATGGTCTGGGGAGCACGTACACGTTGTTTAAACACTAACTAGTGCTATAACATATGTGGGAGATGTTATCAGCTTTTTTCCATCTTAAAGTCACATTAACCCATGTACCAAAGGTTAACATGACTTTAAGACATAGTAACGTTGGTTGCGACGGTATGCAAAACCTATGTTGCACAACCACCGCAAGTAATGTACCGAATCAATAATTCTTTTTTAATACAGAAAGTTTACGCCAACAGAAAGCTGATGTTAAGATTTGAAATGGGTAAACCCCTTTCGCTATGCACTGAGCCATGTTTTTGGTTCAGTGTATTGCCTAGAGGAGGCAATAAGAGTGATAAAGGCTCTCTGTGCATAGCCCAATAACTTTCCTCAAGATAGGGGATATACAAATTCCCCCTATATTATAAAAAAACCGGATTATAGAGACCCTCTATATATGTATAAACAGGTGTTTCTAGAGACCCTCTACTAAATATTTAAATTATAACAGGAGCTATAAGAACTCCATTACTTCTATATAATAGAGCTTTAGAAACATACATATATTATATATAACTGGAGTTATAGAAATCCCCTATATTTATATATAATAGGAGATTATAGAGCCCCTATATTTATATAAACAGGAGTTATAGAGACCCTCTATATTTATTATAATAGGAGATATATAGACCCCCTATATTTATATATAACAGGAGTTATAGAGACCCCCTATATTTATATATCACAGGAGTTATAGAGACCCCCTATATTTATATATAACAGGAGTTATAGAGACCCTCATATTTATATATATAATAGGAGATATAGAGACCTTCTATATTTATATATAACAGGAGTTATAGAGATCCTCTATATTTATATATAACAGGAGTTATAGAGACCCCCTATATTTATATATAACAGGAATTATAGAGACCCCTATATTTATATATAATAGAGATATAGAGACCGCCTATATTTATATATATAGGAGTTATAGAGACCCTCTATATTTATATATAACAGAGTTATAGAGACCGCCTATATTTTATTATAACAGAGTATAGAGACCCCCCCTATATTTATATATAACAGGAGCTATAGAGACCTTCTATATTTATATATAACAGGAGTTATAGAGACCCTCTATATTTATATATAACAGGAGTTATAAGACCCTCTATATTATTATAACAGAGTTATAGAGACCCTCTATATTTATATATAACAGGAGTTATAGAGACCCCCTATATTTATATATAACAGGAGTTATAAGAACCGCCTATATTTATATATAACAGGAGTTATAGGACTCCCTATATTTATATATACAGGAAGCTATAGAGACCCCCCTATATTTATATATAACAGGAGCTATAGAGACCTTCTATATTTATGTATAACAGGAGTTATAGAGACCCTCTATATTTATATATAAACGAGTTTATAGAGACCCTCATATTTATATATACAGGAGTTATAGAGACCCTCTATATTTATATATAACAGGAGTTTATAGACCCCCTATATTTATATATAACAGGAGTTATAGAGACCCCCTATATTTAATATAACAGAGATATGAGACCCCCTATATTTATATTAACAGGAGTTATAGAGACCCCCATATTTATATATAACGGAGCTATAGAGACCCCCTATTTTATATAATAAGTATAGAGCCCCCTATATTTATATATATAGGATATATAGAGACCCCCTATATTTATATATACAGGAGCTATAGGACCCCCTATATTTATATATAACAGGAGTTATAGAGACCCCCTATATTTATATATAACAGGAGCTATAGACCCCCCTATATTTATATATAACAGGATATAGAGACCCCCTATATTTATATTAACGCCTATAGAGACCCCCTATATTTATATAACAGGAGCTATAGAGACCCCCTATATTTATAAATAACAGGGCTATAGAGACCCCCTATATTTATATATAACAGGAACTAATAGAGACCCCCTATATTTATATTACAGGAGATATAGAGACCCCCTATATTTATATATAACAAGCAGCTATAGAGGACCCCTATATTTATACCACACTACGCTCCTATTATAACAGAGCTATAAGACCCCCTCCTCCATGTAATGTTTCAGTCTAAAACATCCAATGAATGGGAAGGAACTGATCCCTGGATCTGATACCAACCACCCATATTCACATCTTATTACAATGGAAAAACCAGCCCCCCTACTACATTTCCCATTATCCCCCACTAAAAGCCTGTAAAGGAGACTCCAGGTGCCTGCTGTATCCTAGTACAGCTCACGTCTCTTGGTACCAGGCTTGGGCCTCTCTATGCTGCCTGAGTGTGCGCATGTGATTAGGGGGAGGGAGAGACTGACAGAGAGATCACGAAACTGCACAGAGACTGTGTGTTCAATCACAAGAAAGAGGCTGCTGGGGACTGATATTCAGGAGAGGATTTGCCAAGCTGAGCTGCCTTCAGAAGGAGAGAGAGAGAGAGAGAGAGAGACTGCGGCTGGTGGGAGGCTAATGATACAGAATGGCAAGAGAGGTTTTGCATAATGAGAGACAGACTTCTTGTAATTAGAGAGACTGCACAATGTGCGTGTTGCTTTAAAAAAGACTGCACAGGTAAATGAAGGTGACATCTAGCAGAGAAATAAGGGCTATTTCCTTACAGGGAAGGGAGACATGCAGCATTGCGACAGAGTAAGAGACACACCATCTATCTTACTGTAAAGAGAGAGAGAGAGACACACACCACACTAACCATCTACTTACGGTAAAGAAAGAAAGGCTAACCATGTACTTACTGTAAAGAGACACAGAGAGAGAGAGAGAGAGAGACTAATCATCTACTTACTGTAAAGAGAGAGTGGAGAGAGAGAGAGAGAGAGAGAGAGAGAGAGAGAGAGAGAGATACTAACCATCTACTTACGGCAAAGAGAGAGACTAAGCATGTACCTACTGTAAAGAGACACAGTGAGAGAGAGAGAGACTAACCATGTACTTGTCCCTTTTTTTTTCCTTCCTTTTTCTCTCTCTAGGACAAGACCGAAATGTTGCCTTGAATTTTGCAACAAACAATAAATTATTTAAAGAAGACCCAGGAGTGCTCCTTGTTTTCCATGGTTTTCTGTTTTCCTTTGACTTAAAGTTTTTAAATGCCATTCTCTAATTTCCCTTACACTCTTTACATCAGAATCAGTCACATATCGGTGTGGACTTATTTTTTTTTATATTTATTTTCACAAAGGGTATAAATTTAGATGTGAAATGGTTTTAAACCCCTTTAAAAACATCCACTTCTGTTCAGAATCTTTACAAGAGGATAATCATTCCAGTTGATATGCTAAAGAGCTATTTTTAATCCTTGAAAGCACAAAAAATTTGCTTTCCTGAATTAAAAGTCTTTTTTTAACCCGATGCACTTTTCCTTTTGATAACATCATTAAATCACAATATTTTAATAGTCCTATTCTCTAAGCTTCCGTTACCTTATATCTATCATATGCTCCATGGTTTACATATTGCCAGATCCAACAGAGCTCCTTTTCTAGTAGGAACTTCATGTGGAAAATGATCATACACAAATTCAGGAACCCATCAACCTTCTCTGTGTTGGTGGTCCCAACTCCAATCATTTCAGGGTAATTAAAATCCACCATAATCAGAACATTCCCCAAACTTGCAGCCCTTGCCATCTGCATATGCCATATGCTGACCCCCCTTTTCCTTGCCAGCATTTAGTGCCTTTTGGGCAGACACCAATACAACCACCCATATTGCTGCACTTTAACATCCATATCAATCGACAGTTATCTCTTCTTTTAAATTTGGCTGCAAATCTACCCTCTCCTATTTTCTCTAACAAGGAGCATCCTTATAAATTTACAATCCCAGTCATAAATCTTTCAACCATGTTTCGCTATACTCTTTACATTATACTTCAGTCAACGCCATTAATATAATTCTCCCATTTTTTCAGCTAGGCTTCTCACATTTGTAAACATACATTTTAAATATAGTAAAGTTATAGTAAATATGATCCTGTAAAAATAATTTATGTACTTTAATACACATGCCTCTCTATCCTCTATGCTAGAACCCTCCCCCTCCCTCCCACCACTGGCCCATCTACCACCCGCTACCCCCTGTGCTATCTATCCCTGTGAGACTGCATTACCCTCCCCCTCAAACATGGCCTTTCACACATAAGGGCAAGGTGGGAATTTTGTCCCTTTTGTTCAGTTTTTTCCCCTGCTTTGTTTGGATCATGTACTGTCCCCTTAATTAACTGCCTTCCTGGGGTGGGGGCGCAGTCCTTGCAGTGCGATCCTTTCCAAGCCAAAATGTTGCTCGTCTTCCTGTGTGTTATACGTAAATGTTGGGGCGCATCGTGTGGCTTTGTGTATGACGACTTGCGGAGTGCATTATTGCGTTGCATGACTGTCACACGTATGACATCGCATGCACTTATGCACGCCGTGCATCATCAATGACGACTATATATGGAGGCCATTGAGTGTGTGCTTCTCCTTTTGGAGACCCAAGGAGTGGATTGCACCTATAAGTGCAGCTATTTTAATAAGTAATAAAGAGCCACATGGCATTTACAAAATTAAAAAAAGAATTATTCACAATAAAAAGCTGCTTTTGGGATAATAGTCTGTATTTGTCTTTTTTGGCTTTATAGATCCTGGCTGAGTGCTGGCATTTTATTTGATAGACTACCATTACTAGGGTAAACTGAAAGGCTGTAAACTATAATCTTATATAGACTTGGTTAGTTGATATCCACCTTCTATTTTTCTCTTCCTAAAAATGCTGTGTTGCATTTTTAGGTAGTGCCAATAGGGGGACCCTATAAATTATACATATATAAATATATTATGTGACACCAAAAGTTTATATCAACTATAATTTTCAAGGTTTGTGAGAAATCAACTGCTACATTTGAGCTACATTACCGAACAATACATTCGTAGGTTACTGAAATCTAAGGCTAAATTCGAGGCTTACCGAAATCAAAGGATACATTCTAGGGTTACCAAATTTGAATGTTACATTCGAGAGTTACCGATCTGAAAATTCGGTAATTAACAATTTTTTCAATAATTATCAAAATAACTGTTCAGAAAACCCGAACTCGTTTGGATAGAGTTTTTAATAGTACAAGTTCGTTCGAACTCATAAAGTTTGGGCCCAAACTCGGGTTGGGTCCATCACTACCAACATCCAAATGAAGGCACATACTTTCTTTTTTTCAGTAAGGTTTATTCTCTGTTCATTTTATCTTTCAGACATAAAGTCGGTGACCGATTTGCAAAATGCTGGGTACAAACAGTGGCTGATCTCAACAACTTATAATCTTGTATCCTCAAGCCAATCCACATGTCTAACCCAAATGGTTGCTGGACTGGTACGTACAGGTCACATGATCTCAGTTCCACTCTAGAACTTGGCTGCTTGTATTCAGTGCTAGTGCGTGGAACCTGAATACTGTAGGTGACTGAAATAACCCACTTTACTCCTTCCTATTGTACCATAGTAATGCTGTAACTTACCACACTGAATGCTGCTGGACCAGCACTTGAATTATTTGCATTTTTAGAACTTGCACTACCTTTGTATGTGACATGTATGTTTTCAGAGTAGATAGTTTCCCAGCACACCTGCATGTACAATTGAAATCGCTGGGTGCTGTCTCCAAAAACCATAGCCAATGGCAATAGTATCCAAACAAAAGCAATTCAGAGCGCACTCCATTCTTAAATGTTCAAATTCATTTATTAACACGTGACGTTTCGGTGTCCGTGCGACACCTTCCTCATTTAATAAATTAATTTGAACTTTAAGACTGGAGTGCGCTCTGAATTGCTTTTGTTTGGACATGTATGTTTTCCTCATGTATATTAATGCAAACTATAAAGCACCACGGAAGATGTGGTGCTATATAAATCTACAAATAATAACACTACACTGCATGTGGGTTAACTGGTAAAAGTGTCTGAATTTGCAACGTTCTATAAACAACACAGCCATGTCTTCTCTTGTTGGTAAACTCTTGTTCATTCACTTTAACAGGTGGGGATTCACAGAACTGCATACGGTAAGAATTATTTATAATACCTTTACGCCATCAATCAATACTCTATCCGTTTCCAACAGACCTTAGTTTACACATAAGTCGTCTATGTATCATGAATCAGAAGCCATAGCAAAATCTAATTATAACCAAATCAACTGCTATGCCACATCATCTCATAAAAACACAAAGTAAGTTAGTTTGACAAATTTATTTATAAGTAGTTATGAGTCCTGGTTTCAATTTGAAGCTGTCAGTTTTAAAATCTGCAGACCTATCAGAATGTTCAAAGCTTGGAACTTATCATGGAAAAATTGAAAAACGAATACAGGAAAATTGAAAATGAGTTCCAAAAATACACAATGTTCGGCCATCGAAAATTTGAACGGAACCACTGTAAAAATGTTCCTACTCAGTTTCGTTTATCTCTACTTATAAGGTCAGTCCTTAATCCCGTAACAAAGTTTCAGTATCCTCCTATGGCTGAGGCTAGACAGGTCTATAGTTACCAGGCTGTGAACGATTACCTTTTTTGAATATTAGTATACATTGGCTTTTTTCCAACCCAGGCAAAGGAATCTAAAAAGAGAAGTAAGATAAAGAACAATGGTCTAGATCACACGTGTGACCGTTGGCCCATCCTGCGATGCACAATTGTGTCCGACAGTGTTCAGGTCCACTATAGTATAATGTGTGGGCATTCGTGAATGTATTTTAATTAGGTCCTGGGTCCTTTACTGATATTAACTTGTTTAATTATTTTTGTACTATACCCTCTGTTAGCCAGAGTGAATATCATATTATCAATTATAACATTTTTAATATTTGTCTATATTAGGGCTATTATGACTATAAGACTAGGATCTTCTTAGTTAATACAGAGGGGAAAAAAATAGGTTTAGCTCAGTTGCCTTCTTGGCATCTTCTGTAACCATATAAACCCCATTATTTAATGACCCTGCATTTTTTGTCTTCATCTTTCTACTTTTAAGATGCTAAAAAATGTTGGGGTTGGATTGCTTTGTTATCCGTACATATTTTCTATTTTAGCTAGTTTGTTTATTTGATCATTTATGCAGCTGACTTACCTTTCTCATGGTCATGCGGGATTGCGGGAGACCACCCCTGGAACTGCCGGGAGGAGTGGGATACCAGCAATCCTAATTGCAGCTTTTGTAATTCATGAAGGATTTTTTAAATGCTATTTTCCCTTTTTACCTGAGAATTAACCATGTAGACATGAACCTAAGTTTTTTGACATTTGTTCTCTAAGTTTATAAATTAAGAAGTGTATAATTTAATATCATTTGCTTTTTTCTGACACTGCTTTATTGTAGCTAACAAGAATGGTTTTCAGATGACTGGGGTTGAGAGAATGATGTTGCGGACTTTTGGAAAATACTAATATTATCAAGAAGATGTTTTGGTAAAAAGCAAAGAAAAGTATCCAGATGGGCTTGTAGAGCTTCAACTGTTTATTGTAATATATTCTTTGTTTTTAATAAAAGTATTTTCCCTCTGGTCTTTGTCTCAAGGTCTCTCCTGTATTTTGTTGATCTAGAAATCTGTGAATGATGTGATAATCAGAACATAATCAGTTATAGACTAAAAACAAATAACCCTAAATGCGCTAGTGATTGGAAATAAGTGGCATTAATATGTGCTTACACTAACTAGAGGGTGCCTATGCCCTGAGCCCTTCGCCAGAAGAAGTATATTTAGTCTGCTTCAATATACATGCAAAAATTATCAATCAAAATTGGACTTGTCGCTTCCTTTAAGTGGCTAAGGAACAGCTTGTCTGGACATTTCACTTTGTCCAGGCAATGTAAAAGAAAGACCTCGTGCTATAGCAACAAATTCAGCAGTCACAGCAGGTAAGAAAAAGATTTTTTTTTTTATAGGCCATTGATTAAGGAGGATTTCTGCTCAAACCACATAAGATGGTCACCAGCCCATCTTTTGGTTATTGTGCTAACACCTGAAATGTTCTTACCTAGAGATGGCCGAACTTCCTAGTTTGGTTCGTTTTAGAACTATAGAACTTCAGTTAAAGTTCTATAGTTAGAAAATGGATCCATAAAGTCAATTGGGAAAATAGTTTGAAAAGTTCTCATAAATACAGTTAAATAACAATTTACTGTAAATCGCTCTGGGCCCAGGAAAATGGTCTGGGGAGCACGTACACGTTGTTTAAACACTAACTAGTGCTATAACATATGTGGGAGATGTTATCAGCTTTTTTCCATCTTAAAGTCACATTAACCCATGTACCAAAGGTTAACATGACTTTAAGACATAGTAACGTTGGTTGCGACGGTATGCAAAACTATGTTGTCACAACCACCGCAAGTAATGTACCGAATCAATAATTCTTTTTTAATACAGAAAGTTTACGCCAACAGAAAGCTGATGTTAAGATTTGAAATGGGTAAACCCCTTTCGCTATGCACTGAGCCATGTTTTTGGTTCAGTGTATTGCCTAGAGGAGGCAATAAGAGTGATAAAGGCTCTCTGTGCATAGCCCAATAACTTTCCTCAAGATAGGGGATATACAAATTCCCCCTATATTATAAAAAAACCGGATTATAGAGACCCTCTATATATGTATAAACAGGTGTTTCTAGAGACCCTCTACATAAATATTTAAATTATAACAGGAGCTATAAGAACTCCATTACTTCTATATAATAGAGCTTTAGAAACATACATATATTATATATAACTGGAGTTATAGAAATCCCCTATATTTATATATAATAGGAGATTATAGAGCCCCTATATTTATATAAACAGGAGTTATAGAGACCCTCTATATTTATTATAATAGGAGATATATAGACCCCCTATATTTATATATAACAGGAGTTATAGAGACCCCCTATATTTATATATCACAGGAGTTATAGAGACCCCCTATATTTATATATAACAGGAGTTATAGAGACCCTCATATTTATATATATAATAGGAGATATAGAGACCTTCTATATTATATATAACAGGAGTTATAGAGATCCTCTATATTTATATATAACAGGAGTTATAGAGA
Source organism: Hymenochirus boettgeri (assembly GCA_019447015.1). NCBI lineage: Eukaryota > Metazoa > Chordata > Amphibia > Anura > Pipidae > Hymenochirus > Hymenochirus boettgeri. The sequence continues at coordinate 256,764 of CM033471.1, forward strand.
CCCCCTATATTTATATATAACAGGAATTATAGAGACCCCTATATTTATATATAATAGAGATATAGAGACCGCCTATATTTATATATATAGGAGTTATAGAGACCCTCTATATTTATATATAACAGAGTTATAGAGACCGCCTATATTTTATTATAACAGAGTATAGAGACCCCCCCTATATTTATATATAACAGGAGCTATAGAGACCTTCTATATTTATATATAACAGGAGTTTATAGAGACCCTCTATATTTATATATAACAGGAGTTATAAGACCCTCTATATTATTATAACAGAGTTATAGAGACCCTCTATATTTATATATAACAGGAGTTATAGAGACCCCCTATATTTATATATAACAGGAGTTATAAGAACCGCCTATATTTATATATAACAGGAGTTATAGGACCTACCCTATATTTATATATACAGGAAGCTATAGAGACCCCCCTATATTTATATATAACAGGAGCTATAGAGACCTTCTATATTTATGTATAACAGGAGTTATAGAGACCCTCTATTTTATATATAAACGAGTTTATGAGACCCTCATATATTATATATACAGGAGTTATAGAGACCCTCTATATTTATATATAACAGGAGTTATAGACCCCCTATATTTATATATAACAGGAGTTATAGAGACCCCCTATATTTAATATAACAGTAGATATGAGACCCCCTATATTTATATTAACAGGAGTTATAGAGACCCCCATATTTATATATAACGGAGTATAGAGACCCCCTATTTTATATAATAAGTATAGAGCCCCCTATATTTATATATATAGGATATATAGAGACCCCCTATATTTATATATACAGGAGTATAGGACCCCCTATATTTATATATAACAGGAGTTATAGAGACCCCCTATATTTATATATAACAGGAGCTATAGACCCCCTATATTTATATATAACAGGATATAGAGACCCCCTATATTTATATTAACGCCTATAGAGACCCCCTATATTTATATAACAGGAGCTATAGAGACCCCCTATATTTATTAATAACAGGAGCTATAGAGACCCCCTATATTTATATATAACAGGAACTAATAGAGACCCCCTATATTTATATATACAGGAGATATAGAGACCCCCTATATTTATATATAACAAGAGCTATAGAGACCCCTATATTTATACCAGCACTACCTCCATATAACAGAGCTATAAGACCCCCTCCTCCATGTAATGTTTCAGTCTAAAACATCCAATGAATGGGAAGGAACTGATCCCTGGATCTGATACCAACCACCCATATTCACATCTTATTTACAATGGAAAAACCAGCCCCCCTACTACATTTCCCATTATCCCCCACTAAAAGCCTGTAAAGGAGACTCCAGGTGCCTGCTGTATCCTAGTACAGCTCACGTCTCTTGGTACCAGGCTTGGGCCTCTCTATGCTGCCTGAGTGTGCGCATGTGATTAGGGGGAGGGAGAGACTGACAGAGAGATCACGAAACTGCACAGAGACTGTGTGTTCAATCACAAGAAAGAGGCTGCTGGGGACTGATATTCAGGAGAGGATTTGCCAAGCTGAGCTGCCTTCAGAAGGAGAGAGAGAGAGAGAGAGAGAGACTGCGGCTGGTGGGAGGCTAATGATACAGAATGGCAAGAGAGGTTTTGCATAATGAGAGACAGACTTCTTGTAATTAGAGAGACTGCACAATGTGCGTGTTGCTTTAAAAAAGACTGCACAGGTAATGAAGGTGACATCTAGCAGAGAAATAAGGGCTATTTCCTTACAGGGAAGGGAGACATGCAGCATTGCGACAGAGTAAGAGACACACCATCTACTCTTACTGTAAAGAGAGAGAGAGAGACACACACCACACTAACCATCTACTTACGGTAAAGAAAGAAAGGCTAACCATGTACTTACTGTAAAGAGACACAGAGAGAGAGAGAGAGAGAGACTAATCATCTACTTACTGTAAAGAGAGAGTGGGAGAAGAGAGAGAGAGAGAGAGAGAGAGAGAGAGATACACTAACCATCTACTTACGGCAAAGAGAGAGACTAAACATGTACTTACTGTAAAGAGACACAGTGGAGAAGAGAGAGACTAACCATGTACTTACTTTAAGAGAGAGAGATACTAACCATCTACTTACGGCAAAGAAGAGCTAAGCATGTACCTACTGTAAGAGACACAGTGAGAGAGAGAGAGACTAACCATGTACTTACTGTAAAGAGAGAGAAAGATACTAATCATGTACTTACTGTAAAGAGACACAGAGAGAGAGATTAACAACCTTGCATTCAAGAAGGTCCCTAACACCTGTTCTGTATATGCTAATTGGACTTTCCAGGGTACTTATTGCCAACAGATTCTTTGGCACGTCATTCCTGATTGAGAAAGCCAGTCGGATGACTAGCGAAATGTCTTTAAAGAAGCAACTAACAGGGTAATTCCATAAAGTTCTTATCACTTAATGGTGCTAAATTTGCCCACCAATCAGATGTAACTTACAAATGTTAATAAGATCTGATTGGTTGGGGCAAAATTAGCACCATTTTAAACGATAGAACTTTTATTGACTCTCCTGCATATTTTAGTCCAGTTGATCTAATTGAATAACAGATATTTTTGTGGGTGCTTTTTAAATAAGAATGGTATTAATGCCTTTAGCATTTGTGTGACAGTTTGGGAGCTTTAGGACACTGTTGTATATTTATTTATAAAGGGAAACTGTGGTCTCCACTCTCTAACAGTTAGGGATAAGTTTAGCATAACTAAGATTAGGGATAAGTCTCCATCCCACCTTTCAAATGAAACCGGATCATATCTCTAGGTATAACCTGTGAAAGTTATATTGCTGAAAACTTCCTGAACTAAACTATGTTGATCCATTTTTACAGATAGTTTTATTACACCTTTATTGTCTGTGTACTCTGTAAGACTGATTGACATAAATAATCCAGAAGTCTGGGGATGAGCAAAATGATATCACCCATAAGTGCTGTTATGTTTAGAACAACAATCAAATGCAGGGGCAACCCAGAGTTTCCAAGGGAATCCTGAAAGGGTTTCATGGGTATATTGCACATCCAGATAAAATTTTAAAGACCACCTTGAAATATCCTTCCTATACTTTACTTGCATTTCCTCTGCTTATGCTTATTTTATATGTATAACTGTGACATCGGCATTGGACATTGTGCTGTCTTCTAGCTAGGAAACCATATAAACATATTTGCAAATGTAACACATTTTTTTGTAATTGTAATGGGAGGTTTATTGTAACTAGTCTATGTATTCGGAGGTTATGAATACCCCCCATTTTATTTGTATTGTAACCACCCATTTTCAGAAGTTCGGCCATCTCTACTGTTAACGTGATTACAAGCTGGTCACATGGTTGAAAACTGGATGTGTTCAAGCGAGTAATATATAAAATTAATATTATTGCTGAACCTTTCCAAGAGATGTGATTTAGGGTTCATTTTGAAGGCATGATGGAAGGCTTTTTATATAAGCCTAACCAGTGTTGGACTGGCCCCAGGGGTATAGGGGAATCCCCCTGTGGCCCCACGTCCACTCACCGAAGAAAATAGAGAAAACTGCTTAAAGGATAACTATCGTGTGCATAAAGTTTTTTTAAATACTATATAAGAATTAGTATCCTCCACCTCCCAATATTATTTCTGAGAGAGCATCAGCGCAAAGAAAACTGATTCTGACAGTCTTCCTCCTAGCTTCAGTACTATCTTTAATACAGGAATAGTCTAGACTTACCTGCCAATGAAAACTGTACATGCCATAGCTCCTTAATGAAACATATTGTGAGTACAGTTATCCTTTAAATTTAATAATACAGAGCCAAAGGGACAGTAATTAATTAATTCTAATAAACAATAGGATTCATAGGAGTAATAGAATAGAACTGTTGAGTTTCGTTCCGTTTTCGATTTTTGAAAATTTCGAAATTCGAAAATTCGAAAATGAACCCATAGAATGTCTATGAGAACATTTTTTTTAGAAAGTTCTGTCCATTTTGAGGGACAAATAGTAATAGTATATAGTATAGTATTTGAGGTTGATAAAGACATAGTCCTCCAGTCCAACCCATCTAGCAATATCCTCATTTCCTGCCTACTGTTGTCCAGAGGAAGGCAAAAAAACCCACCAAATTTATGGGGGAAAAATTCCTTCCTGACTCCAAGTGGCAATCGAATTCCCTGAATCAACTCTACTTTATGTTATCATACCAGTAACTATGTAACATCCTTGTTTGCAGAAACTCATCCAGCTTTTTTTTTGAAAATGACCAATGAACCTGCCATAAACACGTCCACTGGAAGACATTTCCATAGCTTTAACCGTTCTCACAGTGAAAAACCCTTTCCGGCTTGAAGCCTAAACCTTTTTTCTTCAAGTCTTAAGGGATGTCCTCGTGTCCTTTGACATGTTCTATTGGTGAACAATGCCCCAGATAGTTTATTGTATGGCCCTTTATGTATTTATACACACTTAATCATATCCCCACGCAAGCCCTTTTTCTCCAGCTTACAATAATTGTAACTTTTCCAGTCTCTCTTCATATTCAAGCTCCCCCAATCCCCTTATTATTATTTGAGGCCCTTCTCTGAACCCTTCCATTTCAAAGATGTCCTTTTGTACACAGGATTCCAATTGCACTGCATATTCCAAATGAGGCCTTACCAATGCTTTGGTAAAGAGGGAGAATTACATTTTCCCTCCCTTGAATCCATACCCTCGCTTAATCACAAGACATATACCATGCTGGCTCTTGCTGTGGCCGCCTGGACTGCTTGCTACCTTTAAGTTTGTTATCCACCAAAACTCCAAGATCCCTTTCCAACAGGGATTCACTTAACACAGAGCCATTTATAGTATAAGTAGCACATATTTTTAAGTCCAAAATGCATCACTCACTTACATTTACACCATTGAATTTCATCTGCCACTTAGCAGCCCAATGTGATAATCTATCTAGATCCCCTTGCAACGATTGCACATCCTCTGAAGTTTTTAAGGGTCGACAAGTTTTGTGTCGTCGGCAAACACAGAAACCTTGCTGACAATACCCTTCCAAATCATTAATAAATGATTAAATAGAAGCGGCCCCAACACAGGTTACTGTAGGTTACTGTAAATGACACAGAACCTTTAACCTGTAAATATAAACCAAAACTTATTTTAAAACTATCTTCTCCTCACATCGGGCTGTTTCTAGCTTCCGCATTCTATTTTCGAGAGTTCCTGAAATCGAGCGCTACATTCGAGGGTTACCGATATTCACAATTCGAGGGTTACCCAAATTGTTTCTTGCTTTCGCTTCGACGGTTACCGAATCGATCATTACTTTCGAGGTTACCGAAATCGATCTATTACTTTCGAGGGTTACCAAATTCGATCATTACTTCGAGGGTTACCGAAATCAATCATTACTTTCGAGGGTTACCGAAATCATCATTCCTTTCGAGGGTTACGAAATGATCATTACTTTCGAGTGTTACCGAAATCATCTACTTTCGAGGGTTACCACGAAATTGATCATTACTTTCGAGGGTATACCGAAATCGATCATTACTTTCGTTTTGCAGTTTTGGATTTGATAATCATCTATTTTCGATTTTGATTTTTATCGAAATGTCGATAAATTCAGAAATTTTTGGGTTCTGTGAAAATCCGGGAGTTCTAAAGTTTTGTTGGGACTTTGAAACCCTCAGATTCGATTCGAAAACAAGGTTCTATTTGAACCCACATTACATCTCTAATAGAGATATGAAATGTTAGGTGGGCCCCTAAACCCTCAAGGAGGGCCCCTGGTCTCAGATTCCTGGTGGGCCCCAACACCCAACCCTAGTCAGACACTGACCCTAATTAGTTTAAGAATTGGAGACCACAGTTACCCTTTAATAAATGTTTCCCTCCAAATAGTGTCAGCATTTCCTTTCATGACTTTGTCAATGATGCTATGGGTCTGTGTAAGGAAATATATTGTCCATTCCCAATCTAAACCATATTTTACTGTGCCAACAACATAAAGACCAACGTTTAAACACATGAATATGTCAGTATTAGTAATGTCAAAAATTAATTTTCATATATTACCAGTTGATCCTCTTTGACCATCAGAATTCTTCAAGTTTGCCCCAGCTTCTACCTATGGGATGGATAAATGCTGGCTACATTTATATTCCTTCTTCTCTGCAAGTCTGGAGCGAGTAAGTCACTGCTACAAAGTTACTAGATACATGGGCACTCTATTCTGTTAACCAAACAACGAACCTCACCTTCATTTTTTAGTATTTCACTATGGGGGTTGATAGCATTGACATTTTATAGTTATTAGCACTGAAATCTCCAGTGCACTCCATGCAGTGACCAGGGCTGCAGGTTTGCCGCCCTGCCCTAACCATCCCAGGAATTCCCCTGGAATGCCTAAACCCCCTCAAACCCCACCACCCAAAAAATGGTGGGTGGGTCTCTGTGGCCTGAGGGCCGAGGGTCGGACATCACTGCCCGACTTTATTTATTTGTATAGGGCTTCTACTCATTGTGAAACATGCAGCAGCTCTTAGAAATGTTGCAATCAATCTGCAAATGTTATTTCTGATGTTTTTTTTTCGTTAAAAATGAAATAAGCTCAAAATTTATTATTAATACACCATTTCCATCATCCTGTCGGAAATATTTCTTTTTAAATTCCGTTTTTTTTTTCCAGGGTGCAGACTTCACATCGTTTTTCATGGATGCCTCCAAGGAAGGTGACAATAGTATCCTAGTAGCAATCGAACGACTGGGCTTTGTTGGGTTGTGGTTGCTGGGTGTTTACATGGAGGGGGTTTAACTTGATAGACTTGTCTTTTTTAATAACCCAAATTAAAGGAGAATTAAACCTAAAATACCAAGGCAAACTCCACTGATCCTTCAGTGTCACTTAGTAAATACATAAAGTTGGAGTTGATCCAGAATATTGCAGATCAGAAGGTGCTAAGCCTTTGCGTATGTATTTTAAACCATGTGTTTGTAGCGATTTCTACACCAAGTGCTGTTTTAGGTGTTATATCTGCAGCAGAGTTTTCGTTCATTGCGTATGTGTATTGCTGCAGCAGGCTTTAAACCCCTTATATTTTTGTTTGTGCACTTTATATTCCTCCAGGCTTCTTTTCACTAACTGAGGTTTCATTTGCTGTTTTTTTGGTGGAGAGGAGAAAGTGTACAATTGTGAAAGTCATACCCTCCAATATTACCCCTGTTATAGAAACAACATAATGCAGAGCTGCTGTGGTGTGCATCATGAAGTGAACGCTCTGTGCAATGCACTTCTCTATAGTTTATCTATTTACAGGTGGTGTTGGGTGAATTTCAGGGTTGCCAGATCAGTTTAGTATTAGTATTTAATATTGTAGTAGTAGAAAAATTGTGTGTTAGCCATTGTTAAAGTAGAAGCCCGTTGGATAAAATAATTATTAAATGATTGAAATACAAGCTTTCAAAGCACGTAGGCTTCTCTTCTTCCTCAGCCTAATACATAACTGATATCGTAGAGCACCTGTAATATATATAATATAGATGAAGTAGCCCATGCACTCACAGGTCTTTTGGTGCAAATAGTTTATTCCCTTTTTCAAGCCAAATATTTTTTCAAGCCGGTTATTTGTCTTGAAAAGGTACAGAAATGTTGCCTGCACCTGACTATTTGCACCAAAAAGGCCTGTGTGCACTGGGCTACTTCACTATGCATATCTAAGATACCCCGGTGGGCACCCAGTTCTGTTGTGTACAGGGTCTCACCTTCAAGCTGTTTATATGCCAGGGGGCATTCCAAGAACACTAAGAACAAGACCGAAATGTTGCCTTGAATTTTGCACCAAATAAATTATTTAAAGAAGACCCAGGAGTGCTCCTTGTTTTCCATGGTTTTCTGTTTTCCTTTGACTTAAAGTTTTTAAATGCCATTCTCTTAATTTCCCTTCACCTCTTTACATCAGAATTCAGCCATATCGGTGTGGACTTATTTTTTTTATATTTATTTCACAAAGGGTATAAATTAGATGTGAAATGGTTTTAAAAACCCCTTTAAAAACAGTCCACTTCTGTTCAGAATCTTACCAGAGGAATATACATTCCAGTTGATATGCAAGAGCTTTTTTAATCCTTGAAAGCACAAAAAATTTGCTTTCCTGAAATTAAAAGTCTTTTTTTAACCCGATGCACTTTTCCTTTTGATAACATACATTAAATCACAATATTTTAATAGTCACTATTCTCTAAGCTTCCAGTTACCTAATATCTATCATATGCTCCATGGTGTTACATATGCCAGATCCAACAGAGCTCCTTTTCTAGTAGGAACTTCATGTGGAAATGATCATACAGCAAATTCAGGAACCCATCAACCTTCTCTGTGTTGGTGGTTCCACTACTCCAATCAATTTCAGGTAATAAAGTCCACCATAATCAGAACATTCCCCAAACTTGCAGCCCTTGCCATCTGCATATGCCATATGCTGACCCCCCTCTCCTTGCCAGCATTTAGTGCCTTTTGGCAGACACCAATAACAACCACCCTATTGCCTGCACTTTAACATCCATATCATCGACAGTTATCTCTTCTTTAAAATTTGGCTGCAAACTCTACCCTCTCCTATTTTCTCTAACAAGGAGCATCCTTATAAATTATCACCGTCATAAGAATCTTTCAACCATGTTTCTGCTATACCTATTCATTATACTTCAGTCAACGCCATTATATAAATTCTCCCATTTTTTCAGCTAGGCTTCTCACATTTGTAAACATACATTTAAATATAGTAAAGTATATATAAATATGATCCTGTAAATTAAATGTACTTTAATACCACCTCTCTATCCTCTATGCTAGACCCTCCCCCTTCCCTCCCACCACTGGCCCATCCCACCCCGGCTTACCCCCTGTGCTATCTATCCCTGTGAGACTGCATTACCCTCCCCCTCAACATGCCTTTCACACATAAGGGCAAGGGGGGGAATTTTGTCCCTTTTGTTCAGTTTTTTCCCCTGCTTTGTTGGATCATGTACTGTCCCCTTAATTAACTGCCTTCCTGGGGTGGGGGGCAGTCCTTGCAGTGCGATCCTTTCCAGAGCCAAAAATGTTGCTCGTCTTCCTGTGTGTTATACGTATAATGTTGGGGCGCATCGTGTGCTTGTGTATGACGACTTGCGTGCATTATTGCGTTGCATGACTGTCACACGTATGACATCGCATGCACTTATGCACCGCCGTGCATGCATCAATGACGACTATATATAGGAGGCCATTGAGATGTGCTTCTCCTTTTGGAGACCCAAGGAGTGGGATTGCACCTATAAAGTGCAGCTATTTTAATAAGGTAATAAGAGCCACATGGCATTTACAAAATTAAAAAAAGAATTATTCTACAATAAAAAGCTGCTTTTGGGATAATGTCTGTATTTGTCTTTTTTGCTTTATAGATCCTGGCTGAGTGGCTGGCATTTTATTTGATAGACTACCAGTAAGGGGTAAACTGAAGGCTGTAAACTATAATATCTTATATAACTTGGTTAGTTTGATATCCACCTCTATTTCTTCTTCTCTTCCTAAAAATGCTGTGTTGCATTTTTAGGTAGTCCAATGGGGGGACCCTATAATTATACATATATAAATATATTATGACACCCAAGTAAGTTTATATCAGACTATAATTATTCAAGGGTTATGAGAAATCAACTGCTACATTTGAGCTACATTACCGAACAATACATTCTAGGTTACTGAAATCTAAGGCTAAATCCGAGGCTTACCGAAATCAAAGGATACATTCTAGGGTTCCCAAATTTGAATGTTACATTCGAGAGTTACCGATCTGAAAATTCGGTATTAACAAATTTTTCAATAATTATCGAAAAAACTGTTCAGAAACCAACACTCGTTTGGATGAGTTTTAATAGTACAGTTCTTCGAACTCATAAAGTTTGGCCCAAACTGTTTGGGTCCATCACTACTCAACATCCAAATGAAAGGCACATACTTTCTTTTTTTCAGTAGTTATTTCTTCTGTTCATTTTATCTTTCAGACATAAAGTCGTTGACCGATTTGCCAGATGCTGGGTACAACGAGGTGGCTGATCTCAACAACTTTATAATCTTGTATCCTCAAGCCAAGTCAACATGTCTACCCAAATGGTTGCTGGGACTGGTATACAGGTCACATGATCTCGTTCCACCTAGAACTTGGCTGCTTGTATTCAGGTGCTAGTGGCGTGGAACCTGAAATACTGTAGGTGACTGAAATAACCCACTTTACTCCTTCCTATTGTACCATAGTAATGCTGTAACTTACCACACACTGAATGCTGCTGACCAGCACTTGAATTATTTGCAATTTTAGAACTTGCACTACCTTTGTATGTGACATGTATGTTTTCAGAAGTAGATAGTTCCCAGCACACCTGCATTGTACAATTGAAATCGCTGGGTGCTGCTCCAAAAACCATAGCCAATGGCAATAGTATCCAAACAAAAGCAATTCAGAGCGCCTCCATTCTTAAATGTTCAAATTCATTTATTAAACACGTGACGTTTCGGTGTCCGTGCGACACCTTCCTCTTAATAAATTAATTTGAACATTTAAGACTGGAGTGCGCTCTGAATTGCTTTTTTTGACATGTATGTTTTCCTCATGTATATTAATGCAACTATAAAGCACCACGGAAGATGTTGGTGCTATATAAAATCTACATAATAATAACACTACACGGCATGTGGGTTAACTGGTAAAAGTGTCTGAATTTGCAACGTTCTATAACACAACACGCCATTGTCTTCTCCTTGTTGGTAAACTCTTGTTCATTCACTTTAACAGGTGGGGATTCACAGGAACTGCATACGGTAAGAATTATTTATAATACCTTTACCGCCATCAATCAATACTCTATCCGTTTCCACAGCCCTTAGTTTACACATACATAAGTCGTCTATGTCAGTATCAGAAGCCATAGCAAAATCTAATTAAAACCAAATCAACTGCTATGCCACATATCTCATAAAAACAAAGTAAGTTAGTTTGACAAGATTTATTTATAAGTAGTTATGAGTCCTGGTTTCAATTTGAAGCTGTCAGTTTTAAATCTGCAGACCTATCAGAATGTTCAAAGCTTGGAACTTTATCATGGAAAAATTGAAAAACGAATACAGGATTGAAAATGAGTTCCAAAATAAAACAATTGTGTTCGGCCATCGAAAATTTGAACGGAACCACTGTTAAAATTGTTCCTATACTCAGTTTCGTTTATCTCTACTTATAAGGTCAGTCCTTAATCCCGTAACAAAGTTTCCAGTATCCTCCATAGGCTGAGGCTAGACAGGTCTATAGTTACCAGGCTTGTGAACGATTACCTTTTTTGAATATTAGTATTACATTGGCTTTTTTCCAATCCAGGCAAAAGGGAATCTAAAAGAGAAGTAAGATAAGAACAATGGTCTAGATCACACGTGTGACCGTTGGCCCATCCTGCGATGCACAATTGTGTCCGAGCAGTGTTCAGTCCACTATAGTATAATGTGTGGGCATTCGTGATATATTTAATTAGGTCCTGGGGTCCTTTACTGATATTAACTTGTTTATTATTTTTGTACTATACCCTCTGTTACCAGAGTGAATATCATATTATCAATTATACACTTTTTAATATTATAGTCTATTATTAGGGCTATTATGACTATAGGACTAGGATCTTCTATAGTTAATACAGAGGGAAAAAAAATAGGTTTAGCTCAGTTGCCTTCTTGGCATCTTCTGTAACCATATAAACCCCATTATTTAATGACCCTGCATTTTTTGTCTTCATCTTTCTCTACTTTAAGATGCTTAAAAAATGTTGGGTTGGATTTGCTTTGTTATCCGTCATAATTTTCTATTTTAGGCTAGTTTAGTTTTGATCATTTAATGCAGCTGACTTACCTTTCTCATGGTCATCGGGATTGCGGGGACCACCACCCTGAACTGCCGGGAGGAGTGGGATACCAGCAATCCTAATTGCAGCTTTTGTAATTCATGAAGGATTTTTTAAATGCTATTTCCCTTTTTTACCTGAGAATTAAGCCATGTAGACATGAACCTAAGTTTTGACATTTTTCTTCTCTAAGTTTTAATTAAAAAAGTGTATAATTTAATATCATTTGCTTTTTTCTGACACTGCTTTATTGTAGCTAACAAGAATGGTTTTCAGATGACTGGGGTTGAGAGAATGATGTTGCGGACTTTTGGAAATACTTATTATCAAGAAGATGTTTTGGTAAAAGCAAAAGAAAGTATCCATGGGGCTTGTAGAGCTTCAACTGTTTATTGTAATTATTCTTTGTTTTTAATAATATTTTCCCTCTGGTCTTTGTCTCAAGTCTCTCCTGTAGTTTGTTGATCTAGAAATCTGTGATGATGTGTTATCAGAACATAATCAGTTATAGACTAAAACACAAAACCCTAAATGCGCTAGTGATTGGAAATAAGTGGCATATATTGTGCTTACACTAACTAGAGGGTGCCTATGCCCTGAGCCCTTCGCCAGAAGAAGTATATTTAGTCTGCTTCAATATACATGCAAAAATTATCAATCAAAATTGGACTTGTCGCTTCCTTTAAGTGGCTAAGGAACAGCTTGTCTGGACATTTCACTTTGTCCAGGCAATTGTAAGAAGAAAGGACCTCGTGCATATAGCCAACAAATTCAGCAGTCACAGCAGGTAAGGAAAACAGATTTTTTTTTTTATAGGCCATTGATGGGAGGAGTTCTGCTCAAACCACATAAGATGGTCACCAGCCATCTTTTGTGTTATTGTGCTAACACCTGAAATGTTCTTAACTAGAGATGGCCGACTTCCTAAAGTTTGGTTCGTTTTAGAACTATAAACTTCAGTTAAATTCTATAGTTAGAAAATGGATCCATTAAAGTCAATTGGGAAAAATAGTTTGAAAAGTTCTCATAAATACAGTTAAACAATTTACTGTAAATCGCTCTGGGACCAGGAAAATGGTCTGGGGAGCACGTACACTTTGTTTAAACACTAACTAGTGCTATAACAATATGTGGAGATGTTATCAGCTTTTTCCATCTTAAAGTCACATTAACCCATGTACCAAAGGTTAACATGACTTTAAGACATAAGTAACTTGGTTGCGACGGTATGCAAAAACTATGTTGCCCAACACCGCAAGTAATGTCGCGAATCAATCGTCTTTTTAATACAGAAAGTTTACGCCAACAGAAAGCTGATGTTAAGATTTGAAATGGGTACCCCCTTCGCTATGCACTGAGCCATGTTTTTGGTTCAGTGTATTGCCTAGAGGAGGCATAAAGAGTGATAAGGCTCTCTTGCATAGCCCAATAACTTTCCTCAAGATAGGGGATATACAATTCCCCCTATTTATATAAAACCGGAGGTATAGAGACCCTCTATATATGTATATAACAGGTGTTCTAGAGACCCCCTCTAAAATATTTAAATTATAACAGGAGCTATAGAAACCCATATACTTCTATATAATAGAGCTTTAGAAACATACTATATTTATATATAACTGGAGTTATAGAAATCCCTCTATATTTATATATAATAGGAGTATAGAGACCCCTATATTTATCTTATACAAGGAGTTATAGAGACCCTCTATATTATATAAATAGGAGATATAGAGACCCCCTATATTATATATAACAGAGTTATAGAGACCCCCTATATTATATATAACAGGAGTTATAGAACCCCCTATATTTATATATAACAGGAGTTATAGAGACCCTCTATAGTATATATATAATAGGAGATATAGAGACCTTCTATATTTATATATAACAGGAGTTATAGAGATCCTCTATATTATATATAACAGGAGTTATAGAGACCCCCATATTATATAAACAGGAATTATAGAGACCCTCTATATTATATAATAGGAGTATAGAGACCGCCTATATTTATATATAATAGGAGTTATAGAGACCCTCTATATTTATATATAACAGGAGTTATAGAGAACCGCCTATATTTTATATATACAGGAGTTATAGGAACCCCCCTATATTTTATATATAACAGGAGCTATAGAGACCTTCTATATTTATATATAACAGGAGTTATAGAGAAACCCTCTATATTTATATATACACAGAGTTATAGAGACCCTCTATATTTATATTAACAGGATTTATATAGAGACCCTCTATATTTATATATAACAGGAGTATAGAGACCCCCTATATTTATATATAACAGGAGTTATGAGACCGCCTATATTTATATATAACAGGAGTTATAGAACCCCCTATTTTATAATAACAGGAGCTATAGAGACCCCCCTATATTTATATATAACAGGAGCTATAGAGACCTTCTATATTTTGTATAACAGAAGTTATAGAGACCCTCATATTTATATATAACGGAGTTGAGACCTTTTTATATATAACAGGAGTGTTATAGAGACCCTCTATATTTATATATAACAGGAGTTATGAGACCCCCTATATTTATATATACACAGGAGTTTATAGACCTAAGAATATAAAAAATAAGGAGAAGAAGAGCCCCCTAATTTATATATAACGGAGATATAGAGACCCCCTATATTTATATATACAGGAGTTTATAGAGACCCCCTATATTTATATATAACGGAGCTATAAGACCCCCCTATATTTTATATATAATAAGAGCTATAGAGACCCCCTATATTTATATATAAAAGATATATAGAGACCCCATATATTTATATAACAGGATTATAGCCCCCCCTAATTATATATAACAGGAGTATGAGACCCCCTATATTTATAAACAGGAGCTATAGAGACCCCCTATATTTATATAACAGAGATATAGAACCCCCTATATTTATATATAACACAGCTATAGAGACCCCCTATATTTATATAACAGGAGCTATAAGACCCCCCTATTTTATATAACAGGAGCTATAGACCCCCTATATTTTAATAACAGGAGCTATAGAGACCCCCTATATTATATATAACAGAGATATAGAGACCCCTATATTTAATAACCAGCTATAGAGGACCCTATTTTATATACAGAGCTATAAAGACCCCTATATTATATACATGAGCTATGAGACCACCCTCCTCCATTGTAATGTTTCAGTCCTAAACATCCAATGAATGGGAAGGAACTGCTCCTGGTCTATACCAACCACCATAATTCACATCTTATTTACAATGGAAAAACAGCCCCCCTACTACATTTCCCAGTATCCCCCACTAAACCTGTAAGGAGACTCCAGGTGCCTGCTGTATCCTAGTACAGCTCACAGTCT
The DNA here is from genome assembly GCA_019447015.1 of Hymenochirus boettgeri. Classification (NCBI taxonomy): domain Eukaryota; kingdom Metazoa; phylum Chordata; class Amphibia; order Anura; family Pipidae; genus Hymenochirus; species Hymenochirus boettgeri. The sequence continues at coordinate 272,093 of CM033471.1, forward strand.
CTTGGTACCAGGCTTGGGCCTCTCTATGCTGCACGAGTGTGCGCAGTGATTAGGGGGAGGGAGAGACTGACAGAGATCCAGAAACTGCACAGAGACTGTGTGTTCATCACAAGAAAGAGGCTGCTGGGGACTGATATTCAGGAGAGGAGTTGCCAAGCTGAGCTGCCTTCAGAAGAGAGAGAGAGAAGAGAAGAGAGGGACTGCGGTGCTGGGTGAGGCTAATGATACAGAGATGGCAAGAGAGGTTGTGCATAATGAGAGACAGACTTCTTGTAATTAGAAGACTGCACCAATGTGCGTGTTGCTTTAAAAGAGACTGCACAGGTAAATGAAGGTGACATCTAGCAGAGAAATAAGGGCTATTTCCTTACAGGAAGGGAGACATGCAGCATTGCGACAGAGTAAGAGACAAACCATCTACTTACTTAAAGAGAGAGAGAGAGACACCACACCACACTAACCATCTACTTACGGTAAGAAAGAAAGGCTAACCATGTACTTACTGTAAAGAGACACAGAGAGAGAGAGAGAGAGACTAATCATCTACTTACTGTAAGAGAGAGTGGGAGAAGGAGAGAGAGAGAGAGAGAGAGAGAGAGTACACTAACCATCACTTATTACGGCAAAGAGAGAGACAAACATGTACTTACTGTAAAGAGACACAGTGAGAGAGAGAGAGACTAACCATGTACTTACTGTTAAGAGAGAGAGAGATACTAACCATCTACTTACGGCAAAGAGAGAGACTAAGCATGTACCTACTGTAAAGAGACACAGTGAGAGAGAGAGAGACTAACCATGTCCTTCCTGAAAGAGAGAGAAATACTAATCATGTACTTACTGTAAAGAGACACAGAGAGAGAGTATACCATCTACTTACTGTAAAGAGAGAGAGAGGAGATAACCATCCTCTTAGCTGTAAAGAGAGAGAATAGAGCGAGAGACTATAACAGATACTAATCATGTACTTACTGTAAAGAGACACAGAGAGAGAGATTAACCATCTACTTACTGTAAAGAGAGAGAGAGAGACTAACCATCTACTTACTGTAAAGAGAGAGAGAGAGAGAGAAACAACCTTGCATCAAAAGGTCCCTAACACCTGTTCTGTATATGCTAATTGGACTTTCCAGGGTACTTATTGCCAACAGATTCTTTGGCACGTCATTCCTGATTGAGAAAGCCAGTCGGATGACTAGCGAAATGTCTTTAAAGAAGCAACTAACAGGGTAATTCCATAAAGTTCTTATCACTTAATGGTGCTAAATTTGCCCACCAATCAGATGTAACTTACAAATGTTAATAAGATCTGATTGGTTGGGGCAAAATTAGCACCATTTTAAACGATAGAACTTTTATTGACTCTCCTGCATATTTTAGTCCAGTTGATCTAATTGAATAACAGATATTTTTGTGGGTGCTTTTTAAATAAGAATGGTATTATGCCTTTAGCATTTGTGTGACAGTTTTTGGGAGCTTTAGGACACTGTTGTATATTTATTTATAAAGGGAAACTGTGGTCTCCACTCTCTAACAGTTAGGGATAAGTTTAGCATAACTAAGATTAGGGATAAGTCTCCATCCCACCTTTCAAATGAAACCGGATCATATCTCTAGGTATAACCTGTGAAAGTTATATTGCTGAAAACTTCCTGAACTAAACTATGTTGATCCATTTTTACAGATAGTTTTATTACACCTTTATTGTCTGTGTACTCTGTAAGACTGATTGACATAAATAATCCAGAAGTCTGGGGATGAGCAAAATGATATCACCCATAAGTGCTGTTATGTTTAGAACAACAATCAAATGCAGGGGCAACCCAGAGTTTCCAAGGGAATCCTGAAAGGGGTTTCATGGGTATATTGCACATCCAGATAAAATTTTAAAGACCACCTTGAAATATCCTTCCTATACTTTACTTGCATTTCCTCTGCTTATGCTTATTTTATATGTATAACTGTGACATCGGCATTGGACATTGTGCTGTCTTCTAGCTAGGAAACCATATAAACATATTTGCAAATGTAACACATTTTTTTGTAATTGTAATGGGAGGTTTATTGTAACTAGTCTATGTATTCGGAGGTTATGAATACCCCCCATTTTATTTGTATTGTAACCACCCATTTTCAGAAGTTCGGCCATCTCTACTGTTAACGTGATTACAAGCTGGTCACATGGTTGAAAACTGGATGTGTTCAAGCGAGTAATATATAAAATTAATATTATTGCTGAACCTTTCCAAGAGATGTGATTTAGGGTTCATTTTGAAGGCATGATGGAAGGCTTTTTATATAAGCCTAACCAGTGTTGGACTGGCCCCAGGGGTATAGGGGAATCCCCCTGTGGCCCCACGTCCACTCACCGAAGAAAATAGAGAAAACTGCTTAAAGGATAACTATCGTGTGCATAAAGTTTTTTTAAATACTATATAAGAATTAGTATCCTCCACCTCCCAATATTATTTCTGAGAGAGCATCAGCGCAAAGAAAACTGATTCTGACAGTCTTCCTCCTAGCTTCAGTACTATCTTTAATACAGGAATAGTCTAGACTTACCTGCCAATGAAAACTGTACATGCCATAGCTCCTTAATGAAACATATTGTGAGTACAGTTATCCTTTAAATTTAATAATACAGAGCCAAAGGGACAGTAATTAATTAATTCTAATAAACAATAGGATTCATAGGAGTAATAGAATAGAACTGTTGAGTTTCGTTCCGTTTTCGATTTTTGAAAATTTCGAAATTCGAAAATTCGAAAATGAACCCATAGAATTCTATGAGAACATTTTTTTTTAGAAGTTCTGTCCATTTTGAGGGACAAATAGTAATAGTATATAGTATAGTATTTGAGGTTGATAAAGACATATGTCCATCCAGTCCAACCATCTAGCAATATCCTCATTTCCTGCCTAACTGTTGACCAGAGGAAGGCAAAAAAACCCACCAAATTTATGGGGGAAAAATTCCTTCCTGACTCCAAGTGGCAATCGAATTCCCTGAATCAACTCTACTTTATGTATCATACCAGTAACTTGTAACATCCTTGTTTGCAGAAACCATCCAGCTTTTTTTTTGAAAATGACCAATGAACCTGCCATAAACACGTCCACTGGAAGACATTTCCATAGCTTTAACCGTTCTCACAGTGAAAAACCCTTTCCGGCTTGAAGCCTAAACCTTTTTTCTTCAAGTCTTAAGGGATGTCCTCGTGTCCTTTGACATGTTCTATTGGTGAACAATGCCCCAATAGTTTATTGTATGGCCCTTTATGTATTTATAACACTAATCATATCCCCACGCAAGCCCTTTTTCTCCAGCTTACAATAATTGTAAACTTTTCCAGTCTCTCTTCATATTCAAGCTCCCCCAATCCCTTATTATTATTTGGCCCTTCTCTGAACCCTTCCATTTCAAAGATGTCCTTTTGTACACAGGATTCCAATTGCACTGCATATCCAAATGAGGCCTTACCAATGCTTTGGTAAAGAGGGAGAAATTACATTTTCCCCCTCCCTTGAATCCATACCCTCGCTTTAATCCAAGACAATACCATGCTGGCTCTTGCTGTGTGCCGCCTGGACTGCTTGCTACCTTTAAGTTTGTTATCCACCAAAACTCCAAGATCCCTTTCCAACAGGGATTCACTTAACACAGAGCCATTTATAGTATAAGTAGCACAGTATTTTTAAGTCCAAAATGCATCACTTCACCTTACATTTACACCATTGAATTTCATCTGCCACTTAGCAGCCCAATGTGATAATCTATCTAGATCCCCTTGCAACGATTGCACATCCTCTGAAGTTTTTAAGGGTCGACAAAGTTTTGTGTCGTCGGCAAACACAGAAAACCTTGCTGACAATACCCTTCCAAATCATTAATAAATGATTAAATAGAAGCGGCCCCAACACAGGTTACTGTAGGTTACTGTAAATGACACAGAACCTTAACCTGTAAATATAACCAAAACTTATTTTAAAACTATCTTCTCCTCACATCGGCTGTTTTCTAGCTTCCGCATTCTATTTTCGAGAGTTCCTGAAATCGAGCGCTACATTCGAGGGTTACCGATATTCAAATTCGAGGGTTACCCAAATTGTTTCTTGCTTTCGCTACGACGGTTACCGAATCGATCATTACTTTCGGGTTACCGAAATCGATCTTTACTTTCGAGGGTTACCAAATTCGATCATTACTTCGAGGGTTACCGAAATCAATCATTACTTTCGAGGGTTACCGAAATCATCATTCCTTTCGAGGGTTACGAAATGATCATTACTTTCGAGTGTTACCGAAATCATCTACTTTCGAGGGTTACCACCGAAATTGATCATTACTTTCGAGGGTATACCGAAATCGATCATTACTTTCGTTTTGCAGTTTTGGATTTGATAATCATCTATTTTCGATTTTGATTTTTATCGAAATGTCGATAAATTCAGAAATTTTTGGGTTCTGTGAAAATCCGGGAGTTCTAAAGTTTGTTGGGACTTTGAAACCCTCAGATTCGATTCGAAACAGGTTCTATTTGAACCCACATTACATCTCTAATAGAGATATGAAATGTTAGGTGGGCCCCTAAACCCATCAAGGAGGGGCCCCTGGTCTCAGATTCCTGGTGGGCCCCAACACCCAACCCTAGTCAGACACTGACCTAATTAGTTTAAGAATTGGAGACCACAGTTACCCTTTAATAAATGTTTCCCTCCAAATAGTGTCAGCATTTCCTTTCATGGACTTTTGTCAATGATGCTATGGGTCTGTGTAAGGAAATATATTGTCCATTCCCAATCTAAACCATATTTTACTGTGCCAACAACATAAAGACCAACGTTTAAACACATGAATATGTCAGTATTAGTAATGTCAAAAATTAATTTTCATATATTACCAGTTGATCCTCTTTGACCATTCAGAATTCTTCAAGTTTGCCCCAGCTTCTACCTATGGGATGGATAATGCTGGCTACATTTATATTCCTTCTTCTTGCAAGTCTGGAGCGAGTAAGTCACTGCTACAAAGTTACTAGATACATGGGCACTCTATTCTGTTAACCAAACAACGAACCTCACCTTCATTTTTTAGTATTTCACTATGGGGGGTTGATAGCATTGACATTTTATAGTTATTAGCACTGAAATCTCCCAGTGCACTCCATGCAGTGACCAGGGCTGCAGGTTTGCCCCCTGCCCTAACATCCCAGGAATTCCCCTGGAATGCCTAAACCCCCGCTCAAACCCCACCACCCAAAAAATGGTGGGTGGGTCTCTGTGGCCTGAGGGCCGAGGGTCGGACATCACTGCCCGACTTTATTTATTTGTATAGGGCTTCTACTCATTGTGAAACATGCAGCAGCTCTTAGAAATGTTGCAATCAATCTGCAAATGTTATTTCTGATGTTTTTTTTTCGTTAAAAATGAAATAAGCTCAAAATTTATTATTAATACACCATTTCCATCATCCTGTCGGAAATATTTCTTTTTAAATTCCGTTTTTTTTTTCCAGGGTGCAGACTTCACATCGTTTTTCATGGATGCCTCCAAGGAAGGTGACAATAGTATCCTAGTAGCAATCGAACGACTGGGCTTTGTTGGGTTGTGGTTGCTGGGTGTTTACATGGAGGGGGTTTAACTTGATAGACTTGTCTTTTTTAATAACCCAAATTAAAGGAGAATTAAACCTAAAATACCAAGGCAAACTCCACTGATCCTTCAGTGTCACTTAGTAAATACATAAAGTTGGAGTTGATCCAGAATATTGCAGATCAGAAGGTGCTAAGCCTTTGCGTATGTATTTTAAACCATGTGTTTGTAGCGATTTCTACACCAAGTGCTGTTTTAGGTGTTATATCTGCAGCAGAGTTTTCGTTCATTGCGTATGTGTATTGCTGCAGCAGGCTTTAAACCCCTTATATTTTTGTTTGTGCACTTTATATTCCTCCAGGCTTCTTTTCACTAACTGAGGTTTCATTTGCTGTTTTTTTGGTGGAGAGGAGAAAGTGTACAATTGTGAAAGTCATACCCTCCAATATTACCCCTGTTATAGAAACAACATAATGCAGAGCTGCTGTGGTGTGCATCATGAAGTGAACGCTCTGTGCAATGCACTTCTCTATAGTTTATCTATTTACAGGTGGTGTTGGGTGAATTTCAGGGTTGCCAGATCAGTTTAGTATTAGTATTTAATATTGTAGTAGTAGAAAAATTGTGTGTTAGCCATTGTTAAAGTAGAAGCCCGTTGGATAAAATAATTATTAAATGATTGAAATACAAGCTTTCAAAGCACGTAGGCTTCTCTTCTTCCTCAGCCTAATACATAACTGATATCGTAGAGCACCTGTAATATATATAATATAGATGAAGTAGCCCATGCACTCACAGGTCTTTTGGTGCAAATAGTTTATTCCCTTTTTCAAGCCAAATATTTTTTCAAGCCGGTTATTTGTCTTGAAAAGGTACAGAAATGTTGCCTGCACCTGACTATTTGCACCAAAAAGGCCTGTGTGCACTGGGCTACTTCACTATGCATATCTAAGATACCCCGGTGGGCACCCAGTTCTGTTGTGTACAGGGTCTCACACTTCAAGCTGTTTATATGCCAGGGGGCATTCCAAGAACACTAAGAACAAGACCGAAATGTTGCCTTGAATTTTGCACCAAATAAATTATTTAAAGAAGACCCAGGAGTGCTCCTTGTTTTCCATGGTTTTCTGTTTTCCTTTGACTTAAAGTTTTTAAATGCCATTCTCTTAATTTCCCTTACCTCTTTACATCAGAATTCAGCCATATCGGTGTGGACTTATTTTTTTTATATTTATTTCACAAAGGGTATAAATTAGATGTGAAATGGTTTTAAAAACCCCTTTAAAAACAGTCCACTTCTGTTCAGAATCTTACCAGAGGAATATACATTCCAGTTGATATGCAAGAGCTTTTTTAATCCTTGAAAGCACAAAAAATTTGCTTTCCTGAAATTAAAAGTCTTTTTTTAACCCGATGCACTTTTCCTTTTGATAACATACATTAAATCACAATATTTTAATAGTCACTATTCTCTAAGCTTCCAGTTACCTAATATCTATCATATGCTCCATGGTGTTACATATGCCAGATCCAACAGAGCTCCTTTTCTAGTAGGAACTTCATGTGGAAATGAATCATACAGCAAATTCAGGAACCCATCAACCTTCTCTGTGTTGGTGGTTCCACTACTCCAATCAATTTCAGGTAATAAAGTCCACCATAATCAGAACATTCCCCAAACTTGCAGCCCTTGCCATCTGCTATGCCATATGCTGACCCCCACTCTTCCTTGCCAGCATTTAGTGCCTTTTGGCAGACACCAATAACAACCACCCTATTGCCTGCACTTTAACATCCATATCAATCGACAGTTATCTCTTCTTTAAAATTTGGCTGCAAACTCTACCCTCTCCTATTTTCTCTAACAAGGAGCATCCTTATAAATTATCTCCGTCATAAGAATCTTTCAACCATGTTTCTGCTATACCTATTCATTATACTTCAGTCAACGCCATTATTAAATTCTCCCATTTTTTCAGCTAGGCTTCTCACATTTGTAAACATACATTTAAATATAGTAAAGTATATATAAATATGATCCTGTAAATAATATGTACTTTAATACCACCTCTCTATTCCTCTATGCTAGAACCCTCCCCCTTCCCTCCCACCACTGGCCCATCCCACCCCGGCTTACCCCCTGTGCTATCTATCCCTGTGAGACTGCATTACCCTCCCCCATCAACATGCCTTTCACACATAAGGGCAAGGGGGGGAATTTTGTCCCTTTTGTTCAGTTTTTTCCCCTGCTTTGTTGGATCATGTACTGTCCCCTTAATTAACTGCCTTCCTGGGGTGGGGGGCAGTCCTTGCAGTGCGATCCTTTCCAGAGCCAAAAATGTTGCTCGTCTTCCTGTGTGTTATACGTTAAATGTTGGGGCGCATCGTGTGCTTGTGTATGACGACTTGCGTGCATTATTGCGTTGCATGACTGTCACACGTATGACATCGCATGCACTTATGCACCGCCGTGCATGCATCAATGACGACTATATATAGGGCCATTGAGATGTGCTTCTCCTTTTGGAGACCCAAGGAGTGGGATTGCACCTATAAAGTGCAGCTATTTTAATAAGGTAATAAGAGCCACATGGCATTTACAAAATTAAAAAAAGAATTATTCTACAATAAAAAGCTGCTTTTGGGATAATGTCTGTATTTGTCTTTTTTGCTTTATAGATCCTGGCTGAGTGGCTGGCATTTTATTTGATAGACTACCAGTAACGGGGTAAACTGAAGGCTTGTAAACTATAATATCTTATTATAACTTGGTTAGTTTGATATCCACCTCTATTTCTTCTTCTCTCCTAAAAATGCTGTGTTGCATTTTTAGGTAGTCCAATGGGGGGACCCTATAATTATACATATATAAATATATTATGACACCCAAGTAAGTTTATATCAGACTATAATTATTCAAGGGTTATGAGAAATCAACTGCTACATTTGAGCTACATTACCGAACAATACATTCTAGGTTACTGAAATCTAAGGCTAAATCCGAGGCTTACCGAAATCAAAGGATACATTCTAGGGTTCCAAATTTGAATGTTACATTCGAGAGTTACCGATCTGAAAATTCGGTATTAACAATTTTTCAATAATTATCGAAAATAACTGTTCAGAAACCAACACCGTTTGGATGAGTTTTAATAGTACAGTTCTTCGAACTCATAAAGTTTGGCCCAAACTGTTTGGGTCCATCACTACTCAACATCCAAATGAAAGGCACATACTTTCTTTTTTTCAGTAGTTATTTCTTCTGTTCATTTTATCTTTCAGACATAAAGTCGTTGACCGATTTGCCAGATGCTGGGTACAACGAGGTGGCTGATCTCAACAACTTTATAATCTTGTATCCTCAAGCCAAGTCAACATGTCTACCCAAATGGTTGCTGGGACTGGTATACAGGTCACATGATCTCGTTCCACCTAGAACTTGGCTGCTTGTATTCAGGTGCTAGTGGCGTGGAACCTGAAATACTGTAGGTGACTGAAATAACCCACTTTACTCCTTCCTATTGTACCATAGTAATGCTGTAACTTACCACACACTGAATGCTGCTGACCAGCACTTGAATTATTTGCAATTTTTAGAACTTGCACTACCTTTGTATGTGACATGTATGTTTTCAGAAGTAGATAGTTCCCAGCACACCTGCATGTACAATTGAAATCGCTGGGTGCTGCTCCAAAAACCATAGCCAATGGCAATAGTATCCAAACAAAAGCAATTCAGAGCGCCTCCATTCTTAAATGTTCAAATTCATTTATTAACACGTGACGTTTCGGTGTCCGTGCGACACCTTCCTCTTAATAAATTAATTTGAACATTTAAGACTGGAGTGCGCTCTGAATTGCTTTGTTTTGACATGTATGTTTTCCTCATGTATATTAATGCAACTATAAAGCACCACGGAAGATGTTGGTGCTATATAAAATCTACATAATAATAACACTACACGGCATGTGGGTTAACTGGTAAAAGTGTCTGAATTTGCAACGTTCTATAACACAACACGCCATTGTCTTCTCCTTGTTGGTAAACTCTTGTTCATTCACTTTAACAGGTGGGGATTCACAGGAACTGCATACGGTAAGAATTATTTATAATACCTTTACCGCCATCAATCAATACTCTATCCGTTTCCACAGCCCTTAGTTTACACATACATAAGTCGTCTATGTCAGTATCAGAAGCCATAGCAAAATCTAATTAAAACCAAATCAACTGCTATGCCACATATCTCATAAAAACAAAGTAAGTTAGTTTGACAAGATTTATTTATAAGTAGTTATGAGTCCTGGTTTCAATTTGAAGCTGTCAGTTTTAAATCTGCAGACCTATCAGAATGTTCAAAGCTTGGAACTTTATCATGGAAAAATTGAAAAACGAATACAGGATTGAAAATGAGTTCCAAAATAAAACAATTGTGTTCGGCCATCGAAAATTTGAACGGAACCACTGTTAAAATTGTTCCTATACTCAGTTTCGTTTATCTCTACTTATAAGGTCAGTCCTTAATCCCGTAACAAAGTTTCCAGTATCCTCCATAGGCTGAGGCTAGACAGGTCTATAGTTACCAGGCTTGTGAACGATTACCTTTTTTGAATATTAGTATTACATTGGCTTTTTTCCAATCCAGGCAAAAGGGAATCTAAAAGAGAAGTAAGATAAGAACAATGGTCTAGATCACACGTGTGACCGTTGGCCCATCCTGCGATGCACAATTGTTCCGAGCAGTGTTCAGTCCACTATAGTATAATGTGTGGGCATTCGTGATATATTTAATTAGGGTCCTGGGGTCCTTTACTGATATTAACTTGTTTATTATTTTTGTACTATACCCTCTGTTAGCCAGAGTGAATATCATATTATCAATTATACACTTTTTAATATTATAGTCTATTATTAGGGCTATTATGACTATAGGACTAGGATCTTCTATAGTTAATACAGAGGGAAAAAAAATAGGTTTAGCTCAGTTGCCTTCTTGGCATCTTCTGTAACCATATAAACCCCATTATTTAATGACCCTGCATTTTTTGTCTTCATCTTTCTCTACTTTAAGATGCTTAAAAAATGTTGGGTTGGATTTGCTTTGTTATCCGTCATAATTTTCTATTTTAGGCTAGTTTAGTTTTGATCATTTAATGCAGCTGACTTACCTTTCTCATGGTCATCGGGATTGCGGGGACCACCACCCTGAACTGCCGGGAGGAGTGGGATACCAGCAATCCTAATTGCAGCTTTTGTAATTCATGAAGGATTTTTTAAATGCTATTTCCCTTTTTTACCTGAGAATTAAGCCATGTAGACATGAACCTAAGTTTTGACATTTTTCTTCTCTAAGTTTTAATTAAAAAAGTGTATAATTTAATATCATTTGCTTTTTTCTGACACTGCTTTATTGTAGCTAACAAGAATGGTTTTCAGATGACTGGGGTTGAGAGAATGATGTTGCGGACTTTTGGAAATACTTATTATCAAGAAGATGTTTTGGTAAAGCAAAAGAAAGTATCCATGGGGCTTGTAGAGCTTCAACTGTTTATTGTAATTATTCTTTGTTTTTAATAATATTTTCCCTCTGGTCTTTGTCTCAAGGTCTCTCCTGTAGTTTGTTGATCTAGAAATCTGTGATGATGTGTTATCAGAACATAATCAGTTATAGACTAAAACACAAAACCCTAAATGCGCTAGTGATTGGAAATAAGTGGCATATATTGTGCTTACACTAACTAGAGGGTGCCTATGCCCTGAGCCCTTCGCCAGAAGAAGTATATTTAGTCTGCTTCAATATACATGCAAAAATTATCAATCAAAATTGGACTTGTCGCTTCCTTTAAGTGGCTAAGGAACAGCTTGTCTGGACATTTCACTTTGTCCAGGCAATTGTAAGAAGAAAGGACCTCGTGCATATAGCCAACAAATTCAGCAGTCACAGCAGGTAAGGAAAACAGATTTTTTTTTTTATAGGCCATTGATGGGAGGAGTTCTGCTCAAACCACATAAGATGGTCACCAGCCATCTTTTGTGTTATTGTGCTAACACCTGAAATGTTCTTAACTAGAGATGGCCGACTTCCTAAAGTTTGGTTCGTTTTAGAACTATAAACTTCAGTTAAATTCTATAGTTAAAAATGGATCCATTAAAGTCAATTGGGAAAAATAGTTTGAAAAGTTCTCATAAATACAGTTAAACAATTTACTGTAAATCGCTCTGGGACCAGGAAAATGGTCTGGGGAGCACGTACACTTTGTTTAAACACTAACTAGTGCTATAACAATATGTGGAGATGTTATCAGCTTTTTCCATCTTAAAGTCACATTAACCCATGTACCAAAGGTTAACATGACTTTAAGACATAAGTAACTTGGTTGCGACGGTATGCAAAAACTATGTTGCCCAACACCGCAAGTAATGTACGCGAATCAATCGTCTTTTTAATACAGAAAGTTTACGCCAACAGAAAGCTGATGTTAAGATTTGAAATGGGTACCCCCTTCGCTATGCACTGAGCCATGTTTTTGGTTCAGTGTATTGCCTAGAGGAGGCATAAAGAGTGATAAGGCTCTCTTGCATAGCCCAATAACTTTCCTCAAGATAGGGGATATACAATTCCCCCTATTTATATAAAACCGGAGGTATAGAGACCCTCTATATATGTATATAACAGGTGTTCTAGAGACCCCCTCTAAAATATTTAAATTATAACAGGAGCTATAGAAACCCATATACTTCTATATAATAGAGCTTTAGAAACATACTATATTTATATATAACTGGAGTTATAGAAATCCCTCTATATTTATATATAATAGGAGTATAGAGACCCCTATATTTATCTTATACAAGGAGTTATAGAGACCCTCTATATTATATAAATAGGAGATATAGAGACCCCCTATATTTATATATAACAGAGTTATAGAGACCCCCTATATTATATATAACAGGAGTTATAGAACCCCCTATATTTATATATAACAGGAGTTATAGAGACCCTCTATAGTATATATATAATAGGAGATATAGAGACCTTCTATATTTATATATAACAGGAGTTATAGAGATCCTCTATATTATAATAACAGGAGTTATAGAGACCCCCATATTATATAAACAGGAATTATAGAGACCCTCTATATTATATAATAAGGAGTATAGAGACCGCCTATATTTATATATAATAGGAGTTATAGAGACCCTCTATATTTATATATAACAGGAGTTATAGAGAACCGCCTATATTTTATATATACAGGAGTTATAGGAACCCCCCTATATTTTATATATAACAGGACTATAGAGACCTTCTATATTTATATATAACAGGAGTTATAGAGAAACCCTCTATATTTATATATACACAGAGTTATAGAGACCCTCTATATTTATATTAACAGGATTTATATAGAGACCCTCTATATTTATATATAACAGGAGTATAGAGACCCCCTATATTTATATATAACAGGAGTTATGAGACCGCCTATATTTATATATAACAGGAGTTATAGAACCCCCTATTTTATAATAACAGGAGCTATAGAGACCCCCCTATATTTATATATAACAGGAGCTATAGAGACCTTCTATATTTTGTATAACAGAAGTTATAGAGACCCTCATATTTAATATAACGGAGTTGAGACCTTTTTATATATAACAGGAGTGTTATAGAGACCCTCTATATTTATATATAACAGGAGTTATGAGACCCCCTATATTTATATATACACAGGAGTTTATAGACCTAAGAATATAAAAAATAAGGAGAAGAAGAGCCCCCTAATTTATATATAACGGAGATATAGAGACCCCCTATATTTATATATACAGGAGTTTATAGAGACCCCCTATATTTATATATAACGGAGCTATAAGACCCCCCTATATTTTATATATAATAAGAGCTATAGAGACCCCCTATATTTATATATAAAAGATATATAGAGACCCCATATATTTATATAACAGGATTATAGCCCCCCCTAATTATATATAACAGGAGTATGAGACCCCCTATATTTATAAACAGGAGCTATAGAGACCCCCTATATTTATATAACAGAGATATAGAACCCCCTATATTTATATATAACACAGCTATAGAGACCCCCTATATTTATATAACAGGAGCTATAAGACCCCCCTATTTTATATAACAGGAGCTATAGACCCCCTATATTTTAATAACAGGAGCTATAGAGACCCCCTATATTATATATAACAGAGATATAGAGACCCCTATATTTATATAACAGCTATAGAGACCCTATCTTATATCAGAGCTATAAAGACCCCTATATTATATACATGAGCTATGAGACCACCCTCCTCCATTGTAATGTTTCAGTCCTAAACATCCAATGAATGGGAAGGAACTGCTCCTGGTCTATACCAACCACCATAATTCACATCTTATTTACAATGGAAAAACAGCCCCCCTACTACATTTCCCAGTATCCCCCACTAAACCTGTAAGGAACTCCAGGTGCCTGCTGTATCCTAGTACAGCTCACAGTCTCTTGGTACCAGGCTTGGGCCTCTCTATGCTGCACGAGTGTGCGCAGTGATTAGGGGGAGGGAGAGACTGACAGAGATCCAGAAACTGCACAGAGACTGTGTGTTCATCACAAGAAAGAGGCTGCTGGGGACTGATATTCAGGAGAGGAGTTGCCAAGCTGAGCTGCCTTCAGAAGAGAGAGAGAGAAAGAGAGAGAGAGGGACTGCGGTGCTGGGTGAGGCTAATGATACAGAGATGGCAAGAGAGGTTGTGCATAATGAGAGACAGACTTCTTGTAATTAGAAGACTGCACCAATGTGCGTGTTGCTTTAAAAGAGACTGCACAGGTAAATGAAGGTGACATCTAGCAGAGAAATAAGGGCTATTTCCTTACAGGAAGGGAGACATGCAGCATTGCGACAGAGTAAGAGACAAACCATCTACTTACTAAAGAGAGAGAGAGAGACACCACACCACACTAACCATCTACTTACGGTAAAGAAAGAAAGGCTAACCATGTACTTACTGTAAAGAACACAGAGAGAGAGAGAGAGAGACTAATCATCTACTTACTGTAAGAGAGAGTGGGAGAGAGAGAGAGAGAGAGAGAGAGAGAGAGAGTACACTAACCATCACTTATTACGGCAAAGAGAGAGACTAAACATGTACTTACTGTAAAGAGACACAGTGAGAGAGAGAGAGACTAACCATGTACTTACTGTTAAAGAGAAGAGAGATACTAACCATCTACTTACGGCAAAGAGAGAGACTAAGCATGTACCTACTGTAAGAGACACAGTGAGAGAGAAGAGACTAACCATGTACCTTCGAAAGAGAGAGAAAGTACTAATCATGTACTTACTGTAAAGAGACACAGAGAGAGAGTATACCATCTACTTACTGTAAAGAGAGAGAGAGGAGATAACCATCCCTTACTGTAAGAGAGAGAAGAGGAGAGACTAACCATGTACTTACTGTAAAGAAGAGAGAGATACTAATCATGTACTTACTGTAAAGAGACACAGAGAGAGAGACTAACCATCTACTTACTGTAAAGAGAGAGAGAGAGAGAGAGACTAACCATTTACTTACTGTAAAGAGACACACAGAGAAAGACTAACCATGTACTCACTGTAAAGAGAGAGAGAGACTAACCATGTACTTACTGTAAAAAGGCACAGAAAGACTAACCATGTACTTACTGTAAAGAGAGAGAGAGAGAGAAAGACTAATCATGTACTTACTGTAAAGGGACAGAGAGAGAGAGAGAGAGACTAATCATATACTTACTGTAAAGAGAGAGGGGGGATTAACCATTTACTAACTTTAAAGAGACCGAGAAAGATAGACTAACCATATACTTACTGTAAAGAGACAGAGAGTAGAGTAGAGACTGCTGGTTTTAGGAAAAGAGACCACTCATATCTAGGAGAGAAATAAGAGCTTTAATAGAGGGAAAGGGCTGCATATGCGACTGCTGCACCAACAGACCTTTCTCCCTATGAGAGAAAGAGGGACAAACAGATAGACAGCACGTATGTAGGTGTGTAGCAGACATACCAGACTCCTGACAAAAGACTGCTCTAAAACAGGAAGTAGAAAAAGGGTTGATAAAGATAGTGTCTGTTCTTATAGACTGCAATATAACAGCACATGGGACAGAAAGCAGCCAGTGATCCTGGATAGATTTTTGACTGGTTGCTGCTGTAAATAAAGGGCAAGTAACCCAGTTATAGTTACAGGATTTGACAATGTATGAAAAACAAATAGAAAGGTGAATGGAACCGCAGAGACCATGAGCTGCCTGGGAGATGTCATCCTTGCAGAGATATCAGGAGGCACAGATTTCCAGGTTCAAAGTGGTAAAGTGGACCATACCATTTTCCAAGAGGTTCCTCAACATGGAAATATTGGAACAGCAGAAACCACTGACCCAAGTCTCTCTGCTAAGGAGCTGCCAAAACACACATCGCAGGTCACAGACTACACATTGACCAGGGAGACACACTGTGCAAGGCAAAGACAGCTGAGGTCTACACCAAAGGACACTAAAGAGAGGAACTCCAATAAGATACCCACAGACAAAATATATGGCACAGGCCAAAACATCAGCAGAGACTTGATCAAAGGAACATCCAATGATTCTGCCCAGGAATTCCTTATTGATGTCCCCAATGTTTGTCCTCACAATGTGAGTCACAGCATTCCACCCAAAAGACGTGATGGCCATCGAGTGGCTAGTGGCAAAAAACTTGGTCCCTGGACACTGGCACTTCCAGCCGTCTTGGCCACTGTGTGTTTCGCAAGGTCAATTCTTGGAGAATTTGTCCATGATGATGTGTGGGCCATACTAAACAACCCAGACAGTCGGGGGGAGACTTCTCTAAGTAGCATCTTCAAGAACGATTTCTGGGGCAAACCAATGGATGATAACACCAGCCACAAATCTTACCGCCCCCTTTGTGTGCTGAGTTTCAGGTAGGTCCCATAAAAGGAAATGAGGAAATTGGCCTTTTCACTTTATTGTAATAACTTAGATAATTAAGAGATTCAAGGTAACAATTAATTTTCTTGTTCCGGTTATCTCCTGTACACAGAAATGGCAATTGGTTATTAATATTCGTCATTAAACGAATGTCTAAAGACTGCATTTTACAAGCAGTGGTTTTAATCATGACATAACCCGTCTGGCCCATTTCTGATCTCAAAAAGAACGGGCTAGGCAAATCTGTCTAATGTCTAAGTAGTGTATAGGCACCTTCCCAGTCTATCACCCCTAGATAAATAACATGTTTATTAGAATTGTAACATCATGACACCCAAACCGTGGATTCTAGGAATTTCAATAACAAGTGTAGAATACACTGTATACAGCTGCACATTGATTTTTACATTATACCATCATATTTTCTTTCTGTTTAATACGAATGATGTGTTATGTTTCCTCTTCCCAGAATCAATGTCTTTCTTGGAGGTTTGAATGGTGTTTACTTCCACGCAGTTAACATCATATTACACGCGGCCGTCAGCTCCTTGTTTATGTTGACGTGCAGCAAGACAGTGTTTGAAGACGATAGATTGTCGCTCGCCGCTGCATTGCTCTTTTCCACCCACCCGGTCCACACAGAAGCTGTAAGAACCACAGAATTCCCTCCACCTATCTACTCTCTCCATTCTCCATTTCTCTCCATTTATTTGCTAGGACCCTCCAGCCCCCTACTCTAATAATTATATTTCCCTCAATCTATCTACTTGGACCTTCCACACCCCCTAAATGAATATTCAATTTTCCCTCCATATATCTACTGGGACCCTCCACGCCCCTATGTTAATAATCATACTTGGGACCCTCCACGCCCTATGTTAATAATCATATTTCACTCTATCTATCTATAGGACCCTCCACGCCCTAATTAATAATATATTTCACTCCATTATTTACTAGGACCCTCCCGCCCCTGCTCTAATAATTATATTTCCCTCAATCTATCTACTTGGACCTTCCACGCCCCCTAATGAATATTCAATTTTACTCCATATATCTACTGGGACCCTCACGCCCCTAGTTAATAATCATATTTCACTCCATCTATCTACTGGACCCTCCACGCCCTATGTTAATAATCATATTTCACTCCATCTATCTACTAGGACCCTCCGTGCCCCTATGTTAATAATCATATTTCACTTCATCTATCTACTAGGACCCTCCACGCCCCTATGTTAATAATCATATTTCACTCCATCTATCTACTAGGACCCTCCGTGCCCCTATGTTAATAATCATATTTCACTTCATCTATCTACTAGGACCCTCCGTGCCCCTATGTATAATCATATTCACTCCATCTATCTACTAGGACCCTCCGTGCCCCTATGTTAATAATCATATTTCACTTCATCTATCTACTAGGACCCTTCACGCCCCCACCGATAATTATTAGATTTCCCTCCATGTCTCTGCTAGGATCCTGCACACCCCCCTATGTTAATAATAAAAGGGGCTCTGACAGTCTCTTACTTAATTAAAGGTGCAAGGTGTAGTAGACCAGTAGAAAGGTGCTATCATTAACCCAGGCTATTTTAGGACATCTTAGTAATTAAGCTCCAATAGTTTTGTACATAAATATTGAGGAATTGATCTGTTTCTTTCACCTTTAATTACATGTAGGGGCCCCTTTAATGGGGGATCCAAGTTAAATAAATATTGCTTGTATGATGGCCATAAACTAGGAAGGAGGCAGACTGGTTGTTGCCTAGTAAAGGTTTCCAAGGTGATGCTGTACTATTAAGATGGAATCCCAGCTAGATGCTTTCATCTTATTATTTAAAAAGTTCCTCCCTGTGTCCACTATAATATATCATAATTAATGATAATAATCATATTTGTAATAATATTTGTGTAATTCATTATTTTAACTTTCTTTAGGTTGCTGGCATCGTTGGAAGAGCTGATGTTCTCTCCTGTTTGCTGTTTCTTTTCACTTTCCTCTCCTTACATTAGGTAAGTAAAGTGAAGTATATATATATATTTATATATATATAGCAGAGGGAAAATAATATATCTATGTTAAGTATATCACCATAGATCATATATCAGCCCTTAAAACATCTCCAAAGAGAAGTATTTTGGATTAAAAGATTAGGTACAATGAATACTGTTCTAATGAAGATTTTTGAATGAAAGGTAGAAAGAGGAACTGCCTTTGTAGCCAAGTAAAGTGTAGAAATAACATATATTAGAAGATATGTTGAAAGGCAAGTTGTTAATAATTTTTTAAAGGGAAGACAGTAACTGCCTTTAAATATCCTTATTGTATATTTTAAAGTGTAACTAAATTGCACTTTGTAATTATGCGAAAACGCAAGTTGTTATTAATGTTTTTATAGAAAAGATAATTGCACTTTAGAATTTTGCACTATTGATTGCACTTTATAAGGTCTTGCACTTTACAATGTTACAACCTTTTTAATGATATGTTCAAATTAGAAAGTTATGAAAGTTATACACAATGACAATTATAACATAATATGTTTGAAATACGAAGATTTTGCTGTGAGCACTTTGGTATTGCACTGCGTCCACTATGTGTATGTACTGGGAGGAGTCTATATTGTTAAAGCCACACAGTTTGAATGCTAATCCATACCAGCTTGATAAAGGTCCAAGGAACATATATATATATTCTAGAATTCCAGGCCTGGTACAAATGATTGTTATCAGCCTATCCCACTCAGGATACATTTAATTCGGATTCTAGAATTCCAGGTCTGGTACAAATGATTATCAGCCTATCCCCAGTCAGCCCATCCCCACTCAGGATACATTGTATCCAGATTCTAGAATTCCAGGTCTGGTACAAATTATGTTACAGCCTATCCCCACTCAGGATACATGTGTTCAGATTCTAGAATTCCAGGTCTGGTACAAATGATGTTATCAGCCTATCCCCACTCAGGATTCATTGTGTTCAGATTCCAGAATTCCAGGTCTGGTACAAATGATTGTTATCAGCCTATCCCCACTCAGGATACATTGTGTTCAGATTCTAGAATTCCAGGTCTGGTACAAATGATTGTTATCAGCCTATCCCCACTCAGGATTCATTGGTTCAGATTCTAGAATTCCAGGTCTGGTACAAATGATTGTTATCAGCCTATCCCCACTCAGGATACATTGTGTTCAGATTCTAGAATTCCAGGTCTGGATGTGGGGGAATCTCTTTAAGCTCTTTTTCTCTAGTGATATGTGGTATATTTTTTTGTCCTATACAGAAATCATGTTCTGTTGATTGACATATTTCTTTTGTGTGTATTGACACGAGTCCATATGTCTCACATGTCTTCTTCTCCTCTCACAGGAGTATTGATTCTCGTTCATTTTCCCCTTTTTCCTGATGCTCAGTCTTGTTCTTGGGGCCTGCGCTATGTTAGTGAAAGAGACGGGAATCACAGTTTTTTGGGGTTTGTCCTTGTGTACGACTTGCTGTTTTTGTGCCCAAGAGATTCAAGAGGTTTGTACTTGTCACGGGCTAAGGAATCTAAAATACTGGTGATTCCTCAATGCCCAATATTTACATTTAGGTATAAAGTACATTATAAAGAAATAACAAGGATCATCTATTGTAAAATAAAAGGATATTACAAAAAACTGTACCCGTAACATATATAAGGACATGGATCCTTTGGACTGTTATATCCTTATATTTTACAATATTCACTGATTATTCACCGTTTGCCACTAATATTTAACTCTCTATTTTTGGGGCATTTAAGTGTCCTGTTTAATGACGAATTGCTAATGGCTTGTGTTGCCAGAGACAGATTAAGAGACAAATTAAAACTAACAACTAGTTAATTAATTAACTTACCATCTAATCAACAAGTTGAACTAACTAACTAGTTAACTAACCAACTAGTTAACTAACTACTACTATCTATCTATCTATCTATCTATCTATCTAATCAACAAGTCTAACTAACCAACTAGTTAACTGACTCACTTCCTTACTATCTAATCAACAATTTTAACTAGCTAACTAGTTAACCAACTAACACCTTTTTTACGACTTTTAGATCTCCAGCTGCCGCCCAACCTTCTCGCTTCTGTTATGTGGACAGTCCTTCCTGAAAAGAGAGCTTCGTTTCCTGCTTTGTAAGTGGAATAAATAGAATCTGTCTAATTCTTATATCCCTTGTGAGAAGCGGACATACTGCTTGGCACTAGCTCTGCTGGGTTTTCACAACTCAATCTAGAGAATACAGTAACAGACACCATGTAGATTGCATATTCTACTGTGTGAACATTGGCAATTGTGGTCTGTGTGACTTTAGGCTGCACTAAAATATTAAAGGTCCTAACCAAGGTATTGTTTAAATTGCTAGTAAAGGCTAAAAATATTTCTCTTTGCATCACCATGTTTTGTTAAATCAATGGTGTATCACTTACCTTTACATTTTATCTGGTTCCTACGAAAAGTAGTTTTCAGCTCTAACTTCAACTTAATTATATTTGACTCCTTTATAAACAATGCATATAGTTAAACAATCACCATGTTTTTAATATCAATTCCTGGGTTAATTAGCCATATGCCAGATTTTTTTATTTCGATCTAGCTCCCAATCGGACAAACTACTGGCAGGTTTTTGACTGCCGTTGGTAATGTTTTTATAGTCTTTACGTGCACACCACAATACAATGTGCGGAGTCCACCAGCTATATAGTCCATAATGCAGTCAGTATTATATGATATTTAGGTATATCTTAAAGGGCAACTAAAGTGAAAAAATAACTTTGACTAGAAACAAAGTATAGTTCATTATACATAAAACACTAACTCAGAGTGACACCAGCCCAATGACAGTGAAGATACATCGATTTAGAGTTGTCCCATGGGGGTTGCCATTGGCACCTCCTCTGTACGCATTGGCTATCACACATTGCCCAGCCTTAGGCACTGAGGAAAATAGCAAAATCATCTCTATTTTGCATGTATACTTACTCCAGAACTAAAAAAAACTGCACTACATACATTAGAAAATACATAATGCACTTTTTTATCTGCACTAAAAACTTTGCATATTGATCCTATTTAACCGAAGTTATATTAACATAGTATTTCATGCAGACCCTGCACATCACATTGCTTAGTTTTTAGGGGATGGTGTTCTCATAGCATATTATTACTGCCCTGAAAGATGCAATTTTGGTATCTTTCAGTTGATAAGTTCAACCATCAACCAGGACTATGGAAAAAAGTGTTGTTTCCTTGTTTCCATCCATTGATAGGGTGGCTGCATCCTAGTGATGTTGGGTTGTTGATGCATTCATTGCTTCCCTGAATGATGAAATTTTTATATCTTTTATTTTTTAATGGATGATGGGAGGTGTAGTTAAACCACCAACCAGGATCATTTAAGGTTATGTTTTAATAAACATTAACATGATAGACAGAAAATTCAAATCTGAAACTGACCAAATAAACCAAACACCAGTGATGCTGTTGAAATAAATAGTATACATCTATATTTCATTAGTCAATTAAACTAGTCACTTTCATTATTGAAACCAGTGCGGTCTGCAACATGATTAGAAAAGTTACAAATGTGGATAAAGGATTGAAAATGTTCTCAATCCCTAAGGAACTAAGCACCATGGGAAATTCAGGACTACAGAGCAAGTCTATAGCTAGAAAATGAGGGCCCCAACTGTATAACTTCAAAAACTTGAAATGGATATATTGTCACTATGAAACTACAGCTGAATCCATAGGTTAGTAAATTCAGTGGAAGTGTTAAAGGAGAATTATAGTGCGTATAAACTTTTTTCAAAAACAGTTAAAATAAAAAGTACCTGGGGCAGGGGGGTAGGATTGGTACTTTTTATATCATTTCTATGAGCAGCAGCTGCACAAAGAAAACTGCTTCTGCCAGGCTTTCTAAATGCCACCACTATATTTAATACTGGAAGGGCCAGGGACAAAATGCGGCAGATAAAAACTGTATGTGCTGCAGCTCCTCAATGAAACAATATTAGGAAGTAGGATAATCAATCTACCTCCTGTCCCAGGTACATTTTACGTATAGTTGTCCTTTAAGTGCAGCATTTCTGGCCTTCAGCCTAAAGTAATTCTCCACTGTAGTTTCCTTTAAATTTTCATTCTTACTGATACAATTTACTGGGAAGGTTGAGGAAATAAAGAGATTAGATTGGTTATGTTTTTAAGCAGTTGTTATAAAATAGTTATTTTTTATCTAATGTGCAATTAGATTGTGGGCTAAATACATACAGGGCCTTTTTTTACAACACCTGCAAAGTACACAAAGGCCAAATGGTACTTACATAGCACAAACCATGATTTTAAAACAAGGATCTAGGTAGAATAAGGTCATTGGTTTCATTATCTTATGTCCACAGTATGTGTTTAAAGGGAATAATCAAAAAACTGTATTTGCTGATTTAAAGGGACATGTCCACCACCAAATTACAGTTGATATTTCTGATAGAGAAGCCCCCCAAAACCCAAGATCCTTTTACTCACACTGCCCATTCCATTGTATTGTATATTACCCACCTACTAGATTGTAAGACTCGGGGCAGGCGACCTCATTACCTCCTGTGGCCAAGCCTGACTTCTATTTATATAAGTTATATATTATGTACTGAACTATCTATGTATTTCTCCCCCTGTATGGACTTTATTTATATGCCGCCATTGGGTAACACGCTGTAATGTTAAACAATACGAATGATAACAGCGATGTATGTATATGTTTTATAGCCGCCATGGGATACACAGCGCTGTATATTATAACAATACAATTATCAGTATGTAGGTATATCTGTTGTTATAGGCCACTTGGGTAACAGCGCTGTACACTTATAAACAATACAGATTATACGTAGTATGTATATGTTTATTTATTTAGCGCACTGGGTACAAAACGCTGTCATTATAACAATACGATATATACAGATGTATGTATATTTATTTATATAGCCCACTGGGTACACAACGCTGTACATTATAACAATACAGATTACAGTATTGTATATGTTATTATATAGCGCCATTGGGGACACAACGTGTACATATAACATACAGATTTACATATGTATGTAATGTTTATTTATATAGCGCGCCACTGGGTACACAGCGCTGTACATAAACAATCAGATATTACCGTATGTGTATATGTTATTAGTAGCCATGGGGACGCAGCGCTGACATAAAAATACGATATACAGTAGATGTATATGTTTATTATATAGCGCCAATTGGGTACACAGCGCTGTACATATAACAATACAGATATACAGTATGTATGTATATGTTATATAGCGCCACTTGGATACACAGCGCGGTACATTATAACAATACAGATTATACAGTATGTATGTATAGTGTTATATATAGCGCCACTTGGGGACACAGCGCTGACATTAAACAATACAGATTATACAGTATGTATGTATATGTTTATTTATATAGCGCCCATTGGGGACACAGCGCTGTACATTATAAACAATACAGACTAGACAGTATATATGTATATTTTATTAATAGCGCCACTTGGGACACAGCGCTGTACATTATACATACAGATATACAGTATGTATGTATAGTTTATTATAAGCGCCACTTGGGGACACAGCGTGTACATATAACAATACAAATTATACAGTAGTGATGTATATGTTTATTTATATAGCGCCACTTGGGGTCACAGGCTGTACATTATAACAATACAGATTATACAGTATGTATGTATATGTTTATTTTTTATAGCTCCACTTGGGACACAGCGCTGTACATATAAACAATACAGATTATACAGTATGTATGATATGTTTTATTTTATAGCGCCACTGGGTACACAGCGCGAACATTCAACAATACAGATTATACAGTATGTTATGGAATTTATTATATAGCGACCATTGGGTACACAGCGTGTACATTAAACAATACAGATTATACAGTATGTATGTATATGTTTATTATATAGCGCCACTTGGGACACAGCGCTGTACATTATAACAATACCGATTATCAGTATGTATGTATATGTTTTATTTATATAGGCCACTTGGGGACACAGCGCTGTACATTATAACAATACAGAATTACAGTGTATGTATATGTTTATTTATATAGCGCCACTTGGGGACACAGCGCTGAACATTATAACAATACAGATTATACAGTATGTATGTATTGTTATATATAGCGCACATTGGGGACACAGCGCGTACATTATAACAATACAGATTATACAGTATGTATGTATATGTTTATTTATTACGAGCGCACTTGGGTACCAGCGCTGTACATTATAAGAATACGATTATACAGTATGATGTATATGTGTATTTATATAGCGCCATGTTGGAACCGTGCTGTACAGTATAAAAGTACAATAAAACACATACATACATACATACTACCCCAAAACTGCACAAAAAAGCTAATTATCAGCCCGATCCCTCCGTCAGATACGTGCAAATCCTTTCACTTCTGGCTAAAATTGGAGTCAAAACTTGTAATGTATGTCCTGTCCAATGACTAATGATTTTACCTGGAGGTTGTCCATTGAGAACAATGGAAAGCTACATCTGAAATGTGTTAAGCTCTGATCTTCCCGCTCACGCAGAGTGCCTGCAGGGATTGTGCTTAAGAACTAGTTTTGTGTGCAGTGTGGTTAAAGTTTTAGGTTATGTCTCTATCAGAATATCAAATGTCAGTTTGGGGGTGGACATGTCCTTTAAATGACGCATTCTTTACCATTTACAGAATACAGCATTATAAAGTTCCCTGTGGTAAATATTTTATGTGATAACACATAGACAAGCGACGGACTGTTTAATCAGCATTTTATGAGCTATAAAAACACCTTAAAATTCAATTAGCTTGAAGATTTCCTTTAACTAAAGCTGGGTAAAAATTTTGGATTTTTTTTTTGTGGCCGCCACGACCGACGTCCGACCGCTCATTTGAAAGATTTCAGAATGCGTGGAAAACCATGACCGATCGCGTGGCCTCTAACGGACTGCACGTTCGGTCGTTCGCTGACTGTTGGCCGCAGCTACTTCTCCTGCCGACCGGTCAGAAGTGCCGAACGGACGGTAGGAGAAAATATTGGAAGCAGAGTACCATGCTAGCACCACGTTTTATACATGGTAATGATTATTCCACAGGTAACCTAATACCCCACTATGAATTATGAAGCTGATTGATATATTAAGAAGTGATCCTTCCCTGTTCCTCGTTTTGTTGGTGTTTGCTGCATCTTGATTAATTAATGAAGGAACAAAGACATGTGAGTTGTATGTAAAGAAATAACAGACTGTCACAAAATTCAATTCCCATATCTAAGCAATAATTCTATCATGATAGAAATAAAAAGTTATTTGTTCTACCAGGTGACCGTGTTATTATACTTCCGCCTTCGTTTATGGGAGGTTCATGCCATTGTTTCTCGGAACAAGATAAACCTGCCTCCTTCTCGCCTTACCTCTAACCAGGATAGGGAGATGAATTTCCAAGAAAACCTGGCTTCTTCTTGCCTTACCTTAACACAGGTAGGGAGCTGAATTTACAGGAAAAAAACCCTGCCTCCTTCTTCCCTTCCTCCTTACAAGGCAGATTAACTTAAAAGATACCCCTACCTCCTTTTCAACTTTACTTTTGCCAGGCAGGAAGATAAACTTTGCCATTTTAGTTTATCAATGAAAGATAAACTAAAATGTATTCAACCAGGGTGCACAATGAAGTATATACATTGGAGTTATATATTTGGAGTAGATACAATGGAGTATATACTATAGAGTAGATACAATGGAGTATATACTATGGAGTAGATACAATGGAGTATATACTATGGAGTAGATACAATGGGGTATATACTATGGAGTATATATTATGGAGTAGATTACAATGGAGTATATACTATAGAGTAGATACATGGAGTATATACTATGGAGTAGTATAAAATGGAAGGATATACTTGGAGTAGAACATGGAGGATTACTATTGGAGTAGATACATGGAGTGAATATACTATAAGATAGATACAATGGAGTATATACTATGGGTAGATCAAGGGAGTATATATATGGAGTAGATACAAGGAGTATATACTATGGAGTAGATACAATGGGTAATAATATGGAGTATTATTATGGAGTAGATACAAGGAAGTATATATATAGAGTAGATACAATGGAGTATATTACTATGGAGCAGATACAATGGAGTATCTACTAGGAGTAGATACAATGGGGTGATATACTATGGAGTATATATTATGGAGTAGATACAATGGAGTATTACTATAGAGTAGATACAGGAGGATATTACAATGAGATAGATACAATGAGTTATACATGGAGTAGATACATGAGAGTATTATTTAATAAGTAGATACAATGGCGTAGATCCAAAACGAAACACGGTAGAAATTTGCTTCAATGAACACAATAATGTGCTGTCCGGTGAAAGAAGTTTCAGATTTAATCTGTTAAACTGCCTACATATTTCATTCTCTTTATCCCATCTAGGGCTATGTTAATAATCATATTTCACTTCATCTATCTACTAGGACCCTCCACGCCCCTATGTTAATAATCATATTCGCTCGCGCTGCATTGCTCTTTCCACCCACCCGGTCCACACAGAAGCTGTAAGAACCACAGAATTCCCTCCACCTATCTACTCTCTCCATTCTCCATTTCTCTCCATTTATTTGCGGACCCTCCAGCCCCCTACTCTAATAATTATATTTCCCTCAATCTATCTACTTGGACCTTCCACACCCCCTAAATGAATATTCAATTTTCCCTCCATATATCTACTGGGACCCTCCACGCCCCTATGTTAATAATCATATTTCACTCTATCTATCTACTAGGACCCTCCACGCCCCTATATTAATAATCATATTTCACTCCATCTATCTACTAGGACCCTCCAGCCCCCTGCTCTAATAATATATTTCCCTCAATCTATCTACTGGACCTTCACGCCCCCTAATGAATATTCAATTTTACCTCCATATATCTACTGGGACCCTCCACGCCCCTATGTTAATAATCATATTTCACTCCATCATCTACTAGGACCCTCCACGCCCTATGTTAATAATCATTATTCACTTCATCTATATCTACTAGGACCCTCCGTGCCCCTATGTTAATAATCATATTTCACTCCATCTATCTACTAGGACCGTCCCTTTTTTTTTCCTTCCTTTTTCTCTCTCTAGGACAAGACCGCAAATGTTGCCTTAATTTTTTGCACAAGACATAAATTATTTAGAAGACCAGGGTGCTCCTTGTTTTCCATGGTTTTCTGTTTTCCTTTGACTTAAAGTTTTTAAATGCCATTCTCTAATTTCCCTTACACTCTTACATCAGAATGTCATCCATATCGGTGTGACTTATTTTTTTTTTTATATTTATTTTTCACAAAGGGTATAAATTTAGATGTGAAATGGTTTTAAACCCCTTTAAAAACATGTCCACTTCTGTTCAGAATCTTTACCAGAGGATAATACTCCAGTTGATATGCTAAAGAGCTTTTTTAATCCTTGAAAGCACAAAAAATTTGCTTTCCTGAATTAAAAGTCTTTTTTTAACCCGATGCACTTTTCCTTTTGATAACAATACATTAATCACAATATTTTAATAGTCCTATTCTCTAAGCTTCCGTTACCTTATATCTATCATATGCTCCATGGTTTTACATATTGCCAGATCCAACAGAGCTCCTTTTCTAGTAGGAACTTCATGTGAAAATGATCATACACAAATTCAGGAACCCATCAACCTTCTCTGTGTTGGTGGTTCCATACTCCAATCATTTCAGGGTAATTAAAATCCACCATAATCAGAACATTCCCAAACTTGCAAGCCCTTGCCATCTGCATATGCCATATGCTGACCCACCCCTCTTCCTTGCCAGCATTTAGTCCTTTTGGGCAGACACCAATACAACCCACCCATATTGCCTGCACTTTAACATCCATATCAATCGACAGTTATCTCTTCTTTAAATTTGGCTGCAAACTCTACCCCTCTCCTCATTTTCTCTAACAAGGAGCATCCTTATAAATTTACTCCCAGTCAAAATCTTTCAACCATGTTTCGCTATACTACTCTTACATTATACTTCAGTCAACGCCATTAATATAATTCTCCCCATTTTTTCAGCTAGGCTTCTCACATTTGTAAACATACATTTTAAATATAGTAAAGTTATAGTAAATATGATCCTGTAAAAATAATTTATGTACTTTAATACACATGCCTCTCTATCCTCTATGCTAGAACCCTCCCCCTCCCTCCCACCACTGGCCCATCTACCACACCCCGTCTACCCCCTGTGCTATCTATCCCTGTGAGACTGCATTACCCTCCCCCTCAAACATGGCCTTTCACACATAAGGGCAAGGTGGGAATTTTGTCCCTTTTGTTCAGTTTTTTCCCCTGCTTTTTTGGATCATGTACTGTCCCCTTATTAACTGCCTTCCTGGGGTGGGGGCACAGTCCTTGCAGTGCGATCCTTTCCAAGCCAAAATGTTGCTCGTCTTCCTGTGTGGTTATACGTAAATGTTGGGGCGCATCGTGTGGCTTGTGTATGACGACTTGCGAGTGCATTATTGCGTTGCATGACTGTCACACGTATGACATCGCATGCACTTATGCACGCCGTGCATCCATCAATGACGACTATATATGGAGGCCATTGATGTGTCTTCTCCTTTTGGGAGACCCAAGGAGTGGATTGCACCTATAAGTGCAGCTATTTTAATAAGGTAATAAGAGCCACATGGCATTTACAAAATTAAAAAAAGAATTATTCTACAATAAAAAGCTGCTTTTGGGATAATGTCTGTATTTGTCTTTTTTGGCTTTATAGATCCTGGCTGAGTGCTGGCATTTTATTTATAGACTACATTACTAGGTAAACTGAAAGGCTGTAAACTATAATCTTATATAGACTTGGTTAGTTGATATCCACCCTTTCTATTTTTCTCTTTCCTAAAAATGCTGTGTTGCATTTTAGGTAGTGCCAATAGGGGGACCCTATAAATTATACATATATAAATATATTATGTGACCCAAAAGTTTTATTCAACATAATTTTCAAGGTTTGTAGAAATCAACTGCTACATTTGAGCTACATTACCGAACAATACATTCTAGGTTACTGAAATCTAAGGCTAAATCGAGGCTTACCGAAATCAAAGGATACATTCTAGGGTTACCAAATTTGAATGTTTACATTCGAGAGTTACCGATCTGAAAATTCGGTAATTAACAATTTTTTCAATAATTATCAAAATAACTGTTCAGAAACCCGAACTCGTTTGGATCGAGTTTTTTAATAGTACAAGTTCGTTCGAACTCATAAAGTTTGGCCCAAACTCGGGTTGGGTGGCCATCACTACCAACATCCAAATGAAGGCACATACTTTCTTTTTTTCAGTAAGGTTTATTCTCTGTTCATTTTATCTTTCAGACATAAAGTCGGTGACCGATTTGCAAAATGCTGGGTACAAACAGTGGCTGATCTCAACAACTTATAATCTTGTATCCTCAAGCCATCCACATGTCTAACCCAAATGTTGCTGGACTGGTACGTACGGTCACATGATCTCAGTTCCACTCTAGACTTGGCTGCTTGTATTCAGTGCTAGTGGCGTGGAACCTGAACTACTGTAGGTGACTGAAATAACCCACTTACTCCTTCCTATTGTACCATAGTAAGCTGTAACTTACCACACTGATGCTGCTGGACCAGCACTTGAATTATTTGCATTTTTAGAACTTGCACTACCTTTGTATGTGACATGTATGTTTTCAGAGTAGATATTTCCCAGCACACCTGCATGTACAATTGAAATCGCTGGGTGCTGCTCCAAAAACCATAGCCAATGCAATAGTATCCAAACAAAAGCAATTCAGAGCGCACTCCATTCTTAAATGTTCAAATTCATTTATTAAACACGTGACGTTTCGGTGTCCGTGCGACACCTTCCTCAATTTAATAAATTAATTTGAACTTTAAGACTGGAGTGCGCTCTGAATTGCTTTTGTTTGGACATGTATGTTTTCCTCATGTATATTAATGCAAACTATAAGCACCACGGAAGATGTGGTGCTATATAAATCTACAAATAATATACACTACACTGCATGTGGGTTAACTGGTAAAAGTGTCTGAATTTGCAACGTTCTATAAACAACACAGCCATGTCTTCTCTTGTTGGTAACTCTTGTTCCATTCACTTTAACAGGTGGGGATTCACAGAACTGCATACGGTAAGAATTATTTATAATACCTTTACGCCATCAATCAATACTCTATCCGTTTCCAACAGACCTTAGTTTACACATAAGTCGTCTATGTATCAGAATCAGAAGCCATAGCAAAATCTAATTATAACCAAATCAACTGCTATGCCACATCATCTCATAAAAACCAAAGTAAGTTAGTTTGACAAAATTTATTTATAAGTAGTTATGAGTCCTGGTTTCAATTTGAAGCTGTCAGTTTTAAAATCTGCAGACCTATCAGAATGTTCAAAGCTTGGAACTTATCATGGAAAAATTGAAAAACGAATACAGGAAAATTGAAAATGAGTTCCAAAAATACACAAGTGTTCGGAGCCATCGAAAATTTGAACGGAACCACTGTAAAAATGTTCCTACTCAGTTTCGTTTATCTCTACTTATAAGGTCAGTCCTTAATCCCGTACAAAGTTCAGTATCCTCCTATGGCTGAGGAGACAGGTCTATAGTTACCAGGCTGTGAACGATTACCTTTTTTGAATATTAGTATACATTGGCTTTTTTCCAACCCAGGCAAAGGAATCTAAAAAGAGAAGTAAGATAAAGAACAATGGTCTAGATCACCGTGTGACCGTTGGCCCATCCTGCCGATGCACAATTGTTCCGACAGTGTTCGGTCCACTATAGTATAATGTGTGGGCATTCGTGAATGTATTTTAATTAGGGTCCTGGGGTCCTTTACTGATATTAACTTGTTTAATTATTTTTGTACTATACCCTCTGTTAGCCAAGTGAATATCATATTATCAATTATAACATTTTTATATTTGTCTATATTAGGGGCTATATGACTATAAGACTAGGACTTCTTAGTTAATACAGAGGGGAAAAAAAAGGTTTAGCTCAGTTCCTTCTTGGCATCTTCTGTAACCATATAAACCCCATTATTTAATGACCCTGCATTTTTTGTCTTCATCTTTCTACTTTTAAGATGCTAAAAAATGTTGGGGTTGGATTTGCTTTGTTATCCGTACATAATTTTCTATTTTAGCTAGTTTGTTTTTTGATCATTTTGCAGCTGACTTACCTTTCTCATGGTCAGCGGGGATTGCGGGAGACCACCCCTGATGCCGGGAGGAGTGGGATACCAGCAATCCTAATTGCAGCTTTTGTAATTCATGAGATTTTTTAAATGCTATTTTCCCTTTTTACCTGAGAATTAACCATGTAGACATGAACCTAAGTTTTTTGACATTTGTTCTCTAAGTTTATAATTAAGAAGTGTATAATTTAATATCATTTGCTTTTTCTGACACTGCTTTATTGTAGCTAACAAGAATGGTTTTCAGATGACTGGGGTTGAGAGAATGATGTTGCGGACTTTTGGAAAATACTAATATTATCAAGAAGATGTTTTGGTAAAAAGCAAAGAAAGTATCCAGATGGGGCTTGTAGAGCTTCAACTGTTTATTGTAATATATTCTTTGTTTTTAATAAAAGTATTTTCCCTCTGGTCTTTGTCTCAAGGTCTCTCCTGTATTTTGTTGATCTAGAAACCTGTGAATGATGTGATAATCAGAACATAATCAGTTATAGACTAAACAACAAATAACCCTAAATGCCTAGTGATTGGAATAAGTGGCATTAATATGTGCTTACACTAACTAGAGGGTTGCCTATGCCCTGAGCCCTTCGCCAGAAGAAGTATATTTAGTCTGCTTCAATATACATGCAAAAATTATCAATCAAAATTGGACTTGTCGCTTCCTTAAGTGGCTAAGGAACAGCTTGTCTGGACATTTCACTTTGTCCAGGCAATGTAAGAAGAAAGACCTCGTGCTATAGCAACAAATTCAGCAGTCACAGCAGGTAAGAAAAAGATTTTTTTTTTTATAGGCCATTGATTAAGGAGGATTTCTGCTCAAACCACATAAGATGGTCACCAGCCATCTTTTGTGTTATTGTGCTAACACCTAAATGTTCTTACTAGAGATGGCCGAACTTCCTAAGTTTGGTTCGTTTTAGAACTATAGAACTTCAGTTAAAGTTCCTATAGTTAGAAAATGGATCCATTAAAGTCAATTGGGAAAATAGTTTGAAAAGTTCTCATAAATACAGTTAAATAACAATTACTGTAAATCGCTCTGGGCACCAGGAAAATGGTCTGGGGAGCACGTACACGTTGTTTAAACACTAACTAGTGCTATAACATATGTGGAGATGTTATCAGCTTTTTTCCATCTTAAAGTCACATTAACCCATGTACCAAAGGTTAACATGACTTTAAGACATAAGTAACGTTGGTTGCGACGGTATGCAAAACCTATGTTGTGCACAACACCGCAAGTAATGTAACCGAATCAATAACTTTTTTAATACAGAAAGTTTACGCCAACAGAAAGCTGATGTTTAAAGATTTGAAATGGGTAAACCCCTTTCGCTATGCACTGAGCCATGTTTTTGGTTCAGTGTATTGCCTAGAGGAGGCAATAAAGAGTGATAAAGGCTCTCTGTGCATAGCCCAATAACTTTCCTTCCCAAGATAGGGGATATACAAATTCCCCCTATATTTATAAAAAAACCGGATTATAGAGACCCTCTATATATGTATAAACAGGTGTTTCTAGAGACCCCTACCTAAATATTTAAATTATAACAGGAGCTATAGAACTCCATATACTTCTATATAATATGAGCTTTAGAAACATACATATATTATATATAACTGGAGTTATAGAAATCCCTCTATATTTATATATAATAGGAGATTATAGAGCCCCTATAATTTATATAAACAGGAGTTATAGAGACCCTCTATATTTATATAATAGGAGATATAGAGACCCCCTATATTTATATATAACAGGAGTTATAGAGACCCCCTATATTTATATATACAGGAGTTATAGAGACCCCCTATATTTATATATAACAGGATTATAGAGACCCTCATATTTATTATATAATAGGAGATATAGAGACCTTCTATATTTATATATAACAGGAGTTATAGAGATCCTCTATATTATATATAACAGGAGTTATAGAGACCCCTATATTTATATATAACAGGAATTATAGAGACCCCTATATTTATATAAATAGAGATATAGAGACCGCCTATATTTATATATAATAGGAGTTATAGAGACCCTCTATATTTATATATAACAGAGTTATAGAGACCGCCTATATTTTATATAACAGAAGTATAGAGACCCCCTATATTTATATATAACAGGAGCTATAGAGACCTTCTATATTTATATATAACAGGATTATAGAGACCCTCTATATTTATATATAACAGGAGTTATAGAGACCCTCTATATTATATATAACAGAGTTATAGAGACCCTCTATATTTATATATAACAGGAGTTATAGAGACCCCCTATATTTATATATAACAGGAGTTATAGAACCGCCTATATTTATATATAACAGGAGTTATAGAGACCACCCCCTATATTATATATACAGGAGCTATAGAGACCCCCCTATATTTATATATAACAGGAGCTATAGAGACCTTCTATATTTATGTATAACAGGAGTTATAGAGACCCTCTATTTATATAATAAACGGAGTTTATGAGACCCTCATATATTATATATAACAGGAGTTTATAGAGACCCTCTATATTTATATATAACAGGAGTTATAGACCCCCTATATTTATATATAACAGGAGTTATAGAGACCCCCTTATTTAAATAACATATATGAGACCCCTATATTTATATTAACAGGAGTTATAGAGACCCCCATAATTTATATATAACGGAGCTATAGAGACCCCCCTATTTTATATAATAAGATAGAGCCCCCTATATTTATATATATAGGATATATAGAGACCCCCTATATTTATATATACAGGAGTTATAGGACCCCCTATATTTATATATAACAGGAGTTATAGAGACCCCCTATATTTATATATAACGGAGCTATAGACCCCCTATATTTATATATAACAGGATATAGAGACCCCCTATATTTATATTAACGCCTATAGAGACCCCCTATATTTATATACAGGAGCTATAGAGACCCCCTATATTTATAAATAACAGGGCTATAGAGACCCCCTTATTTATATATAACAGGAACTAATAGAGACCCCCTATATTTATATATACAGGAGATATAGAGACCCCCTATATTTATATATAACAAGAGCTATAGAGACCCCTATATTTAATACCAGCAGCTGACCCCTATTATAACAGAGCTATAAGACCCCCTCCTCCATTGTAATGTTTCAGTCTAAAACATCCAATGAATGGGAAGGAACTGATCCCTGGATCTGATCCAACCACCGATATTCACATCTTATTACAATGGAAAAACAGCCCCCCTACTACATTTCCCATTATCCCCACTAAAAGCCTGTAAAGGAGACTCCAGGTGCCTGCTGTATCCTAGTACAGCTCACGTCTCTTGGTACCAG
Organism: Hymenochirus boettgeri; assembly: GCA_019447015.1. NCBI lineage: Eukaryota > Metazoa > Chordata > Amphibia > Anura > Pipidae > Hymenochirus > Hymenochirus boettgeri. The sequence continues at coordinate 307,447 of CM033471.1, forward strand.
GCTTGGGCCTCTCTATGCTGCACTGAGTGTGCGCAGTGATTAGGGGGAGGGAGAGACTGACAGAAGATCACGAAACTGCACAGAGACTGTGTGTTCAATCACAAGAAAGAGGCTGCTGGGGACTGATATTCAGGAGAGGATTTGCCAAGCTGAGCTGCCTTCAGAAGGAGAGAGAGAGAGAGAGAGAGAGACTGCGGCTGTGGGTAGGCCTAATGATACAGATATGGCAAGAGAGGTTTGTGCATAATGAGAGACAGACTTCTTGTAATTAGAGAGACTGCACAATGTGCGTGTTGCTTTAAAAAAGACTGCACAGGTAATGAAGGTGACATCTAGCAGAGAAATAAGGGCTATTTCCTTACAGGGAAGGGAGACATGCAGCATTGCGACAGAGTAAGAGACACAACCATCTTCTTACTGTAAAGAGAGAGAGAGAGACACACACCACACTAACCATCTACTTACGGTAAAGAAAGAAAGGCTAACCATGTACTTACTGTAAAGAGACACAGAGAGAGAAGAGAGAGAGACTAATCATCTACTTACTGTAAGAGAGAGTGGGAGAGAGAGAGAGAGAGAGAGAGAGAGAGAGATACACTAACCATCTACTTACGGCAAAGAGAGAGACTAAACATGTACTTACTGTAAAGAGACACAGTGAGAGAGAGAGAGACTAACCATGTACTTACTGTTAAGAGAGAGAGAGATACTAACCATCTACTTACGGCAAAGAGAGAGACTAAGCATGTACCTACTGTAAAGAGACACAGTGAGAGAGAGAGAGACTAACCATGTACTTACTGTAAAGAGAGAGAAAGATACTAATCATGTACTTACTGTAAAGAGACACAGAGAGAGAGATTAACCATCTACTTACTGTAAAGAGAGAGAGAGAGAGACTAACCATCTACTTACTGTAAAGAGAGAGAGGAGAGAGACTAACCATGTACTTACTGTAAAGAGAGAGAGAGATACTAATCATGTACTTACTGTAAAGAGAACACAGAGAGAGAGATTAACCATCTACTTACTGTAAAGAGAGAGAGAGAGAGCTAACCATCTACTTACTGTAAAGAGAGAGAGAGAGAGAGAGACTAACCATTTACTTACTGTAAAGAGACACACAGAGAAAGACTAACCATGTACTCACTGTAAAGAGAGAGAGAGACTAACATGTACTTACTGTAAAAAGGCACAGAAAGACTAACCATGTACTTACTGTAAGAGAGAGAGAGAGAGAAAGACTAATCATGTACTTACTGTAAAGGGACAGAGAGAGAGAGAGAGACTAATCATATACTTACTGTAAAGAGAGAGGGGGGATTAACCATTTACTAACTTTAAAGAGACCGAGAAAATAGACTAACCATATACTTACTGTAAAGAGACGAGAGTAGAGTAGAGACTGCTGGTTTTAGGAAAAGAGACCACTCATATCTAGGAGAAATAAGAGCTTTAATAGAGGAAAGGGCTGCATATGCACTGCTGCACCAACGACCTTTCCCCCTATGAGAGAAAGAGGAACAAACAGATAGACGCACGTATGTAGGTGTGTAGCAGACATACCAGACTCCTGACAAAGACTGCTCTAAAACAGAAGTAGAAAAGGGTTGATAAGATAGTGTCTGTTCTTATAGACTGCAATATAACAGCACATGGGACAGAAAGCAGCCAGTGATCCTGGATAGATTTTTGACTGGTTGCTGCTGTAAATAAAGGGCAAGTACCCCAGTTATAGTTACAGGATTTGACAATGTATGAAAAACAATAGAAAGGTGAATGGAACCGCAGAGACCATGAGCTGCCTGGGAGATGTCATCCTTGCAGAGATATCAGAGGCACAGATTTCCAGGTTCAAAGTGGTAAGTGGACCATACCATTTTCCAAGAGGTTCCTCAACATGGAAATATTGGAACACAGAAACCACTGACCCAAGTCTCTCTGCTAAGGAGCTGCCAAAACACACATCGCAGGTCCACAGACTACACATTGACCAGGGAGACACACTGTGCAAGGCAAAGACAGTGAGGTCTACACCAAAGGACACTAAAGAGAGGAACTCCAATAGATACCCACAAGACAAAATATATGGCACAGGCCAAAACATCAGCAGAGACTTGATCAAAGACATCCAATGATTCTGCCAGGAATTCTTATTAATTCCCCAATGTTTGTCCTCACAATGTGAGTCACAGCATTCCACCCAAAAGACGTGATGGCCATCGAGTGGCTAGTGGCAAAAAACTTGGTCCCTGGACACTGGCACTTCCAGCCGTCTTGGCCACTGTGTGTTTCGCAAGGTCATTCTTGGAGAATTTGTCCATGATGATGTGTGGGCCATACTAAACAACCCACAGTCGGGGGAGACTCTCTAAGTAGCATCTTCAAGAACGATTTCTGGGGCAAACCAATGGATGATAACACCAGCCACAAATCTTACCGCCCCCTTTGTGTGCTGAGTTTCAGGTAGTCCCATAAAAGGAAATGAAGGAAATTGGCCTTTTCACTTTATTGTAATAACTTAGATAATTAAAGATTCAGGTAACAATTAATTTTTTGTTCCGGTTATCTCCTGTACCAGAAATGGCAATTGGTTATTAATATTCGTCATTAAACAATGTCTAAAGACTGCATTTTACAAGCAGTGGTTTTAATCATGACATAAACCCGTCTGGCCCATTTCTGATCTCAAAAGAACGGGCTAGGCAATCTGTCTAATGTCTAAGTAGTTGTATAGGCACCTTCCCAGTCTATCACCCCTAGATAAATAACATGTTTATTAGAATTGTAACATCATGACACCCAAACCGTGGATTCTAGGAATTTCAATAACAAGTGTAGAATACACTGTATACAGCTGCACATTGATTTTTACATTATCCATCATTTTCTTTCTGTTTAATACAATGATGTGTTATGTTTCCTCTTCCCAGAATCAATGTCTTTCTTGGAGGTTTGAAGGTGTTTACTTCCACGCAGTTAACATCATATTACACAACGCGGCCGTCAGCGCTCCTTGTTTATGTTGACGTGCAGCAAGACAGTGTTTGAAGACGTAGATTGTCGCTCGCCGCTGCATTGCTCTTTCCACCCACCCGGTCCACACAGAAGCTGTAAGAACCACAGAATTCCCTCCACCTATCAACTCTCTCCATTCTCCATTTCTCTCCATTTATTTGCTAGGACCCTCCGCCCCCTACTCTAATAATTATATTTCCCTCAATCTATCTACTTGGACCTTCCACACCCCCAAATGATATTCAATTTTCCCTCCATATCTACTGGGACCCTCCACGCCCCTATGTTAATAATCATATTTCACTCTATCTATCTACTAGGACCCTCCACGCCCCTATATTAATAATCATATCACTCCATCTATCTACTAGGACCCTCCAGCCCCCTCTCTAAATAATTATATTTCCCTCAATCTATCTACTTGGACCTCCACGCCCCCTAATGAATATTCAATTTTACCTCCATATATCTACTGGGACCCTCCCGCACCCCTATGTTAATAATCATATTTCACTCCATCTATCTACTAGGACCCTCCACGCCCCTATGTTAATAATCATATTTCACTTCATCTATCTACTAGGACCCTCCGTGCCCCTATGTTAATAATCATATTCACTTCATCTATCTACTAGCCTCCACGCCCTTAATAATCATATTTCACTCCATCTATCTACTAGGACCCTCCAGCCCCCTGCTCTAATAATTATATTTCCCTCAATCTATCTACTTGGACCTTCCACGCCCCCTAAATGAATATTCAATTTTACCTCCATATATCTACTGGGACCCTCCACGCCCCTATGTTAATAATCATATTTCACTCCATCTATAGATACAATGGAGTATATACTATAGAGTAGATACATGGAGTATATACTATGGAGTAGATACAATGGAGTATATACTATGGAGAAACCAACAGAACCAGGTAGAAATTTTGCTTCAATGAACACAATAAGTGGCTGTACGGTGAAGAAGTTTCAGATTTCATCCTGTTAAACTGCCTACAGTATTTCATTCTCTTTATCCCATTCTAGGGTAAACATAAGAGTATAAGTCTAAAATACAATGAAAACCCAGTGTCCTTTTACAATTCTTCTGTATTAATGTAAAATACAAGCGATGGGTCATACATTACTTACATACAAGTCATAGCAGTTAAGGTGTGTAGTTTACAAGAATTAAAGGAATAGTTCACTGAAAAAGAGAACTATCCTTTAATGCATTGTTTAAAGAACGGTAGGTAAAGGAGCTATACTCAACCATCGTTCCAGGCTCCTGTACAATTGATTGAAGAACGGTGGGTAAGGCATAGCTTCCTTTACCTCCTGTTCTTAAATCAATGCATTAAAAGGCTAGTTCAACTTTCAGGGAATTATTTCTTTAACAGACCAGATTTGGTTAGATTTGTTTTAGATTTGTCTGCTAGTACAAAATAGGACAGAGTGTTCTCTATTGTCTGTTATTAAATGGCCACACCAGCACGATTATGCAATTCTGATCGTGTTTTGCCAGTGCATTTCAATGTGGTGGGCAATGCACTGCAGTCCAATCGTTATCGAGCTATAAATTTTTGTGTGGGTGCGCTCTGATAATGTGAGTGAAACACAATGTATTGTGATCTCGCATGACACAGCTTATGGAGTCAAGTGTTCATATGGATCTCTGGGGGAACAGGCGTTGTACACATAACATACAAACACATGATGAATGTTCAGTTCAAAGGGGAACTAAGGCAAATAATCCACACTGGACCGTGGTTGGTGTTATGTCACCAGCCCAGTACTGCCACATAGAACAACATAAATAAAATAGGTCGGATGATAAAAGAAAAGTGTTTACAAGGCAACTGTATTGTATTGTATTGTATTGTTGTGGGAAAAACATAATATATAACATTGTAAAGAGCCTTTCTAAAGGACTACATACAGGTCATTTCATTATTGCCAAAGCTCAGCAAGTTTAAAACTATATAATGAGGAGCCAAGCAATGTTATTTATTATTCTAATTGTGCATGTGAATCTCCCGTGAATCCCAATTGCCCCTAGCACTTACAGAAATGCGATGGCTTTGTGATATTGACTACCTGCTTCTGATCTCTGTTTTGATGTAACTATAAACTTTGCACACTAGAGGGAGTATCTGTTCCACCTAATGCATCTACTCTTTGGTTAAAAATGCTTGCAACCGTTAAAGGTGAAATATAGTAAATGTGCACATGAATATAATGCCACCTACTCAGAGTGACATCAGCCCAATGAAAGTGAAGATACATGGCTTTAAAGTTGTCCTTGGGGCTGGTCATTACAATGGAGTATATACTATGGAGTAGATACATGGAGTATATACTATAAAGTAGATACAATGGCGTAGATACAGAAACAGAACCAGGTAGAAATTTGCTTCAATGAACACAATAATGTGCTGTACGGTGAAGAAGTTTCAGATTTCATCCTGTTAAACTGCCTACAGTATTTCATTCTCTTTATCCCATTCTAGGGTAAACTATAAGAGATATAAGTCTAAAATACAATGAAAACCCAGTGTCCTTTTACAATTTCTTTCTGTATTAATGTAAAATACAGCGATGGGTCATACATTACTTACATACAAGTCATAGCAGTTAAGGTGTGTAGTTTACAAGAATTAAAGGAATAGTTCACTGAAAAAGAGAACTACTCCTTTAATGCATTGTTTAAAGAACGGTAGGTAAAGGAGCTATTACTCAACCATCGTTCCAGGCTCCTGTACAATTGATTGAAGAACGGTGGGTAAGGCATAGCTTCCTTTACCTCCTGTTCTTAAATCAATGCATTAAAAGGCTAGTTCACCTTTTCAGGGAATTATTTCTTTAACAGACCCAGATTTGGTTAGATTTTTGTTAGATTTTGTCTGCTAGTACAAAATAGGACAGAAGCTGTTCTCTATTGTCTGTTATTAAATGGCCACACCAGCACGATTATGCAATTCTGATCGTGTTTTGCCAGTGCATTTCAATGTGGTGGGCAATGCACTGCAGTCCAATCCGTTATCGAGCTCATGCAATATTTTTGTGTGGGTGCGCTCTGATAATGTGAGTGAAACACAATGTATTGTGATCTCGCAATGACACAGCTTAATGGAGTCAAGTGTTCCATATGGATCTCTGGGGGAACAGGCGTTGTACACATAACATACAACACATTGATGAATGTTCAGTTCAAAGGGGAACTAAGGCAAAATAATCAACCACTGGACCAGTGTTGGTGTTATGTCACCAGCCCAGTACTGCCACCATAGAACAACATAAATAAAATAGGATTCGGATAAAAGAAAATGTTTACAAGGCAACTGTTATTGTATTGTATTGTATTGTTGTGTGGGAAAAACATTAATATATTAACATTTGTAAAGAGCCTTTCTCCTAAAGGACTACATACAGGTCATTTCATTATTGCCAAAGCTCAGCAAGTTTAAAACTATATGAATGAGGCAGCCAAGCAAATGTTATTTTATTTATTTCTAATTGTGCATGTGAACTCTCCCAGTGAATCCCAATTGCCCCTAGCACTTACAGAAATGCAGATGGCTTTGTGATATTGACTACCTGCTTCTGATCTGCTCTTTTGATGTAACTATAAACTTTGCACACTAGAGGGAGTATCTGTTCCACCTAATGCATCTACTCTACTTGGTTAAAAATGCTTGCAACAGTTAAAGTGAAATATAGTACATAGTGCAATGAATATAATGCCACCTACTCAGAGTGACATCAGCCCAATGAAAGTGAAGATACATGGCTTTAAAGTTGTCCTGTGGGGCTGTCATTTTATCTCTTCTTCCTGTACCCGCTGGGTATCGCACATGCCCAATAGCCATGCCTTAGTGACTGAGGATAAATAGCAAACCTAGCAAAACATGTAAGTATTATACATGTTTACTTACTAAATACTGCACCTACAATAGATAAGAAATAGTAATACACTTTATATGTGCACTTGAAATGGTGCATATAAAAAAAGAACAAGCTTACTAAATCCTGTTTAAACAGGATATTTATAAAATATAGATTGGTTGGTTGTTTTTTTCGACTAGGTAAGCTGAACAAAATTACCCTTTTTGTAGGGAAACTTTAAGGTGTAAGACACTTGTTTTCTATGCCCCAGGTGAAAACAGTCCCTCCAACAATTACCTTTAAAATGTGCTGAAATATCTGCAGCCCTGTAATTAGTTTATTTCCCCTTTTTAAATAGTATTTCAGGATAGTGAAGATTTTATGCAGACCCTGCACCTTATGTCTCATCCCCATCTCCTCTAGACTGTAAGGTTACAATCTGGACCTGGACACTTCTACCCCTCTTACTGACCCATCACATACCGACTAGTTATAATCCACTGACAACTTAGTTACAGATACTGATCTGTTACCTTATGTCTCATCCCCATCTCCTCTAGACCCTAAGGTTACAATCTGGACCTGGACACTTCTACCCCTCTTACTGACCCATCACAGACCGACTAGTTATAATCCACTGACAACTTAGTAACAGATACTGATCTGCTTCACCTTATGTCTCATCCACATCTCCTCTAGACTGTAAGGTTACAATCTGGACCTGGACACTTCTACCCCTCTTACTGACCCATCACAGACCGACTAGTTATAATCCACTGACAACTTGTTAAGATACTGATCTTCCCCTTATGTCTCTCCATCCTCCTCTAACTGTAAGGTTACAATCTGGCCTGGACACTTCTAACCTATCTACCCCCTCTACTGACCCATCACATACCGACTATTATAATCCACTGACACTTAGTTACAGATACTGATCTGTACCTTATGTCTCATCCCATCTCCTCTAGACTGTAAGGTTACAATCTGGACCTGGACACTTCTACCACCACCCCTCTTACTGACCCATCACAGACCGACTAGTTATAATCCACTGACAACTTAGTTCACGATACTGATCTGTCACCTTATGTCTCTCCCCATCCCTCTAGACTGTAAGGTTACAATCTGGACCTGGACACTTCACACCCCTCTTACTGACCCATCACAGACCGACTAGTTAAACCACTGACAACCATAGTTACAGAACTGATCTGCTTCACCTTATGTCTCATCCCCATCTCCTCTAGACTGTAAGGTTACATATGGACCTGGACACTTCTACCCCTCTTACTGACCCATCACAGACCGACTAGTTTTAATCCACTGACAACTAGTTACAGATACTGATCTGTCACCTAATGTCTCATCCCCATCTCCTCTAGACTGTAAGGTTACAATCTGGACCTGGACACTTCTACCCCTCTTACTGACCCATCAGACCGACTAGTTATAAGCCACTGACAACTAGTTACAGATACTGATCTGTCACCTTATGTCTCCATCCCATCTCCTCTAGACTGTAAGGTTACAATCTGGACCTGGACACTTCTACCCCTCTTACTGACCCATCACAGACCCTCTAGTTTATAATCCACTGACAACCATGTTACAGATACTGATCTGTCACCTTATGTCTCATCCCCATCTCCTCTAGACTGTAAGGTTACACTGGCCTGGACACTTCTACCCCTCTTACTACCCATCACAGACGACTAGTTTATATCCCTGACAACCTAGTTACAGATACTACTGTTCACCTTATTCTCATCCCCCATCTCCTCTAGACTGTAGTTACAATCTGGACCTGGACACTTCAACCCCTCTATAACGACCCATCACTGACCGACTAGTTATAATCCACTGACAACTTAGTTACAGTACCGATCTGTCACCTTATTCTCATCCCCATCTCCTCTAGACTGTAAGGTTACAATCTGGACCTGGACACTTCTACCCCTCTCTCTACTGACCATCCACAGACCGCTAGTTTATATCCACTGACAACTACATAGTTACAGATACTGATCTGTCACCTTATGTCTCATCCCCACTCCTCTAGACTGTAAGGTTACAATCTGGAGCCTGGACACTTCTCTACCCTCTTACTGACCCATCACAGACCGACTAGTTATAATACCTGACAACCTAGTTACAGATACTGATCTGCTTCACCTTATTCTCATCCCCATCTCCTCAGACTGTAAGTTACAATCTGGACCTGGACACTTCTACCCCTCTACTTACTGACCCATCACGACCGACTAGTTTAATCCACTGACAACTTAGTTACAGATAACCGATCTGTCACCTTATGTCTCATCCCCCATCTCCTCTAGACTGAAGGTTCAATCTGGACCTGGACACTTCTACCCCTCTACCCCTCTACACTGACCCATCACTGACCGACTAGTTATAATCCCATGACAACTTAGTTACAGATACCGATCTGCCACTTATGTCTCATCCGCTCCATCTCCATCCTCCTCTATACTGTAGGTTACAATCTGGACCTGGACACTTCTACCTCCTCTCTTACTGACCCATCACAGACCGACTAGTATAATCCACTGACAACCTAGTTACAGATACTGATCTGCTTCACCTTATGTCTCATCCCCATCTCCTCTAGACTGTAAAGTTACAATCTGGACCTGACACTTCTACCCCTCTTACTGACCCCATCACAGAACCGCCGACTAGTTTATAATCCACTCCACAGACACCTTAGTTACAGACTACTGATCTGTCACCTTATTCCTCATCCCCATCTCTCTCAAGACTGTAAGGTTTCATCTGGACCTGGACACTTACTTCTACCCCTCCCTCTTACTGCCCCATCACTAGACCGCTAGTTATAATCCACTGACAACTTGTTACAGATACTGATCTGTCACCCTTATGTCTCATCTCATCCTCCACACCTCATCCCCATCT
>CM033471.1:318814-365923 GCA_019447015.1 Hymenochirus boettgeri
TACAACTCACCTCTTCAGGCAAGGTTACAATCTGGACCTGGACACTTGTACCCCTCTTACTGACCCATCACAGACCGACTAGTTATAATCCACTGACAACTTAGTTACAGATACTGATCTGTCACCTTATGTCTCATCCCCATCCCCTCTAGACTGTAAGGTTACAATCTGGACCTGGACACTTCTACCCCTCTTACTGACCCATCACAGACCGACTAGTTGGGGGTTGGTTTTCTGCAGGACCTATAAAGCGCAGCGTTTCATTGGATGCAGGGTAGGGGGTTGGTTTTCTGCAGGACCTATAAGGGGGTTGGTTTTCTGCAGGACCTATAAAGCGCAGCGTTTCATTGGACACAGGGTAGGGGGTGGGTTTTCTGCAGGACCTATAAAGCGCAGCATTTCAATGGACGCAGGGTAGGGGGTTGGTTTTCTGCAGGACCTATAAAGTGCATTCCTCCTGTCTTGCTTTTCCCCTTCACTGTTGGTATTCGTGTTCTTATCTTTCCTTCTGCTTCTTTTGACAAAGGCCCAGTCTGGATATCCACAAGTTTTAAGGGCACGAGGGTCCGTAGATAGATGGAGTGAAAATATGATTATTAACATAGGGGCACGGAGGGTCCTAGTAGATAGATGAAGTGAATATGATTATTAACATAGGGCACGGAGGGTCCTAGTAGATAGATGGAGTGAAATATGATTATTAACATAGGGGCGTGGAGGGTCCTAGTAGATAGATGAAGTGAAATATGATTATTAACATAGGGGCACGGAGGGTCCTAGTAGATAGATGAAGTGAAATATGATTATTAACATAGGGGCGTGGAGGGTCCTAGTAGATAGATGGAGTGAAATATGATTATTAACATAGGGGCGTGGAGGGTCCCAGTAGATATATGGAGGTAAAATTGATATTCATTAGGGGCGTGGAAGGTCCAAGTAGATAGATTGAGGGAAATATATTATTAGAGCAGGGGGCTGGAGGGTCCTAGTAGATAGATGGAGTGAAATATGATTATTAATATAGGGCGTGGAGGGTCCTAGTAGATAGATAGAGTGAAATATGATTATTAACATAGGGCGTGGAGGGTCCCAAGTAGATATATGGAGGGAAAATTGAATATTCATTTAGGGGGTGTGGAAGGTCCAAGTAGATAGATTGAGGGAAATATAATATTAGAGTAGGGGGCTGGAGGGTCCGCAAATAAATGGAGAGAAATGGAGAATGGAGAGAGTAGATAGGTTGGAGGGAATTCTGTGGTTCTTACAGCTTCTGTGTGGACCGGGTGGGTGGAAAGAGCAATGCAGCGCGAGCGGCCCCTATGTTAATAATCATATTTCACTTCATCTATCTACTAGGACCCTTCACGCCCCCACCGATAATTATTAGATTTCCCTCCATGTCTCTGCTAGGATCCTGCACACCCCCCTATGTTAATAATAAAAGGGGCTCTGACAGTCTCTTACTTAATTAAAGGTGCAAGGTGTAGTAGACCAGTAGAAAGGTGCTATCATTAACCCAGGCATATTTTAGGACATCTTAGTAATTAAGCTCCAATAGTTTTGTACATAAATATTGAGGAATTGATCTGTTTCTTTCTACCTTTAATTACATGTTAGGGGCCCCTTTAATGTTGGGGATCCAAGTTAAATAAATATTGCTTGTATGATGGCCATAAACTAGGAAGGAGGCAGACTGAGTTGTTGCCTAGTAACAGGTTTCCAAGGTGATGCTGTACTATTAAAGATGGAATCCCAGCTAGATGCTTTCATCTTATTATTTAAAAAGTTCCTCCCTGTGTCCACTATAATATATCATAATAATAATGATAATAATCATATTTGTAATAATATTTTGTGTAATTCATTTATTTTAACTTTCTTTAGGTTGCTGGCATCGTTGGAAGAGCTGATGTTCTCTCCTGTTTGCTGTTTCTTTTCACTTTCCTCTCCTACATTAGGTAAGTAAAGTGAAGTATATATATATATTTATATATATATAGACAGAGGGAAAAATAATATATCTATGTTTAAGTATATCACCATAGATCATATATCAGCCCTTAAAACATCTCCAAAGAGAAGTATTTTGGATTAAAAGATTAGGTACAATGAATACTGTTCTAATGAAGATTTTTGAATGAAAGGTAGAAAGAGGAACTGCCTTTGTAGCCAAGTAAAGTGTAGAAATAACATATATTAGAAGAATATGTTGAAAGGCAAGTTGTTAATAATTTTTTAAAGGGAAGACAGTAACTGCCCTTTAAATATCCTTATTGTATATTTTAAAGTGTAACTAAATTGCACTTTGTAATTATGCGAAAACGCAAGTTGTTATTAATGTTTTTATAGAAAAGAATAATTGCACTTTAGAATTTTGCACTATTGATTGCACTTTATAAGGTACTTGCACTTTACAATGTTACACCTTTTTAATGATATGTTCAAATTAGAAAGTTATGAAAGTTATACACAATGACAATTATAACATAATATGTTTGAAATACGAAGATTTTGCTGTGAGCACTTTGGTATTGCACTGCGTCCACTATGATGTATGTACTGGGAGGAGTCTATTATTGTTAAAGCACACAGTTTGAATGCTATATTCCATACCAGCTTGATAAAGGTCCAAGGAACATATATATATATTCTAGAATTCCAGGCCTGGTACAAATGATTGTTATCAGCCTATCCCCACTCAGGATACATTTAATTCGGATTCTAGAATTCCAGGTCTGGTACAAATGATTATCAGCCTATCCCCAGTCAGCCCATCCCCACTCAGGATACATTGTATCCAGATTCTAGAATTCCAGGTCTGGTACAAATTATTGTTATCAGCCTATCCCCACTCAGGATACATTGTGTTCAGATTCTAGAATTCCAGGTCTGGATGTGGGGGAATCTCTTTAAGCTCTTTTTCTCTAGTGATATGTGGTATATTTTTTTGTCCTATACAGAAATACATGTTCTGTTGATTGACATATTTCTTTTTGTGTGTATTGACACGAGTCCATATGTCTCACATGTCTTCTTCTCCTCTCACAGGAGTATTGATTCTCGTTCATTTTCCCCTTTCTTCCTGATGCTCAGTCTTGTTCTTGGGGCCTGCGCTATGTTAGTGAAAGAGACGGGAATCACAGTTTTTGGGGTTTGTCTTGTGTACGACTTGCTGTTTTTGTGCCCAAGGAGATTCAAGAGGTTTGTACCTTGTCACTGGGCTAATGGAATCTAAAATACTGGTGATTCCTCAATGCCCAATATTTACATTTAGGTATAAAGGTATAAAGAAATAAACAAAGGATCATCTATTGTAAAATACAAGGATATTACAAAAAACTGTACCCGTAAACATATATAAGGACATGGAATCCCTTTGTGACTGTTAATATCCTTATATTTTACAATATTCACTGTATTATTCACACGTTTGCCACTAATATTTAACTCTCTATTTTTGGGGCATTTAAGTGTCCTGTTTAATGACGATTATTGCTAATGGTCTTTGTGTTGGCCAGAGACAGATTAAGAGACAAATTAAAACTAACCAACTAGTTAATTAATTAACTTACCATCTAATCAACAAGTTGAACTAACTAACTAGTTAACTAACCAACTAGTTAACTAACTTACTATCTATCTATCTATCTATCTATCTATCTATCTAATCAACAAGTCTAACTAACCAACTAGTTAACTGACTCACTTCCTTACTATCTAATCAACAATTTTAACTAGCTAACTAGTTAACCAACTAACACCTTTTTTACGACTTTTAGATCTCCAGCTGCCGCCCAACCTTTCAGCTTCTGTTATGTGGACAGTCCTTTCCTGAAAAGAGCAGCCTTCGTTTCCTGCTTTGTAAGTGGAACTTAAATAGAATCTGTCTAATTCTTATATTCCCTTGTGAGAAGCGGACATACTGCTTGGCACTAGCTCTGCTGGGTTTCACAACTCAATCTAGAGAATACAGTAACTAGACACCATGTAGATTGCATATTCTACTGTGTGAACATTGGCAATTGTGTGTCTGTGTGACTTTAGGCTGCACTAATATATATACAGGTCCTAACCAAGGTATTGTTTAAATTGCTAGTAAAGGCTAAAAATATTTTCTCTTTGCATCACCCATGTTTTGTTAAATCAATGGTGTATCACTTACCTTTACATTTTATCTGGTTCCTACGAAAAAGTAGTTTTCAGCTCTAACTTCAACTTTAATTATATTTTGACTCCTTTATAAACATGCATATAGTTAAACCAATCACCATGTTTTTAATATCAATTCCTGGGTTAATTAGCCATATGCCAGATTTTTTATTTCGAATCTAGGCTCCCAATCAGGACAAACTACTGGCAGGTATTTTTGACATGCCGTTGGTAATGTTTTTATAGTCTTTACGTGCACACCACAATACAATGTGCGGAGTCCACCAGCTATATAGTCCATAATGCAGTCAGTATTATATGATATTTAGGTATATCTTAAAGGGCAACTAAAGTGAAAAAATAACTTAGACTAGAAACAAAGTATAGTTCATTATACATAAAACACTAACTCAGAGTGACACCAGCCCAATGACAGTGAAGATACATCGATTTAGAGTTGTCCCATGGGGGTTGCCATCTTGGCACCTCCTCCTGTACGCATTGGCTATCACACATTGCCATGCCTTAGGCACTGAGGATAAATAGCAAACTCATCTCTATTTTGCATGTATACTTACTACAGAACTAATAAAAACTGCACCTACATTACATTAGAAATAATAATGCACTTTTTATCTGCACTAAAAACTTTGCATATTGATCCTATTTAACCTGAAGTTATATTAAACATAGTATTTCATGCAGACCCTGCACATCACATTGCTTAGTTTTTAGGGGGATGGTGTTCTCATAGCATATTTATTACTGCCCTGAAAGATGCAATTTTGGTATCTTTCAGTTGATAAGTTCAACCATCAACCAGGACTATGGAAAAAAGTGTTGTTTTCCTTGTCTTCCATCCATTGATAGGGTGGCTGCATCCTAGGTGATGTTGGGTTGTTGATGCATTCATTGCTTCCCTGAATGATGAAATTTTTATATCTTTTTATTTTTGATAATGGATGATGGGAGGTGTAGTTAAACCACCAACCAGGATCATTTAAGGTTTATGTTTTAATAAACATTAACATGATAGACAGAAAATTCAAATCTGAAACTGACCAAATAAACCAACACCAGTGATCTGTTGAAATAAATAGTATACATATATATTTCATTAGTCAATTAAAACTAGTCACTTTCATTATTGAAACCAGTGCGGTCTGCAACATGCATTAGAAAAGTTACAAATGTGGATAAAGGATTGAAAATGTTTCTCAATCCCTAAGGAACTAAGCACCATGGGAAATTCAGAACTACAGAGCAAGTCTATAGCTAGAAAATGAGGGCCCCAACTGTATAACTTCAAAAACTTGAAATGGATATATTGTCACTATGAAACTACAGCTGAATCCATAGGTTAGTAAATTCAGTGGAATGTGTTAAAGGAGAATTATAGTGCGTATAAACTTTTTTCAAAAACAGTTAAAATAAAAAGTACCTGGGGCAGGGGGGTAGGATTGGTACTTTTTATATCATTTCTATGAGCCAGACAGCTGCACACGAAACTGCTCTGCGGCTTCTAAATGCACCACTATATTTAATACTGGAAGGGCCAGGGACAAAATGCGGCAGATAAAAACTGTATGTGCTGCAGCTCCTCAATGAAACAATATTAGGAAGTAGGAATAATCAATCCTACCTCCCTGTCCCAGGTAATTTTTACAGTATATTGTCCTTTAAGTGCAGCATTTCTGGCCTTCAAGCCTAAAGGTAATTCTTCCACTGTAGTTTCCCTTTAAATTTCATTCTTACTGATACACCATTTACTGGGAAGGTTGAGGAATAAAGAGATTAGATTGGTTATGTTTTTAAGCAGTATGTTATAAATAGTTATTTTTTATCTAATGTGCAATTAGATTGTGGGCTAAATAATACAGGGCCTTTTTTTACAACACCTGCAAAGTCACAAAGGCCAAATTGGTACTTACATAGCCACAACCATGATTTTAAAACAAGGATCTAGGTAAATAAGGTCATTGGTTCATTTCACATTATGTCCACAGATTTTTAAAGGGAATAATCAAAATACTGATATTTGCTGATTTAAAGGGCATGTCCACCCCAAAATTACATTTGATATTCTGATAGAGAAGCCCCCAAAACCCAAGATCCTTTTACTCACACTGCCCATTCCATTGTATCTGTATATTCCACCACCCCTACTAGATTGTAGCTCGGCGTGCAGGACGACCGAGCGCTGTCGTCCATGCAGGGACGGTCATTACCTCCTGTGGACGTAGGGCATGGTTTGGCCAGGCCTGATGATCTTCTCGTGCAATGAACCCGATCGGCTAGCTTATATAAGTCTATATTATTTATGTCTACTTCTTTCTACTCACAACCGCGAGGGAGGGCTCCCCCTTGACGGGATGAGAAGCCCGCCATGTCTAATTCTTCGTAAAGATTCACAACAAAAACTGCGAATATATCCCGCGCCGCTGAGCTTGGATTCGGATGGGCATACACAGAGCACACATACGATGATTCAACTATCACGTCATGACAGGGAAGGGGTCTGTTGTGTGAAGCGCCACTGGGGGACACACCGTTAAGGTACACATACAATCTAGTATACAATGAGCGAAGTATGGGGATAGAGCGCCACGGGGGACCAGCGCGTACAGGAGAACAGACAGATTAGACAGGATGTATGGAGATGAGGTATTAGCGCACTGGTGCACAACCTTGTGAAAATGACAATGACAATTACAGTAATTAGGTATTTTATTATAGACGCCACTGGGACACACCTGTACATTAAACCAATACAGATTATACAGTGTGTGTATATGTTTATTTATATAGCGCCACTTGGGGACACAGCGCTGTACATTAAACCAATACAGATTATACAGTATGTATGTATATGTTTATTTATATAGCGCCACTTGGGGAAGTAGCGCTGTACATTATAAGAATACAGATTATACAGTAAGTATGTATATGTTTATTTATATAGCGCCACTTGGGGACACAGCACTGTACGTTATAACAATACAGATTATACAGTATGTATGTATATGTTTGTTTATATAGCGCCACTTGGGGACACAGCGCTGTACATTATAACAATACAGATTATACAGTATGTACGTATATGTTTATTTATATAGCGCCACTTGGGGACGTAGCGCTGTACATTATAACAATACAGATTATACAGTATGTATGTATATGTTTATTTATATAGCGCCACTTGGGGACACAGCGCTGTACATTATAACAATACAGATTATACAGTATGTATGTATATGTTTATATAGCGCCACTTGGATATACAGCGCTGTACATTATAACAATACTGATTATACAGTATGTATGTATGTATGTATATGTTTATTTATATAGCGCCACTTGGGGACACAGCACTGTACATTATAACAATACAGATTATACAGTATGTATGTATATGTTTATTATTATAGCGCACTTGGGGGACGCAGCGTGTACTTATAACAATACAGATTAACAGTATTTGTATTATGTTTTTATTTATATAGCCCATTGGGGACACAGCGCTGTACATTATAACAATACAGATTATACAGTTGTATGTATATGTTTATTTATATAGCGCCACTTGGGACACAGCGCTGTACATTATAACAATACAGATTATACAGTATGTATTATATGTTTATTTATATAGCGCCACTTGGACACAGCCTGTACATTATAACAATACAGATTATACAGTATGTATGTATATGTTTATTATATAGCGCACTGGGGACCAGCGCTGTACTTATAACAATACAGATTATACAGTATGTATGTATATGTTTATTATATAGCGCCACTTGGGACACAGCGCTGTAAATTATAACAATACAGATTATACAGTATGTATGTATATGTTTATTTATATAGCGCCACTTGGGGACCAGCGCTGTACATTATAACAATCAGATTATACAGTATGTATGTATATGTTTATTTATATAGCGCCACTTGGGTACACAGCGCGTTACATTATAACAATACAGATTTACAGTATGTATGTATAGTTTTATTATATAGCCCACTTGGGACACAGCGCTGTACATTATAACAATACAGATTATACAGTATGTATGTATATGTTTTATTTTATAGCGCCACTTGGGACACAGCGCTGTACATTATAACAATACAGATCATACAGTATATATGTATATGTTTATTTATATAGCGCCACTTGGGTACACAGCGCTGTACATTATAACAATACAGATTATACAGTATGTATATGTTTATTTATATAGCGCCACTTGGATACACAGCGCTGTACATTATAACAATACAGATTATACAGTATGTATATGTTTATTTATATAGCGCCACTTGGGGACGCAGCGCTGTACATTATAACAATACAGATTATGCAGTATGTATGTATATGTTTATTTATATAGCGCCACTTGGGTACAAAACGCTGTACATTATAACAATACAGATTTTACAGTATGTATGTATATGTTTATTTATATTGCGCCACTTGGGTACACAGCGCTGTACATTATAACATTACAGATTATACAGTATGTATGTATATGTTTATTTATATAGCGCCACTTGGGTACAAAACGCTGTACATTATAACAATACAGATTTTACAGTATGTATATGTTTATTTATATAGCGCCACTTGGGTACAAAACGTTGTACATTATAACAATACAGATTTTACAGTATGTATGTATATGTTTATTTATATAGCGCCACTTGGGGACACAGCGCTGTACATTATAACAATACAGATTATACAGTATGTATGTATATGTTTATTTATATAGTGCCACTTGGGGACACAGCGCTGTACATTATAACAATACAGATTATACAGTATGTATGTACCGTATATACTCGAGTATAAGTCGATCCGAGTATAAGTCGAGGTACCTATTTTTACCTGAAAAATTTGTAAAAACTGATTGACTCGAGTATAAGTCGAGGGTAGAAATTATCACCACTACTGCCTTCTGATTCTGTGTTGTTTTTAGGCTTTAGTTGCCCTTTAAATGGACAGCAGAATTCCCATACATGAATCCCATACAGTAATAGCCAAATCCAGTACCAGTAACCTCCAATTCTTTTGCACTCCAGATGTTTGGAAACTACAACTCCCAGCATGCTTTGTTGCTGGGAGTTTCAGTTTCTAAACATGTGGAGTGGCAAGGTTCAGTAAACTGTTAATTAAGCTTACCATCATTTACAATTCTCCTGACACCCATATAGTAAAGGGCCCTCTGACCCCCATATAGTAAAGGGAACTCTGACCCCCATATAGTAAAGGGAACTCTGACCCCCATATAGTAAAGGATTCTCTGACCCCAATAGTTAAAAATGTCACCTGAGAGTTGTAGTTTCAAGCTGTCCTTTGCACTGTACTAGCAGCTGTTTTTTGCCCCAAACTGAGGAGACCCATCAGATTTACAGCATCCAGTGACAGTGCTGAGTGAGTCCAGCAGCCAGAATACAGGAAGCAGGAAGTGTAAAGGCAGATCAGCTCCTGTAACTTTCTATGCAGGTTAACACAGCGCCACCTACTGGTTACTATCTGTAATTGCAGAATTTGGATCTAAATTAGGACTTGAGTATAAGTCGAGGTTAGGTTTTCAGGCTAATTTTAAAGCCTGAAAAATTCGACTTATACTCGAGTATATACGGTATATGTTTATTTATATAGCGCCACTTGGGTACACAGCGCTGTACATTATAACAATACAGATTATACAGTATGTATGTATATGTTTATTTATATAGCGCCACTTGGGTACACAGCGCTGTACATTATAACAATACAGATTATACAGTATGTATGTATATGTTTATTTATATAGCGCCATTTGGGGACGCAGCGCTGTACATTATAACAATACAGATTATACAGTATGTATGTATGTATATGTTTATATAGCGCCACTTGGGGACGCAGCACTGTACATTATAACAATACAGATTATACAGTATGTATGTATATGTTTATTTATGTAGCGCCACTTGGGTACGCATCGCTGTACATTATAACAATACAGATTATACAGTATGTATGTATATGTTTATTTATATAGCGCCACTTGGATACACAGCGCTGTACATTATAACAATACAGATTATACAGTATGTATGTATATGTTTATTTATATAGCGCCACTTGGGGACGCAGCGCTGTACATTATAACAATACAGATTATACAGTATGTATGTATATGTTTATTATTATAGCGCCACTTGGGGACACAGCGCTGTACATTATAACAATACAGATTATACAGTATGTATGTATATGTTTATTTATACAGCGCCACTTGGGTACACAGCGCTGTACATTATAACAATACAGATTATACAGTATGTATGTATATGTTTATTTATATAGCGCCACTTGGGAACACAGTGCTGTACAGTATAAAATACAATAAACACATACATACATACATACTACCCAAAACTGCACAAAAAGCTAATTATTCAGCCCGATCCCTCCGTCAGATACTTGCAAACTCCTTTCACTTTCTGGCTAAATTGGAGTCAAACTTGTAATGTATGTCATGTCCAATGACTAATGATTTACCTGGAGGCTTGTCCATTGAGAACAATGGAAAGCTCATCTGAACATGTGTTAAAGCTCTGATCTTTCCCTGCTCACAGCAGATTGCCTGCAGGGATTGTGCTTAAGAACTAGTTTTGTGTGCAGTGTGGTTAAAGTTTTAGGTTATTCTCTATCAGAATATCAAATGTCAGTTTGGGGGTGGACATGTCCTTTAAATGACGCATTCTTTACCTATTTACAGAAATACAGCATTATAAAGTTCCCTTGTGGTAAATTATTTTTATGTGATAATCACATAGACAAGCGACGGACTGTTTTAATCAGCATTTTATGAGCTATAAAACACCTTAAAATTCAATTTAGCTTGAAGATTTCCTTTAACCTAAAGCTGGGTAAAAATTTTGGATTTTTTTTTTGTGGCCGGCCACGACCGACGTCCGACCGCTCATTTGAAAGATCATATGCGTTGGAAAACCATGACCGATCGCGTGGTCCTCTACGGACTGCACGTTCGGTCGTTGCTGACTGTTGGCCGCAGCTACTTTCTCCTGCCCGACCGGTCAGAAGTGCCGAACGGACGGTCAGGAGAAAATATTGGAAGCAGAGTACCATGCTAGCACCCGGTTTTCTATACATGGTAATGTATTATTCCACAGGTAACCTAATACCCCACTAATGAATTCATGAAGCTGATTATATATTAAGAAGTGATCCTTCCCCTGGTTCCTTGGTGTTTGCTGCATCTATGATTAATTAATGAAGGAACAAAGACATGTGAGTTGTATTGTAACGAAATAACAGACTGTCAGAAAATTCAATTTCCCATATCTAGAGTCAATTAATTCTATCATGATAGAAATAAAAAGTTATTTGTATTCTATACAGGTGACCGTGTTATTATACTTCCGCCTTCGTCTTATGGGAGGTTCAATGCCATTGTTCTCGGAACAAGATAACCCTGCCTCCTTCTCGCCTTACCTCCTAACCAGGTAGGGAGATGAATTTCCAAGAAAACCCTGGCTTCTTCTTGCCTTACCTTCTAACCAGGTAGGGAGCTGAATTTACAAGAAAACCCTGCCTCCTTCTTCCCTTACCTCCTTACAAGGCAGATTAACTTAAAAGATACCCTACCTCCTTTTCAACTTTACTCTTTGCCAGGCAGGAAGATAAACTTTCCATTTTAGTTTATCAATGAAAGATAAACTAAAATGTATTCAACCAGAGGTGCACAATGAAGTATATACTATGGAGTATATATTATGGAGTAGATACAATGGAGTATATACTATAGAGTAGATACAGGAGTATATACTATGGAGGAGATACCAGGAGTATATACATGGAGTAGATACAATGGGGATTATACTATGGAGTATATATTATGGAGTAGATACAATGGAGTATATACTATAGAGTAGATACATGGAGTAGTATATACTATGGAGTAGATACACATGGAGGATATACTATGAGTAGATCATGGAGTAATACTATGGAGTAGATACATGGAGTATATACTATAAAGTAGAACAATGGAGTATATACTATGGAGTAGATACAATGGAGTATGGCTTATACTAGGTCGGGGTCTGTGATGGGTCAGTAAGAGGTGTAGAAGTGTCCGGTCCAATTGTAACCTTACAGTCTAAGGAGATGGGGATGAACATAAGGTGACAGATCAGTAATCTGTAACTAAGTTGTCAGTGGATTATACTAGTCGGTCTTGATGGGTCAGTAAGAGGGGTAGAAGTGTTCCAGGTCCAGATTGTAAACCTTACAGTCTAGAGGGGATGGGGATGAGACATAAGTTGACAGATCAGTATCTGTAACTAAGTTTGTCAGTGGATTATAACTGTCGGTCTGTGATGGGTCAGTAAGAGGGGGTAGAAGTGTCCAGGTCCAGATTGTAACCTTACAGTCTAGAGGAATGTGGATGAACATAAGTGAAGCAGATCAGTATCTGTTACTAAGTTGTCAGTGGATTATACTAGTCGGTCTGTGATGGGTCAGTAAGAGGGGTAGAATGTCCAGGTCCAATTGTAACCTTACAGTCTAGAGGAGATAGGGATGAGACATAAGGTGACAGATCAGTATCTGTAACTTAACTGTTGTCAGTGGATTATAACTAGTCGGTCTGTGATGGGTCAGTAAGAGGGTAGAAGTGTCCAGGTCCAATTGTAACCTTACAGTCTAGAGGAGATGGCGATGAGACATAAGGTGACAGATCAGTATCTGTAACTAAGTTGTCAGTGGATTATAACTAGTCGGTCTGTGATGGGTCAGTAGAGAGGTAGAAGTGTCCAGGTCCAGATTGACACCTTACAGTCTAGAGGAGATGGGGGATGAGACATAAGTGACAGATCAGTATCTGTAACTAGTTGTCAGTGGATTATAACTAGTCGGTCTGTGATGGGTCAGTAAGAGGTAGAGTGTCCAGTCCAGATTGTAACCTTACAGTCTAGAGGAGATGGGGATGAGACATAAGGTGACAGATCAGTATCTGTAACTAAGTTGTCTGTGGATTATAACTAGTCGGTCTGTGATGGGTCAGTAAGAGGGGTAGAAGTGTCCAGGTCCAGATTGTAACCTTACAGTCTAGAGGAGATGGGGATGAGACATAAGGTGAAAGCAGATCAGTAGCTGTAACTAATTTGTCAGTGGATTGAACATTCGGTCAGTGATGGTCAGTAAGAGGTTAGAGTGTCCAGGTCCAGATTGTAACCTTACATTCTAGAGGAGATGGGGATGAGACATAAGGTGACAGATCAGTATCTGTAACTAGTTGTCATTGGATTATAACTAGTCGGTCTGTGATGGGTCAGTAGAAGGGTAGAAGTGTCCAGGCCAGATTGTAACCTTACAGTCTAGAGGAGATGGGGATGAGACATAAGGTGACAGATCAGTATCTTTAACTAAGTTGTCTGTGGATTTAACTAGTCGGTCTGTGATGGGTAGTAAGAGGGGTAGAAGTGTCCAGGTCCAGATTGTAACCTTACAGTCTAGAGGAGATGGGGATGAGACATAAGGTGAAGCAGATCATTAGCTGTACTAATTTGTCAGTGGATTATAACTAGTCGTCGTGATGGGTCAGTAGAGTGTAGAGTGTCCAGGTCCGATTGTAACCTTACAGTCTAGAGAGATGGGGGAGACATAAGTGACAGATCATTATCTGTAACTAGGTTGTCAGTGGATTATAACTATTCGGTCTGTGATGGGTCAGTAAGAGGGAGAAGTGTCCAGGCCAGATTGTAACCTTACAGTCTAGAGGAGATGGGGATGAGAATAAGGTGACAGATCATATCTGTAACAAGTTTGTCTGGATTATAACTAGAGGGTCTGTGATGGGTCAGTAAGAGGGGTAGAAGTGTCCAGTCCAGATTGTAGCCTTACAGTCTAGAAGAGATGGGATGAGACATAAGGTGACAGATCATTATCTGTAACTAAGTTGTCAGTGGATTATAACTAGTCGGTCTGTGATGGGTCTTAAGAGGGGTAGAAGTGTCCAGGTCCAGATTGTAACTTTACAGTCTAGAGGAGATGGGGATGAGACATAAGTGAAGCAGATCAGTATATCTGTAACTAGGTTGTCAGTGGATTATAACTAGTCGGTCTGTGATGGTCAGTAAGAGGGGTAGAAGTGTCCAGGTCCAGATTGTAACCTTACAGTATAGAGGAGATGGGGATGAGACATAAGGTGACAGATACGTATCTGTAACTAATTTGTCAGTGGATTAATAACTAGCGGTCAGATGATGGTCAGAGGGAGAAGTGTCCAGGTCCAGATTGTAACCTTACATCTAGAGGAGTGGGGATAGACATAAGGTGACAGATCGGTATCTGTAACTAAGTTGTCAGTGATATAACTAGTCGGTCAGTGTTGGTCAGTAAGAGGGTAAGTGTCCAGGTCCAGATTGTAACTTTACAGTCTAGAGGAGATGGGGATGAACATAGGTGAAGCAGATCAGTATCTGTACTAGGTTGCAGTGGATTATAACTAGTCGGTCTGTGATGGGTCAGTAAAGAGGTAGAAGTGTCCAGGTCCAGATTGTAACTTACAGTCTATAGAGGAAATGGGGATGAGACATAAGGTGACAGATCGGTATCTGTAACTAGTTGTCGTGGTATTACAACTAGTCGTCAGTGTGGGTCAGTAGAGGGGTAGAAGTGTCCAGGTCAATATTGTAACCTTACAGTCTAGAGGAGATGGGGATGAGACATAAGGTGACAGATCGGTATCTGTAACTAAGTTGTCAGTGGATTATAACTAGTCGGTCGTGATGGGTCAGTAAGAGGGGTGAGTGTCCAGGTCCAGATTGTAACCTTACAGTCTGAGGAGATGGGGATGAGATATAAGGTGACAGATCAGTATCTGTAACTAGGTTGCAGTGGATTAAACTAGTCGGTCTGTGATGGGTCAGTAAGAGGGGTAGAAGTGTCCAGGGCCATTGTAACCTACAGTCTAGAGGAGATGGGGGATGAGACATAAGGTGACAGATCAGTACTGTCTGAGTTGTCAGTGGATTATACTAGAGGGTCTGTGATGGTTCAGTAGAGGGGTAGAAGTGTCCAGGTCCAATTGTCCTTACATTCTAGAGGAATGGGGATGAGACATAAGGTGACAGATCATATCTGTAACTAAGTTGTCAGTGGATTATAACTAGTCGGTCTGATGGGTCTAAAGAGGGGTAGAAGTGTCCAGGTCCGATTGTAACCTTACAGTCTAGAGAATGGGGATGAGACATAAGGTGAAGCGATCAGTATCTGTAACTAGGTTGTCAGTGGATTAAAACTATCGGTCGTGATGGGTCAGTAAGAGGGGTAAAAGTGTCCAGGTCCATATTGTAACCTTACAGTCTAGAGGAGATGGGATGAGACATAAGGTGAAGCAGATCAGTATCTGTAACTAGGTTGTCAGTGGATTATAACTATCGGTCTGGATGGGTCAGTAAGAGGGGTAGAAGTGTCCAGGTCAGATTGTAACCTTCAGTCTAGAGGAGATGGGATAGACATAAGGTGACAGATCAGTTCTGTAACTAAGTTGTCAGTGGATTATAACTAGTCGTATGTGATGGTCAGTAGGGGTAGAAGTGTCCAGGTCCAGATTGTAACCTTACAGTCTAGAGGAGATGGGGATGAGACATAAGGTGACAGATCAGTATCTTAACTAAGTTGTCATGGATTATAACTAGTCGGTATGTGATGGGTCAGTAAAGGGGTTAGAAGTGTCCAGGTCAAGTGTAACCTTACAGTCTAGAGGAGATGGGGATGAGACATAAGGTGACAGATCAGTAGTCTGTAAACTAAGTTTGCAGTGGTTATAACTAGTCGGTCTGTGATGGTCAGTAAGAGGGTAGAAGTTCCATCCAGATTGTAACCTTACAGTCTAGAGGAGATGGGGATGACATAAGGACAGATCAGTATCTGTAAATAGTTGTCAGTGGATTATAACTATTCTGTCTGTGATGGGTCATTAGAGGGTAGAAGTGCCAGGTCCAGATTGTAACCTTAGGGTCTAGAGGAGATGGGGTGAGACATAAGGTACGAATCAGTATCTGTACTAAGTTGTCAGTGGATTATAACTAGTCGGTATGGTGATGGGTCAGTAGAGAGGGGTAGAAGTGTCCAGATTGGTAACCTTACGTCTAGAGGAGATGGGGATGAGACATAAGGTGCAGGTCTGCATAAAATCTCATATCCTGAAATACTTTAAAGGGGAAATAAACTAATTACAGGCTGCAGATATTTCACACATTTTAAAGTAATTGTTGGAGGGCGGTTTCACCTGGGGCATAGAAACAAGTTCTTATACCTGAAAGTTTCCCTACAAAAGGTAATTTTATGTTCAGCTTCCCTAGTCGACAAAAAACAACCAAAACACAAATCTATATTTTATAAATATCCTGTTTAAACAGATTTTAGCTTGTTTCTTTTTTTATTGCACCATTTCAAGTCACATATAAGTGTATTACTATTTCTTTATCTATTGTAGGTGCATATTTAGTAAGTAACATGTATAATACTTACATTTGTTTTGCTAGGTTTGCTATTTATCCTCAGTCACTAAGCATGGCTATTGGGCATTGCATACCCAGCGGTACAGGAAAAGAGATAAATGAACAGCGCCCACAGACAACTTTTAAAGCCATGTATCTTCACTTTCATTGGTGGCTGTGTTCACTCTGAGTATAGGTGGCATTATATTTCATTGCACTAGTACTATATTTCACTTTAACTACTGTTCAGTCAACATTTTTTAACCCACGTATAGTAGATGCTTAGGTGGAACATGAGACTGCCCTCTAGTGTGCAAAGTTTATAGTTACATCAAACGAGCAGATCAGAGCAGGTAGTCAATATCACAAAGCCATCTGCATTTCTGTAAGTGCTAGGGGCAATTGGATTCACGGGAGAGTTCACATGCACAATTAAAATAAAATAAAATAACATTTGCTTGGCGCCTCATTCATATAGTTTTAAACATGCTGACTTTGGCAATAATGAAATGACCGTATGTAGTCCTTTAGGAGAAGGCTCTTTACAAATGTTATATATTGAATGTTTTTCCCACACAACAATACAATACAATACAAAACAGTTGCCTTGTAACATTTTTCTTTTATCCGAATCCTATTTTATTTATGTTGTTTCTATGTGGTGGCAGTACTGGGCTGGTGACATAACACCAACACTGGTCCAGTGGTGTGATTTTTGCCTTAGTTTCCCCGTTTGAACTGAACATTCATCAATGTGTTGTATGTTATGTGTACAACGCCGTTCCCCCCCAGAGATCCTATGGAACACCTTGACTCCATTAAGCGTGTCATTGCGAGATCACAATACATTGTGTTTCACTCACATTATCAGAGCGCACCCACACAAAAATATTGCATGATCTCGATAACGGATTGGACTGCAGTGCATTGCCCACCACATTGAAATGCACTGGCAAAACACATCAGAATTGCATAATCGTGCTGTGGTGGCCATTTTAATAACAGACAATAGAGAACGCTTCTGTCCTATTTTGTACTAGCAGACAAAATCTAACAAAAATCTAACTCAATCTGGGTCTGTTAAAGAAATAATTCCCTGAAAGGTGAACTAGCCTTTTATATATGCTTGATTTAAGAACAGGAGGTAAAGGAATGCTATGCCTTACCCACCGTTCTTCAATCAATTGTACAGGAGCCTGGAACGATGGTGAGTAATCAGCTCCTTTACCTACCGTTCTTTAAACATGCTTAAAGGAGTAGTTCTCTTTTTCAGTGAACTATTCCTTTAATTCTTGTAAACTACACCACCTTAACTGCTATGACTTGTATTAAGTAATGTATGACCCATCGCTGTATTTTACATTAATACAGAAAGAAATTGTAAAAGGACACTGGGTTTCATTGTATTTTAGACTTATTCTCTTATAGTTTACCCTAGAATGGATAAAGAGAATGAATACTGTAGGCAGTTTAACAGGATGAAATCTGAAACTTCTTCACCGTACAGCACATTATTGTGTTCATTGAAGCAAATTTCTACCTGGTTCTGTTTCTGTATCTACCCATTGTATCTATCTCTTTATAGTATATACTCCATGTATCCTACTCCATATATATACTCCATTGTATCTACTCCGATGTAATACTCCATGTATCTACTCTAAGTAATACTCCATTGTTCTACTCCATAATATAATACTCCATAGTATATACCCCATGTAATCTACTCCATAGTATAGTACTCCATTGTATCTGCTCCATAGTTATACTCCATTGTATCTACTCTATATTAATATACTCCCCATTGTAATCTACTCCATAATATATACTCCATATTATATACCAAACCATTGTATCTACTCCAATAATATATACTCCATTGTATCTAACTCCACTAGATATATACTCCATTGTAATCACTCCTAGTATATACTACTCCATGTATCTACTTATAGTATATACTCCATGTATCACTTCCATAGTATATACTCCATGTATCTACTCCATAGTATAGGCTATGTTACTCGCATAAAGAGGCAAGAAAAGTTTTATTCTACTCACTTACTGTCATATTATGTTTCTGACACTCGGATCCTTGTACACTCACATCAAATTCCAAAATATCAATATATCGGTTACGAAAATGTACTCCATTGATCATTGTTACCTCTAAAAGGACAGATTACTGGCCTAGAAATTTTCTATATCGGCAGCCTAACCAAGAACTGCGCAAGGCAAGTAAAAGTACCTGGAGGCCTGGAAACAAGCGGGTGGAAAAAGGAGCAGGGGGCCCACACCTCCAAAACGAAGGCGTGATTATACATCCAGTACTCTCCATAGTAGATACTCATGTATCTACTCTATATGATACTCCATTGTATCTACTCCAATAATATATATTAGTATCTCTTTATAGATAATAAACCCATTGTTCACTCATAGTTTACTCCATGTATCTCCAAGAAACTCAGTATCACTTCCTAACTATATAAACTCCATAGAACTCATTGTGGTACTCTGGTTGAAACATTTTAGTTTATCTTTCATTGATAAACTACATGGAAGTTTATCTCCTGCCTGGCAAAGAGTAAAGTTGAAAAGGAGTAGGGTATCTTTAGTTAATCTGCCTTGTAAGAGTAAGGGAAGAAGGAGCCGGGTTTCGTAAATTCGTCCCTACCTGTTAGAGGTAAGGCAAGAAGAACCAGGGTTTTCTTGGAATCATCTCCCTACCGTTAGAGTAGGCGAGAAGGAGCAGGGTTATCTTGTTCCGAGAACAATGGCATTGAACCTCCATAGACGGAGGCGGAAGTATAAGTAACACGGTCACCTGTTAAGACTACAAATAACTTTTTATTTCTATCATGATAGAATTAATGACTTCTGATTATGGGAAATTGAATTTTCTGACAGCTGTTATTCGTTACAATACAACTGCATGTCTTTGTTCTTTCATTAATCATAATCATAGATGCAAACACCAAGAACCAGGGAAGGATCACTTCTTATATATAATCGCTTATTATGAATTCTAGTGGGGTATTAAGGTTACCTGTGGAATAATACATACCATTTGTATAGAAAACGTGTGTCTACATGGTACTCTGCTTCCAATATTTTCTCCTGACGTCCGTTCGGCACTTCTGACCGGTCCGGGCAGGAAGAAGTAGCTGCGGCCAACAGTCAGCAACGACCGACTTGCAGTCCGTAGAGGACCCAGCGCATCGGTCAATGGTTTTTCAACGCATATGATCTTCAATGGCGGTCGACGTACGTCGTGCTCCACACTCAAAAAAAAAAATCAAAATTGTTCCAGCTTTGGGTAAAGGAATCTTCACGCTAAAGTTGAATGTAGTGTATTTTAATAGCTCATAAAATGCTATGATTAAAACAGTCCGATGCGCTTGATCTATGTGATTATCACAGCACACGCTAAATAATTACACAAGGGACCTTGTATATCGCCTGTATTTCTGTACAGATGGTAAAGATCGCTCTTTATAAGTACATGTCCCCCCCAACTGACATTTGATATCTATAGAGATAACTAAAACTAGTTAACCACCTTGCACAAAACACATTCTAAGCACAATCTGCAGGCAATCTGCTGTTGCAGGGAGATCAGGCTTTAAACATGTTCAGATCGAGCTTTTCCATTGTTTCTCACATGGACAGCCAAGTCCAGGTAAAATATTAGTCATTGGACATAGCATACATTACAATGTTTGTACTCCAATTTAGGCAGAAGTGAGATTGCAAGTACGCGATGATGGGCTGATAATTAGCTTTGTGCATTTTGGGTAGTATGTATGTATTATGTGTTATTTTTTATACTGTACAGCACTGTGTGTCCATGGCTGCTATTAAATAACATATACATACATACTGTATAATCTGTATTGTTATAATGTACCAGCGCTGTGTACCCAAGTGGCGCTGTAAATATAACTTACATACATACTGTACCTGTATTGTTATAAATATACAGCGCTGTCCCAAATGGCGCTATACACTAACATATACATACATACTGTATATATCTGTATTGTATAATGTACAGCGCTGTGTCCCCAATGGCGCTATATAAATAGAACATATACTAATATGTATAATACTGTATTGTTATAAGTATGTACAGCGGCTGTGTCCCCAGTGGCGCTATATAAATAAACATATACATACATACTGTATAGCTGTATTGTTATAATGTCCATTGCTCTGTGTCCCCAAGTGGCGCTATATAAATAAACATACTTACATACTGTATAATCTGTATTGTTTTAGTAATGTACAGCGCTGTGGTACCCAAGTGGCGCTATATAAATAAACATATACATACATACTGTCTAATACTGTATTGTTATGATTACAGCGCTGGTGTACCCAGTGGCCGCTATATAATAACATATACATACATACTGTAAATGCTGTATTGTTATAATGTACAGCGCTGTGTCCCAGTGTGCTATATAAATAACATATACAACATACTGTATAATCTGTATTGGTTATAATGTAAGCACGCTGTACCCCCAAGGGCGCTATATATAAACATATACAACATACAACTGTTATAATTTGTATTTTATAATGTAAGCAGCGCTGTGTCCCCCAAGTGCGCTATATAAATACCACTATACATACATACGTATAATCTGTATGTTATAATTTATACGCGCTGTGTATCCCAAGTGCGCTATATAAATAAACATATACATATATACTTATAGTCTGTATTGTTATAATGTAGCGCTGTTCCCCAAGTGGCCTATATAATAACATATACATACACTGTATAATCTGTATTGTTATAATGTACGCGTGTGCCCCAAGTGGGCTATATTATAAACATATACATACATCACTGTATAATCTGTATTGTTATAATGTACAGCGCTGTTTATCCAAGTGGCCTATATAAACATATCATACATACTGTATATCTGTATTGTTCTAATGTCAGCGCTGTGTACCCAAGTGGCGCTTATATAAATCAACATATACATACATACTGTATAATCTGGTATTGTTATATTGTACAGCGCGCGTCCCCAAGTGGCGCTATATAAATTTCTATATACATACTACGTATATCTGTATTGTTATAATGTACACGTGTGTACCAGTTGCGCCTATATAAATCCCTATACATACATACTGTATAATCTGTTATTGTTTATAATAGTACAGCGTTTTGTCCCCAAGGGCGCTTTATATAAATACATATACTAGTCTACATACTGTATAATCTGTATTGTTTATAATACACGCTTTGTGTACCCCAAGGGCGCTATATAAATAAACTATATACATACATACTGTATACATCTGTTAATTGTTAAATGACAAGCGTGTGTGTATCCCAAGTGGCGCTAAATACATAAATATTACATTACATACTGGTATAATCTGTATGTTATACTTGTACATGCGCTGTGTACCCAGTGCGCTAAATAAACTATAATACAACTGGAATCTGTATTGTTATAATATACCACGAGCCTGGGTACCCAATTGTGCGCGTATATACACTATACATACATACTGGATAATCTGTGTATTGTTAAATGTACAGCGCTGTGTAACCCAGTGGCCGCTATATAAATAAGTCATACAGTGGGGAGAATATAGCTATTCAGTACATAATTCCTCCTTCATTATCTACTACTTATATAAATCGAATGCTAGGGCTTGGCCACAAAGGTATGAGGTCCCTGCCCCGTAGAAGCTTTCATTCTCTAGTTAGGTGGGTAATATACATATACAAGGAATGGCAGTGTGAGTAAAAGGATCTTGGGTTTTGGGGCTCTCTCTATCAGAATATCAACTGTATTTTGGGGTGGACATGCCTTTAAATCAGCAATATCTAGATTTTGATTATTCCCTTTAAATACGGGACATAATTGATAAATGAACCAATGACCTTATTTACCTAGATCCTTTGTTTTAAATCATGTTGTGCTATTAGTACCAATTGGCTTTGTGACTTGCAGTGTTGTCAAAAATGCCCCTGTATTTCTTTAGCCCACAATCTAATTGCCATTAGATAAAATATAATACTATTAAACATACTGCTTAAAACTAACCAATCTAATCTTCCTTAGTCCTCAACCTTCCCAGAAATGTGTACAGTAGAATGAAATTAAAGGGAAACTACAGTGGAAGAATTTCACCTTTAGGCTTGAAGGCCAGATGCTGCACTAAAGGACAACTATACTGTAAAAAGACCTTGGACAGGGATGTAGGATTGAATTATTCCTACTTCCTAATATTTGTTTATGAGGAGTGCTGGTCAGCACTTACATTTACTGCCGCATTTGTGTCCCTGGCCCGTCCAGTATTAATAGAGTGGTGGCATTAAAAGCCTGGCAGAAGCGTTTTTCTTGTGCAGCTCTGCTCAATAGAAAGTATCTAAAATTACCATCACTCCCCCTGCCCACGGTACTTTTATTTTAACTGTTTTTGAAAAAGTTTATACGCACTATAATTCTCCTTTAACACATTCCTCCACTGAATTTACTAACCTATGGATTCAGGCTGTATTTCATAGTGATCAATATATCCATTTCACATTTTTGAATTATACAGTTGGGGGCCGCTCATTTTCTAGCTATAGACTTGCTCTGTAGTTCTGAATTTCCATGGGGCTTGTTTCCTTAGGGATTGAGAACATTTTCATCCTTTTATCCACTTGTAACTTTTCTAATGATTTTGCAGACCGCACTGGTTTCATAATAAGAAATGTGACTATTTTATATTGAACTAAGAATATATATGTATACTATTTATTTCAACAGATCACTGGTGTTGGTTTATTTGGTCAGTTTCAGATTTGAATTTTCTGTCTATCATGTTAATGTTTATTAAAACTAAACCTAAATGATCCTGGTTGGGTGTTTAAACTACACCTCCCATCATCCATTATCAAAAATAAAAAGATATAAAAATTTCATCATTCAGGGAAGCAATGAATGCATCACAACCCAACATCACCTAGGATGCAGCCAACCCTATCAATGGTGGAGACAAGGAAAACAACACTTTTTTCCATAGTCCTGGTTGATGGTTGAACTTATCAACTGAAAGATACCAAATTGCATCTTTTCAGGGCAGTAATAAAATGCATGAGAAACACATCCCCCTAAAAACTAAGCATATTGATGTCAGGTCTGCATGAAATACTATGTTTAATATAACTTCAGGTTAAATAGGTCAATATGCAAAGTTTTTAGTGCAGATAAAAAGTGCATATTATTTCTAAATGTTATGTAGGTGCAGGTTTTTATTATTCTGTAGTAAGTTATCATGCAAAATAGAGATGAGTTTGCTATTTATCCTCATGCCTAAGGCTGGCAATTTGTGATAGCCAAATGCGTACAGGGAGGAGGTGCCAAGATGGCAACCCCCATGGACACCTCTAAATCGATGTATCTCACTGTCATTGGGCTGGTGCACTCTGAGTTAGTGTTTTATGTATAATGAACTATACTTTTGTTTCTAGTCTAAGTTATTTTTCACTTAGTTTGCCCTTTAAAGATATACCTAAATATCATATAATACTGACTGCATTATGGACTAGTTAGCTGGTGGTACTCCGCACATTGTATTGTGGTGTCACGTAAAGACTATAAAACATTACCAACGGCATGTCAAAAATACCTGCCAGTAGTTTGTCCTGATTGGTGAGCCTAGATTCGAATAAAAAATCTGGCATATTAGGCTATATTACCCAGGATTGATATAAAACATGGTGATTGTTTTAACTATATGCATGTTTATAAAGGAGTCAAAATATAATTAAGTTGAAGTTAGAGCGGAAAACTACTTTTCGTTAGGAACCAGATAAAAGTGTAAATGTAAGTGATATCACCATTGATTTAACAAAACTGGGTGATGCAAAGAGAAATATTTTTAGGCTTACTAGCAATTTAAACATACCTTGGTTAGGACTCTGTATATTATGAGTGCGCCTAAGTCACACAGACACAACACTTGCCAAGGTTCACTACACGTAGAATGCATCAATCTACATGGGTTCTTTATGTATCTGCTGTATCTCTAATTGGAGGTTTGTGAAACCCAGCAGAGCTAGTGCCAAGCAGTGTGTCCGCTCTCCAAGGGAATATAGATTAGACAGATTCTATTTAATTTTCCGACTTACAAGCAGGAACTCGAAGGCTGCTCTTTTCAGAAAGGACTGTCCACATACACAGTAAGCGTGAAAGGTTGACGTCAAGCTGGAGATCTAAAAGTCGTAAAAGGTGTTAGTTGTTACTAGTTAGCTAGTTAAAATTGTTGATTAGATAGTAAGGAAGTGAGAGTCATTTAACTATGGTTATTAGTCTTGTGATTGAGATAGAGATAGATAAGATAGATAGATAGTAAGTTATTTTAACTAGTTGGTTAGTTACTAGTTAGTTAGTTCAACTTGTTGATGGATGTAAGGTTATAATAACTAGTGTTAGTTTTAATTTGTCTCTTAATCTGTCTCTGGCCAACACAAAGACCATTACATATCGTCATTAAAACAGGACACTTAAATGCCCAAATAGAGAGTAATATTAGTGGAAATTGTGAATAATCAGTATATTGTAAAATATAAGGCTATTAACAGTCACAAGGATCATGTCTTATATATGTTATGTATCGGGTACGTTTTTTGTACATATCCTTTATTGTTACTAATAGATGTATCCTTTTTTATTTCTTTATCCTGTTAATACCTTAATTGTAAGATATTGGCATTGAGGAGTCAATTTTGATTTTAGACTCCTTTATTAGTCCCTGAGTGCAAGGTACAAACCGCTCATTGCAAACTGCTCCTTGGCACAGAAAACAGCAAGTCACACAGCAACGCCAAAATCTGTGGCATTCCCGCGTCTCTTCACTAACATAGCGCGAGTCCCCACGCACAAACTGAGATCAGTGAAGAAGGGGAATTAACGGATCAATACTCCTGTGAGAGGATAAAAGACATGGAGACATATGGACTCGTTGTCTATACCCAAAAAAGAATATTGTCATTCACTAAACATTATTTC
The DNA here is from genome assembly GCA_019447015.1 of Hymenochirus boettgeri. Lineage (NCBI taxonomy): Eukaryota > Metazoa > Chordata > Amphibia > Anura > Pipidae > Hymenochirus > Hymenochirus boettgeri. Next base: position 344,533 of record CM033471.1, read on the forward strand.
TGTATTAGGACAAAAAAATATACCACATATTCACTAGAGAAAGAAGAGCTTAAAGAGATTCCCCCACATCCAGACCTGGAATTCTAGAATCTGAAGCACATGTATCCTAGTGGGGAGGCTGATACACCTTTTGATCCGCACACCTGGTAATTCTAGAACTTCTTTCCCTCTGCACTGTCCTGAGTGGGATAGGCTGAGAACATCATTCTTACGCAGACCTGAATTCTAGAATCTGAACACAATGTATCCGAAGTGGGTAGGCGGATAAAATCATTTGTACCAGACCTGGAATTCTGGAATCGAAAACACAATGAATCCTGAGTGGGATAGCGTGATAACAATCATTTGTCCCAACCTGGACAGATTCTAGATCTGATCACAGACAATGTATCCTGAGTGGGTTACTACATGGGCTAACAAAATTTGTGTACCGGTTAGACCGCGGCACAATTCTAGAATCTGCATACAATGTATCCTGAGTGGGGATGGGCTTACTGTGATAGGCTATAATCATTTGTACCAGACCCTGAATTCTAGAATCCGTTAATATGTACCTGAGTGGGGATAGGCTGATAACAATATTTGTACCATGACCTGATTAGCATTCTAGCAATATATATATACTGTTCCTTGTGACCTTGTAATCAAGCTGGATATGGAATATAGCATTCAAACTGTGTTGCTTAACTAATAGACTCTCCCAGTACAATACAATACATGAGTGGGATCAGCTAGGTGGCAATACCACAAAGTGCCTCACCTCAGCAAAATCTCGTAGTTTGCAACATATTTATGTCATGACTTGTCATTGTATAACTTTCATAACAGTTCTAATTTGAACAATTCATTATTAAAGGTGTAAACATTGTAAGTGGCAATTACTAGAAATGTGGCAATCACCTAGCTAAGATTCGATAAAGTTGCATATTTAATTCTGTGCTATATCCTCTCTCGTCTATAAAAACATTACTATCCAACTATGTTTTGTGCCTCCATATAGTTACACATTGTCAATTTAAGTTTCAGCACTACTTCTGAATTTATACAATAAGTGATATTTTAGAAGTGCATTTACTGTCTCTTCCTCCTTTCGCTTATCTGTTGTTTTAAAAAATTATTATACAACTGTGCCTTATTTTCAACATATTCTTCTAATATATGTTATTTCTACACTTTGAGACTGCGCTAAAAGGTCAGTTCCTCTTTCTACCTTTCATTCAAAAATCTTCATTAGAACGTATTCATTGTACCTAATCTTTAATATCAAATACTCTTCTTGGAGATGTTTTAAGGGCTGATATATGATCTATGGTGATATACATTAAATAGATTATTATTTTTCCCTCTGTCTATATATATATAAATATATATATATACTTCACTTTACTTACCTAATGTGAGAGGAAAGTGAAAAGAAACAGCAAACAGGAGAGAACATCAGCTCTTCCAACGATGCCAGCACCTAAAGAAATTAAAATAAATGAATTACACAAAATATATTATTACAAATATGATTATTTCATTATTATTATGATTATTAAAGTGGACACAGGGAGGAACTTTTTAAATAATAGATGAAAAGCATCTAGCTGGGATTCCATCTTTAATAGTACACAGCATCACCTTGGAAACCTGTGTTACTATGCAACAACTCAGTCTGCCTCCTTCCTAGTTATGGCCATCATACAAGCAATTTTATTTAACTTGGATCCCCACACATTAAAGAGGGCCCCTAAAATGTAATTAAACGGTAGAAAGAACCAGATCCATTCCTCATATTTATGTACAAAACTATTGGAGCTTAATTACTAAGATGTCCTAAAATATGCCTGGGTTAATGATAGCACCTTTCTACTGGTCTACTACACCTTGCACCTTTAATAAGTAAGAGACTGTCAGAGCCCCTTTTATTATTAACATAGGGGGGTGTGCAGGATCCTGCATGAGACATGGAGGGAAATCTAATAATATCGTTGGGGCGTGAGGGTCCTAGTATGATTAGATCTGAAGTGAAATATGATTTATAACATAGGGGCACGGAGGTCCTAGTGAATAGATGGATGTGAATATGATTTATACATAGGGGCACGGAGGGTCTAGTAGATAGATGAAGTGAATGATTATTTAACATAGGGGCACGGAGGTCCTAGTAGATAGATGGAGTAAATAGATATTAACATAGGGGGGGTGGAGGGTCCTAGTAGATAGATGAAGTGATATGATTATTAACATAGGGGCCGGAGGTTCCTAGTAGATAGTGAAGTGAAATATGATTATTAACATAGGGGCGTGGAGGGTCCTAGTAGATAGATGGAGTGAAATATGATTATTAACATAGGGGCGTGGAGGTCCCATTAGATATATGGAGGTAAAATTGAATATTCATTTAGGGGGCGTGGAAGTCCAAGTAGATAGATTGAGGAATATAATTATTAGAGCAGGGGGCGGAGGGTCCTAGTAGATAGATGGAGTGAAATTGATTATTAATATAGGGGCGTGAGGTCCTAGTAGATAGATAGAGTGAAATAAGGATTATTAACAAGGGGCGTGGAGGGTCCAGTAGATATATGGAGGGAAAATGAATATTCATTTAGGGGGTGTGTAAGGTCACAGTAGATAAGATTGAGGGAAAATTAATTATTGAGTGGGGCTGGAGGGTCTAGCAAAATCAAATTGAGAGAAATGAGAATGGAGAGAGTAGATAGGTGGAGGGAAATCTGTGGTTCTTACAGCTCTTCTGTGTGGACCGGTGGGTGAAAGACAATCGCGGCGAGCGACAATCTATCGTCTTCAAACACTGTCTTGCTGCACTCAACATAACAAGAGCGACGTGCCCGCGTGTTATGATATTAACCTGCTGTGGAAGTAAACACCATTCAAACCTCAAGAAAGACATGATTCTGGGAAGAGGAAAACATAACACACATCATTCGTATTAAACAAAAGAAAATATGATGTAGTAATGTAAAATCAATGTCAGCTTGTATACAGTGTATTCTACACCTTGTTATTGAATTCCTAGAATCCACGGTTTGGGTGTCATGATGTTACATTCTAATAACATGTTATTTATCTAGGGGTGATAGCCTGGGAAGGTGCCTATACACTACTTAGACATTAGACAGATTTGCCTAGCCCGTTCTTTTGAGACTCAGAATGGGCCAGCGGGTTAATGTCATGATTAAAAACTCACGCTTGTAAAATGCAGTCTTTGACATTCGTTTAATGACGAATATTAATCACAATTGCCCATTTCTGTGTACAGGAGATAACCGGAACACGAAAATTAATTGTTACCTTTAATCTCTTAATTATCTAGTTATTTAAAAAGTGAAAAGGCCAATTTCCTCATTTCCTTTTATGGGACCTACTGAAACTCAGCACACAAATGTGGGCGTAAATTTGTGGCTGGTGTTTCATCCTTGGTTGGCCCCAAATCTTTCTTGAAGATGCTACTTAGAGAGTCTCCCCCGACTGTCTGGGTTGTTTAGTTGGCCCACACATCATCATGGACACTTCCTCCAAGAATTGACCTTGCGAACCACACAGTGTGCCAAGACGGCCTGGATCCATTGTCCCCATGACCAAGTTTTTTTGCCACTAGCCACTCCTCGATGGCCTCACAGTCTTTTGTGTGAATTGCTTGTTACTCACATCCATGTGAGGACAAACATTGGGGGCATCAATAGGGAATTTCCTGGCAGAATCATTGGATGTCCTTTGATCAAGTCTCTGCTGATGTTTTTGGCCTGTGCCATTTTTGTCTGTGGGTAGCTATTGAGTTCCGTCTCTTAGTGTCCTTTGGTGTAGACCTCAGCTGTCTTTGCCTTGCACATTGTGTCTCCCTGGTCATTGTTATCTGTACCTGGGGCGATGTGTGTTTTTGGCAGCTCCTTAGCAGAGAGACTTTGGGGTCAGTGTTCTGCTGTTCGCAATATTTCCATGTTGAGAACCTCTTGAGAAATGGTATGGTCCACTTTACCCACTTTGAACCTGGAAAATCTTGTGCCTCCTTAATCTCTGCAAGGATACATCTCCCTGCATCTCATGGTCTCTCGTTTTCCATTCACCTTTCTATAATTTTTTTTCATACATTGTCAAATCCTGGTAAAACTAACTGAAAAAACTGGTTCTTGCCCTTTATTTACCGGCAGCACCAGTGCACAAAATCTATCGCAGGATCACGGCTGGCTTTCTGTCCCATGTCTGTTATATTGCAGTCTCATAAGACAACACTATCTTTATCAACACCCTTTTTCCTACTCCTCCGTGTTTTAAGCAGTCTTTTGTCATGAGTTGGTATGTCTGCTATCACACCTCATACTTGCTGTCTATCTGTGTTGTCCCTCTGTCCTTCATAGGGAGAAAGGTCTGTGGTGCAGCAGTCGCATATGCAGGCCCTTTCCCTCTATTAAAGCTCTTATTTCTCCCTAGTATATGATTGGTCTCGCTTTTCCTAAACCAGGCAGGTCTCTAACTCCTACTCTCTGTCTCTTACAGTAAGTATTAATGGTTAGTCCTATCTTTCTCGTCTCTTGTTAAAGTTGTAAATGGTTATCCCACTGACAACTTAGTTACAGATACTGATCTGTCACCTTATGTCTCATCCACATCTTCTCTAGACTGTAAGGTTACAATCTGGACCTGAAAAATGTAGTTTACCCATCACCCAAGATCCTTTTAACCATGTGTTCTGATATATTTATTTGTTGTCCCAAATTATGCAGTTTTTATGTCACTTAAATTACTTTGTTCAATAAAGGAAGTTTCATGCTTCTGACCGTGTTTTGCGATTTGTTAGTTTGTAAGAGTTGTGTGCCTGTCAATGTGTCTAAATGGTCTTAGTTGATATTGAACTACTAATCCCAGCATTCTTTACAGAAAAGGTTACTTAAGAGGTAAACAAATCTGCATTATTCAGTAATAATAAGCTCATATTTGTTGCTTAATAGCTGGACTACAGGTTGCATCATCCCTTACCACCTGATCAGTGTCGGACTGGACTGTTGGGGCCCACCAGGAAATTTGATACCAGGGGCCCAGCAGGACAAGTTTAAGGGCCCACCTAACAGTTCATATTTCTATTATCTGTTATTTACATATCTATCTTACTCCTACTGATTCCTATTATTTATTAAAATGCATTTCTCACTGTCCCTTTGGTTTTGCATTTCAATTTTAGACGTTTTCTCTGTTTTCTTTGGTTAATGGGCTGTGGGCCCACTGGGGGACACTGCACCTGATTAAAGGCATAATAATTGATTTATTTTACATGCGTACCCTCCAACATCCCGTTTTAAAGAATAGGTTCACTCAAAAAGTTAACCTATCATATTTCCCATTAATAAAGAAATTGTGTGCTATAGTATTTATACAGAAGCAGTTGAATCTGTCAGATGAAAGCCTGCTCGCAGATAAGCTTTACAATAATTATTCCTGGTAACTGTTACATTAATTGAAGAAGGGGGGGTAAGACAAAGCTCCTTTACCCCCTGTTCTTCAATTAAAGTGCATGTCCATCCCCAAAACTATAACTTAACCCCATACTGGCCCCACTCTGTAATGTAATCAAATCCTTACCTTACATCCCAGCTTCAAATGGTTTTCCTGTAATACCCCCCAAAGTCCCAAAAATTGACCACTAGGAGCCTGGCAGAGTCCATATAGAACTCTGTCTCCTGTCTCCCCTTGGGTAGAAATTGGCATGCGCACTGCAGCCATCCCTCTCCCTTCCGTTTTGCAATACCTCCCCCTAGCATAAAGAACTTTTGGCACATAGTAGGGTTCCTTCCTCCAGCCCCAACCGCTATAAAAGATTTTTCAGAAGGTCCACCGCACTCTACTTACCTTCCGTGATTGGCTGCCTCTCAGCCAGGGGTGTCTCTCTAATGAGGCAATATGAGCAAAATGCTCAGGGTGGCACCTCTGCTAAATATCAGAGAGGCAGCAGGCAGAGCTCCCTTTAAATTTTTCACAATTTTTTCCTCTTAGCTCTGCGGCTAACTGCCGCCTTCATGCAGGCCCTGCTCTGATCATCATAGGGTAAGTGGGGTAATTATCTGTATGTGCAGAGCTGGGCACATCCTATTTTCAACTTAGTTTGGGTGATCTGGGTATTAAGGCATGTTATACGTACCTATCTGTGCGATCTGGGCGTTAGGGCATGTTATATGTACCTATCTATGTGATCTGGTCATTAGGGCATGTTATACAGTATGTACCAGTGTGTTTGATCTGGGCATTAGGGAATGTTATATGTACCTATCTGTGCCATCTGGGCATTAGGGCATGTTATATGTACCTATCTGTGTGAGCAGGGCGTGAGGGCAATTTGGTTAGGTTAATTAGGGCACTGCTGAAAGAATCTACCTGTATGTGGTGGCAGGCTTACAAATCTTTGGAAAAAAATCTCTACAGGAATTATGGTGTAGAGAAATGTCATTTTGAGGAATTATAAATACGGACGTGATGTGAAGTTTAAAATGACCAAATGTTAAACTACACCCAATCCTGGAAGCCACGCACACCTAACCCTGGTTGCGTTGGCACATTTCATGGGGCCTAGTGGTACATAGAAGCGTTGTTAAAAAGTTTGGCTCAGGTGGCCAAAATCCTAGAGACGCCCCTGCTCTCAGCCAATCATGGACGCGGCTGCAGGTCCGGCCCCCTGCTGCAGTTTCATGCAGTACGGCGGGGGGAAAGAGGGAAGGTAAGTAGAGTTTAGGGGGACTTTCTGAAATATCTAGCGGTTGAGGCTGGGGGAAGGAACCCTACTATGTGCCAAAAGTTCTCTACAGGGGTGGACATGCCCTTTAATGCAAAATAGGATAGGTTCACTTTTTGAGTGAACCTATCCTTTAAGTATATACACAAAAGGGGGCTGTGGGAGCACTCCTGTGGCAAAATTACTTAATAACAAATAGCGGAAGTGGTACTGATCTGACCAAAACTTTAGAACAAATAAGAAAAGAAATGATCAATGCACATTCCTGCACGTGGTTGGAAGGCTTTTCACTTTTATGCATAAAATTGTAACTAAAAACCCCCATGTTTTTACTGTTTGCACTAGCATAGATATTATGATATATGGGGCCCAGGAATGTGCATTGATCATCTCTTTTCTTGTTTATCCTTTAAGTAGGTACACTGCTAAGAAATTCATTGCACAGAGCTGTACTTAGATTAGGTTCACTTCATTATCAAAGCCCTTCAGCTCTGCACCATGTTGATTCTACAAGTGTAACTAAAGTGGGAATGTTGGAGAGTATGTTCTTCTATAAGTGTAACTATTAAGGGGGGAATGTTGGAGGGTATGTGTTTCTATAAATGTAACAATTAAAGAGGTAATGTTAGAGGGCATGGTTTTTTACAAGTTTAACTATTAAAGGAGTAATGTTGTAGGGTATGTTGTAATGTATGCACCTTGGAAAGTGGACAAATGATCCAACACCAGTGACAGTGGCATAACTACCGCCCCCGCGGTCATGTATGTATGCACCTTGGAAAGTGGACAAATGATCCAACACCAGTGACAGTGGCATAACTACCGCCCCAGCGGGGGGGCCAGATGGTTGTAGGGGCCGCCACAAGCCCATAATCTGTGCAGTGACCAGCCGTTTTTAAACAGCTGATCGCGCATATGAAGGAAACATACGCGCGATCAGCTGTTTAAAAAAGGCTGGTCGCTGCACAGATCTTGGACGCTGGAGGGAGGAGAGATTCAGGGGCCCGGCCTCCAATCTTTTGGGGGGAAGGGGGCCAGGCCCCTTCAGGTATGCCCCTGACCAGTGAAATAAATAACATTCTACTACAAATATATATTTTCCTTTTAAAGCTGAAGTCTGTATTCCTCCCTTTTAGGTGTATTTAATGAGTCAATTAAAAATAAACACTTGCATTAAATCCAGTCTGCGCCATGCAATAGAAATGTTACAAATGTGGATAAGGGCTAGGGGTATAGTTCAACTGTTAAACAGTGCACACTAGTGCTTGTGAAGGTTCTCATTCATCCAGGTCATGGTATATCTGTTTTATTCAATTAGATCCAGGTAAGTTAAATGATGTGTGTAGCATATAAAAAGCACAGATTGGATGCTGTGAAAATAGTAGACTTTATTGTAACAAACATGTGTGCTACATGTTTCGGACCAACGTCCTTTCTTAAGCTTGAATAAGGACGTTGGTCCGAAACATGTAGCACATGTTTGTTACAATAAAGTCTACTACTTTCACAGCATCCAGTCTATGGATTTTATATGCTACACACATCATTTTACTTACCTGGATTTGTGTGTGCATTGGAGGAACCATTCGGTGTAGCATATAGGAACTTCTCCTGCTACCGGTATAAAGGGCCCCTACCTGTATTCAGTTAGATCAACTGGACTTGAAATGTAGTTCTTGAAGACGTTTCGCTAGTCATCCGACTGGCTTTCTCAATTCAGAATGACTTGTACAAGAATCTGTGGCAATTATGTACCGGAAAATCCCAATTAGCATATCACAGCCAGATGTTAAGGGCGTGATTGGATAGTGGCTAAGAGGTATTATAGCCCTTAACACCTGGATGTGATATGCTAATTGGGACTTTCCAGGGTACATAATTGCCACAGATTCTTGTACAAGTCATTCTGAATTGAGAAAGCCAGTCGGATGACTAGCGAAACGTCTGCAAGAACTACATTTCAAGTCCAGTTGATCTAATTGAATACAACAGATAGTGCACACTACTGTTTGCTTATTGCTCTGGCCAAGTGCATTGCGATCTGCATTTTTTGCATGCATCTCATGCATGAGCAGCATTTGCAGTGTGCTAGGATGGCCATAGTGTAGCCTCAGCCTAAAAGATTGAAAATGTTTCACAGCCCCTAAGGAACTAAGCACTATGGGAAAGTCAAAACCACAAAGCATGTCTATAGCTGAAAAATGGAGACCCCCCACTGTTTAACTTAAAAAACTTGTTAGAACAAAACTACCATTTAATCAATAGGTCAGTAAATTGAGTGTAATGTGTTAAGTGCAGCATTTCTAGCCTCTAAGCCTAAAGGTTATTAATCCACCATAGTTTCACTTTAATTCAGAATCCTAGACACCATTTACCGGCCACTTGATGAGATTGTAAGGACTGACATTAACTTTCACATTTTGGCTGTATGATCCACAATCGGCTGCCCAATCCTGCTCCTGGCAGTGAAAGAATTAACACTTTACTATAAATAAACTTTAAGGGTTATTCAATAAACGTTCTTATCATTAAAAATGGTGGTCATTTTGCCCCAACCAATCAGATGTTAGCTTTCAAATAGTAAATAATATCCGGCAAAATTAGCACCACTTTTAACGATTATGTTTCCCTGTGAAATGTTCACATAACCCCCCCCCAAATAAACACATTCCTGATAGGAGGGAGGAAGTACAAGTACGATACAATGTTACAAATCAGTTTTTCATTGTAGAGTCCTGTTAAGGGTAAATAAACATCTGTATTACATGAGATTATGTTATGGTCACATTGCAATGTATTATTATCTCTGTCTAATCAGTGGGAACGGAAAGGGTTAATGGTGACACCAATACAAGGTTAACAAGGAAGGAAGGAAACTGGGTTTGACATCCTAAATTTCCCAGCCGCTCACTCACTGCCTATTACACAGCCCCCCAATAGTGACATTTCCATGATGGAGATAGACCAACAATTCTTTTATTACCATACTGTATATGGAGATATGTGAGCTGCTGCTAAGGTTCGTAAACATGCTCAATCTGTGAGCGAGGAACGACCCCCGACGGCCGAACACTACACGCGACGAATGGCAGTTTCAGCCGAGAATCTTCCATGTGTATGCGTTCAGTCAGGGGTCATTCCTCGCTCACAGATTGAGCATGTGTACGAACCTTTAGATTCCGATTGTTCCATTGATGTCCACAGACTTGTTTTAACAAGTTTAATGACAAATATCTCACAAAATATCTCACAATACCACTAGGAAAAGTCTCAAAACCTGTTTAACTTGTTGTCTGTGAGCTGTAAACATCAGAGGAGTTGGTTTTCTGCAGGACCTATAAAGTGCAGCATTTCATTGGACGCAGGGTAGGGGGTCGGTTTTCTGCAGGACCTATAAAGCGCAGCGTTTCATTGGACGCAGGGTAGGGGGTTGGTTTTCTGCAGGACCTATAAAGTGCAGCGTTTCATTGGACCCAGGGTAGGGGTTTGGTTTTCTGGAGGACCTATAAAGTGCAGCGTTTCATTGCACGCAGGGTATGGGGTTGGTTTTCTGCAGGACCTATAAAGCGCAGCATTTCATTGGATGCAGGGTAGGGGGTTGGTTTTCTGCAGGACCTATAAAGCGCAGCGTTTCATTGGATGCAGGGTAGGGGGTTGGTTTTCTGCAGGACCTATAAAGCGCAGCGTTCATTGGACCCGGGTAGGGGTGGTTTTCTGCAGGACCTATAAAGCGCAGCATTTCAATGGACGCAGGGTAGGGGGTTGGTTTTCTGCAGGACCTATAAAGTGCAGCGTTTCATTGGATGCAGGGTAGGGAATTGTTTTTTTGCAGGGCCTATAAAGCATGGTTTTTCATGCGCATAGAAGGCAGAGTCCATCAGGCTCTCTCAAAGTATGCGGCGGAGGAGGGATCGATCGAGTGATCAGGTAAGTTCCTTACCTTCTTTCCTGGCTCCTGCAGGCTTTATTGCAGAACAGGAGGTAAGACACAGCTCCTTTACCTCATGTTCTTCAATAAAACTGAATAGCACAATTTTCATTATACCAGTGGAGATTCCCTTTAACATATCCCAAAGCTGAATTTACAACTTTGAGAGAAGCTGAGTAATAACTGCTTATGAAGGTTCTCATTCATCCAGGTCATGGTATATCTGTTGTATTCAATTAGATCAACTGGACTTGAAGTTTAGTTCTTGAAGACGTTTCGCAAGTCATCCGACTGGCTTTCTCAATTCAAATGACTTGTACAGAATCTGTGAAATTATGTACCCTGGAAATCCCAATTAGCATATCACAGCCAGGTGTTAAGGGTGTGATTAGATAGTGGCTAAGAGGTGTTATAGGAACGCCCAGAGTAAGGTGTCAAAACATTGTACATGGCAGACAGTTGGTGTCGAAGCCCCCCACCTCTATTTAGGCTTGGTTTCTTTATTTTCACATAAATGGACTCCTTAACACCTCTCTTGAACCAGTCACATTCCTTTGCCAATATGTTAACATTACAATCTTCAAAGGTATGTCCTTTATCCTTAAGATGCAGGTACACGGCTGAGTCCTGACCCGAGGAATTGGCTCTTCTGTGCTGGGCCATACGTTGATGCAGTTGTTGTTTGGTCTCCCTCACATACAAATCAGAGCATTCTTCACTGCACCGCATTTATGATGTCCCTTTTCTTGTGTTTCGGTATTGGGTCTTTCGGATGTACCAATTGCTGCCTCAGCGTGTTGCTCGGTTTAAAGCAGACAGGGATACGGTGTTTTTTGAAAACTCTTCTTAATTTCTCGAGCCCCTGCTACATATGGATGACCATGTTCTTCCTCCTGTCTTGCTTTTCCCCTTCACTGTTGGTATTCGTGTTCTTATCTTTCCTTCTGCTTCTTTTGACAAAGGCCCAGTCTGGATATCCACAAGTTTTAAGGGCTCCTCTGAGATGTTCATTTCTTTAGCTTTCGCCTCTGTGCTAGTGGGGATGTTCTCGGCTCTTTGTTGCAGGGTTCTGATGACACCCAGCTTGTGATCTAAAGGGTGGTGGAGTCAAACATCAAATACTGATCTGTGTGTGTTGGTTTTCTGTAACCCTCTTCCAGTTACCATTTTTCCATTCCCTGCCTTCTACCAAGCAGTCCAAGAAAGCCAGTTTGTTGTTTTTGTACTCTTCCCTTGTAAATTTGATGTTTTGGTCTACCACATTAATGTGTTCTGTGAAGCTTGTACTTCCTTCTGGTGGATTTTAACCCAGGTGTCATCCACATATCTGAACCAGTGGCTGGGTGCTATGCCCTTAAAGGTATTAAGCGCCTGTTTTTCTACCTCCTCCATGTAAGGTTGGCCACAATGGGTGAGACTGGAGATCCCATAGCACATCCATGATTTTGCTTATAGAACTTGTCCCTGTATTTGAAATAGGTACAAGTCCAGTAAGGAAACACACCCTGTTCTGGGTGAGATCAGTTCTTGCTGGGAGAGTGCTGTCTTGGCCTAGCCGTTTTCTCACCATGACAACAGCCTCCTGGTGGGTATACAGGTGAGATAGAGTCACATCATAGGACACCATCGTTTCTTCTGCACCAAGTACTATATCTTCAATCTTGTTGGTGATCTTAGAACTTCCACCATGGTCCTAAGATTTGGCTAGGTATTTTGCCACCTTATATGTTACAGAGTTGAGCTGCTGACTATAGGTCTTAGTGGGGCCCCTTCCTTGTTGTATCTTTGGAGTCCATATATGCATGGATGTGCCTCACGGGTAGAGGCGATGATACATTGCTCGATAACTATTACCAAACTTTTAGTGTTACGTAATAACATTGATAGCTTTGCCCATGCCATATAAAAAAAAAAATCTTATTATTCTATTTTGGTCATTTATGACTATGACATTACTCTTATTCAAACTTGACACTCACAGATGTCATTTCAAACCTGCTAAACAGGGTCAGAAACCTTATTCTGTAATTAACTGCTTAGTAATACTGAATCTTGTATTGAACCTATTTACTATATATTGAAAGAATTAACTATAATTATAAGACCACCTATCAACTATATACTGGCCATAAGTCTGGGGTAGAGCAAATATATGCTGGGTGTATTGATTATTGATTAGCCGGGTCCACAACATCGCTAAGAGATTGGACGACCAGCTAATTGTGTGGAAACCAATTCCAACGGTTGATAGTCATTAGATGCCTACTTTTTGGTGTTTGGATTGCATGCCAGCTCCTATAGTCTTACACACCACACGTTTGTATGCCGGATATGTGGGCCTTTTGATTGTATTTATCTAGCGCAGCTATCTTCTCCCACTGGAGGACTGATTTATGTGAATTTTTATTCACTATGGGCACTTATGATTGTTTGTGTGGATTCTAGCAATAAAGTTTAATATTGACTTTGATAGCTGAAGCTGTGCTGGTTATTGCCTGTTAGGTTTATTGACCAAGTGGTGTACATAGCGGTGGGTGCTAAGTAAGGGGTCTTTTTTCCCTCATTGCGTATTGGTAGTCTACACATATGTGTAAGGCCTTACGTTCTGTGTCTACCAGTAAGGAGCTCAGCCTCTTCATTGTTCCGTTGACTCAACCCAATTTCCCTAACTCTTAACCAGCTAGAGAGGGGCAGTGATTGGCCCAACTCAGGGTGTGTGCGTGTAATAAGAAAAGGAAGCCTTTTATGGTAAAAGAGAGGACACAATTAACTACAGTAGTAGGGAAGAAACATTTGTGATTGTTAGCTTATGTTCAAAACTAATGACACTGACCTGGAAGGATTATTTATTAATTTATTCACTAATCAAAACCTCATTTTGTTCAATTAAATACCCCATTTTCCCTATCTTCCGTCTAGATTCCTGACCTTTCCTACCTCCTGGCTTTTAATGCGTCTCCTGCTTGCTCCAGTCACCCTGTGTTATGACGGCAGGTTGGCAGTACCCACTCATTCATTCCATGTGGGATGTAAGAACATGGAGACATTCTTCCTGATGGGTATCTTAGCTCCTTGCCTTACGGTGCCTGGCATCTTCCAAGGTATTCCACTGTGGATATGTTCATATGAAAGTATTTGTGGTAGGTGTGTGTATATGTTTGGTGTATTTTGTGTATTCCTTTTGTGTTAATAAGCCTGTGTGCCTGTTATTATATAAATTAGCCAGCTATGGCCAGCGTTCTCTCTCAAAGGTGTTTGTAGATAAAAGGGGTTTTAGGACTGATTGGAGTGGTGCTGGGTTTTCTTTGCCATTTTGGGGGTTTCTTAATTTCTAATATTTTTTTTAAATGTGCAAAGTGTAGCAGATCATGGAATTTGATGACCGTGTCACTATTTTGTTTCCCACTCCAGAGGACCAGAAGAGGTTCTGCGGGTTTCTACTCCTCGTTTTTCCTTTTGTGCCAGCTAGTAACCTCTTCTTCAGGGTGGCTTTGTGGTGGCTGAACGAGTTCTCTACCATGCCCAGGTATGTTTGTCCTTCACCAATAACCGTCTTCCTACATATTAAGAAATGATTGTAAATGCACAGTAATGTAACACCACACGGTAGCAACAGGAATATCCAGGGATTTCCCTCCAAATGCGGTAATTCCTTAAAGGGCTATCATGGACAGCAGTGAGCGCCTCCCACCACCATTTTTAAAGGCCTCCCATTGTTAAAGTATAAAAGTCACATTTCAGAGTAACATCATAGAGCAAGTTCCTCCCTCAATGGAAAATATTGTATATAGGTAAATTACCCACAAACCCCTAAAATGCAATAGTTTAAAATCTGAGAGATGTGAGCCTAACCTGAAATGCTGCCTAATATGATGTTACCTCCATGGGGCAAGTGCAGGATATTTTAAGGGAGGAGTCCCTTAAAGTTGTCATGGACAGCGGTGAGCGCATTGCACCAACATATTAAAGGCCATGCCAGTGTTAAAGTATACCATCTTATATTTTCCTTGCCCCTAGATTTTTTGATTCTTGAATAATGTTACTAGTGAGCACGTGGCTGTGGCAGTATTTCTGAAAACACTACCCTTAAGGTCCTTACTCTTAACTTGACCCTTAACTTTCAAAATCATTTTAAGGATCTCCCCTCCACCTCTAACATTGTCTTGGCACCCAACGGGAACCAAAACCGCCGGGTCACTCGCAAACGACCTCCCCCCAATAATATATCTACTACACATTTGAACCCTAGCACTTGCAGGCAACACTGATCATCATTAGGGTCTTGCAGCAATTATCCTATCTACCTTTCTAATAATGGAGTCCTCTACCGCAGCCAACTGCCTAACCTTCCTAGCCCTCGTTCTCCATACATGCTACTTCTGAGCCATCATCCTCCACATCTTCACTTAAAATGGCAATCTGTTGGGATAAAAACGGCAAATCGTTCACTGATATTCACTGATTGATCTTCGGTACCCTTTGTGTGTGCACTTTGTATATTACTCAACACCACGTGTAACAGGTTGGAATATTTAGCACCCTACCCCATAAAGCGTAACCAAAGGTCAATCTGTGAATATGATTATTATTTTGTAGCCCCTACATTACATTTGCCCCCATAGTTGCACGAAAACATGCACAGCACCTTGACAGAAGTTGACTAACTTGACTTTACACGCTGTGTTAAAACTACAATTCTTAACATCACAAATCTAGTAGGGACTCTCCCAGGGAAACTAAACTTTGCAAATTGTCATTAGAAACAGTACACCACAGGGTCCGACTGCAAACATTTCCAGTTATTTATTATTAATATTTATTTATTTATTTGGGAGTCAAACATCAAATACTGATCTGTGTGTGTTGGTTTTCTGTAACCCTCTTCTTCCAGTTTACCATTCTCCCTGACTTCTACCAAGCAGTCCAAGAAAGCCAGTTTGTTGTTTTGTACCTCTTCCCTTGTAAATTTGATGTTTTGGTCTACCACATTAATGTGTTCTGTGAAAGCTTGTACTTCCTTCTGGTGGATTTTAACCCAGGTGTCATCCACATATCTGAACCAGTGGCTGGGTGCTATGCCCTTAAAGGTATTAAGCGCCTGTTTTTCTACCTCCTCCATGTAAAGGTTGGCCACAATGGGTGAGACTGGAGATCCCATAGCACATCCATGATTTTGCTTATAGAACTTGTCCCTGTATTTGAAATAGGTACAAGTCCAGTAAGGAACACACCTGTTCTGGGTTGAGATCAGTTCTGCTGGTGAGAGTGCTGTCTTGGCCTAGCCGTTTTCTCACCATGACAACAGCCTCCTTGGTGGGTATACAGGTGAAGAGAGATGTCACATCATAGGACACCATCGTTTCTTCTGCACCAAGTACTATATCTTCAATCTTGTTGGTGATGCTTAGAACTTCCCACCAATGGTCCTAAGATGTTGGCTAGGTATTTTGCCACCTTATATGTTACAGAGTTGATGCTGCTGACTATAGGTCTTAGTGGGGCCCCTTCCTTGTGTATCTTTGGGAGTCCATATATGCATGGATGTGCCTCACCAGGGTAGAGGCGATGATACATTGCTCGATAACTATTACCAAATCTTTTAGTGTTACAGTATAAACATTGATAGCTTTGCCCAGTGCCAATAATTAAAAAAAAAAAATCTTATTATTCTATTGTGGTCATTTATGACTATGACGATTACTCTTATCAAACTTGACAACTCACAGATGTCATTTCAACCTGCTAAACAGGGTCAGGGAAACCTTATTCTGTAATTAACTGCTTAGTAATACTGAATCTTGTATTGAACCTATTTACTATATATTGAAAGAATTAACTATAATTATAAGACCACCTTATCAACTATATACTGTGCCATAAGTCTGGGGTAAGCAAATATACTGCTGGGTGTATTGATTATTGGATTAGCCAGGGTCCACAACATCGCTAGAGAGATTGGACGACAGCTAATTGTGTGGAACCAATTCCAGACGGTTGATAGTCATTAGATGCTCTACTTTTTGGTGTTTGGATTGCATGCCAGCTCCTATATCTTACACACCACACGTTTGTATGCCGGATATGTGGGCCTTTTTGATTGTATTTATTCTAGCGCAGCTATCTTCTCCCACTGGAGGACTGATTTATGTGAATTTTTATTCACTATGTGCACTTTATGATTGTTTGTGTGGATTCTAGCAATAAAGTTTAATATTGACTTTGATAGCTGAAGCTGTGCTGGTTATTGCCTGTTAGGTTTATTGACCAAGTGGGTGTACATAGCGGTGGGTGCTAAGTAAGGGGTCTTTTTTCCCTCATTGCGTATTGGTAGTCTACACATATGTGTAAGGCCTTACGTTCTGTGTCTACCAGTAAGGAGCTCAGCCTCTTCCATTGTTCCGTTGACTCAACCCAAGTTCCCTAACTCTTAACCAGCTAGAGAGGGGCAGTGATTGGGCCAACTCAGGGTGTGTGCGTGTGTAATAAGAAAAGGAATGCCTTTTATGGTAAAAGAGAGGACACAATTAACTACAGTAGTAGGGAAGGAAACATTTGTGATTGGTTAAGCTTATGTTCAAAACTAATAGACACTGACCTGGGAAGGATTATTTATTAATTTATTCACTAATCAAAACCTCATTTTGTTCAATTAAATTACCCCATTTTCCCTATCTTCCGTCTAGATTCCTGACCTATTCCTACCTCCTGGCTTTTAATGCTCGTCTCCTGCTTGCTCCAGTCACCCTGTGTTATGACTGGCAGGTTGGCAGTATCCCACTCATTCATTCCATGTGGGATGTAAGAAACATGGAGACATTCTTCCTGATGGGTATCTTAGTCTCCTTGGCCTTACGGTGCCTGGCATCTTCCAAGGTATTCTCACTGTGGATATGTTCATATGAAAGTATTTGTGGTAGGTGTGTGTATATGTTTGGGTGTATTTGTGTATTCCTTTTGTTTAATATGCCTGTGTGCCTGTTATTATATAAATATAGCCAGCTTATGGCCAGCGGTTCTCTCTCAAAGGTGTTTGTAGATAAAAGGGGTTTTAGGACTGATTGGAGTGGTGCTGGAGGTTTTCTTTGCCATTTTGGGGGTTTCTTAATTTCTAATATTTTTTTTAAATGTGGCAAAGTGTAGCAGATCATGGAATTTTATGACCGTGTCACTATTTTGTTTCCCAACTCAGAAGATGGACCAGAAAGAGGTTCTGCTGGGTTTACTACTCCTCGTTTTTCCTTTTGTGCCAGCTAGTAACCTCTTCTTCAGGGTGGGCTTTGTGGTGGCTGAACGAGTTCTCTACATGCCCAGGTATGTTGTCCTTACCAATAACCGTCTTCCTACATATATAAGAAATAGGATTGTAAATGCACAGTAATGTAACACACACAGGTAGCAACAGGAATATCCAGGGATTTCCCTCCAAATGCGGTAATTCCTTAAAGGGCTATCATGGACAGCAGTGAGCGCCTCACACCACCATTTTTAAAGGCCATCCCATTGTTAAAGTATAAAAGTCACATTTCAGAGTAACATCATAGAGCAAGTTCCTCCCTCAATGGAAAATATTGTATATAGGTAAATTACCCCACAAACCCCTAAAATGCAATAGTTAGAAATCTGAGAGATGTGAGCCTAACCTGAAATGCTGCCTAATATGATGTTACCTCCAGGGGCAAGTGCAGGATATTTTAAGGGAGGATTCCTTAAAGGGTTGTCATGGACAGCGGTGAGCGCATTGCACCAACATATTTAAAGGCCATGCCAGTGTTAAAGTATACCATCTTTATATTTTCCTTGCCCCTAGATTTTTGATTCTTGAATAATGTTACTAGTGTAGCACGTGGCTGTGGCAGTATTTCTGAAAACACTACCCTTAAGGTCCTTACTCTTAACTTGACCCTTAACTTTCAGAAATCATTTTTAAGGATCTCCCCTCCACCTCTAACATTGTCATTGGCACCAACGTGAACCAAAACCGCCGGGTCACTCGCAGACGACCTCCCCCCCAATAATATATCTACTACACATGTTGAACCCTAGCACTTGGCAGGCAACACACTGATCATCATGTAGGGTCTTGGCAGCAGATTATCCTATCTACCTTTCTAATAATGGAGTCCTCTACCGCAGCCAACTGCCTAACCTTCCTAGCCCTCAGTTCTCCATACATGCTACTTCTGAGCCATCATCCTCCACATCTTCACTTAAAATGGCAAATCTGTTGGGATAAAAACGGCAAATCTGTTCACTGATATTCACTGATTGATCTTCGGTTACCCTTTTAGTGTGTGCACTTTGTATATTACTCAACACCACGTAGTAACAGGTTTGGAATATTTAGCACCCTACCCCATAAAGCGTAACCAAAGGTCAATCTGTGAATATGATTATTATTTTGTAGCCCCTACATTACATTTGCCCCCATAGTTGCACAGAAACATGCACAGCACCTTGACAGAAGTTGACTAACTTGACTTTACAGCTGTGTTAAAACTACAATTCTTAACATCACAAATCTAGTAGGGACTCTCCCAGGGAAACTAAACTTTGCAAAATTGTCATTAGGAACAGTAAACCACAGGGTCCGACTGCAAAACATTTCCAGTTATTTATAATATTATTATTATTTATTTTCTAAGCATGCTGGGAAGCAGAATTCCCACTGCCTATCGGATGTCACTGTGTTAGGGAAAGCAAACCATTTCTAGCCCACACTCGCTACTCGCTACGTCTAATTTTTGGTCTAAAGTTGAAAGAATTTTCATTTTTTTTGCTTGTGTATTCTCTTTAAATCCCTGTACATGATGATCGGATGACTTACTAATGTGTCCAGGCTCCATGGTTAGAGAGGGAAGGCGGTTTGTAAACACAGCCAAGCTAAACATCCTTTGTAAAATGATGGATTAGCGTGTTTTGGATCCGGTTTCCTTTCGTGCCTGGGTGGAGGGCCTGTTACAGCTGCCAGATCGCAAGGGAAGAATGTTAGTGGGATAATCACTGCCCCATTAAAATGATTCAGTAAATAAACCATCTCCACACTATAGTCACACATCTACTTGTTAACCCTTTAACCTCTCTCATTGAATGGCTTCCCTTAACAATATCCAAAGCACCTGAGGTGGGATCTCCCATGGACATCGGGCATTTGATTGAGTAGCTGAAAGATATGAGATGTCTGAGCTCAGCTATTGGTTGTTGGGGTTACCAATTGGCAACAGGAAAGGAACATAATGTTTGCATTAGAATGTCTTTGAGTTGGTGTTGACATTATAATATATTATAGTTTTAAAGTAATAGAGAACAACTAGATAATGGACCCTTTCTCTATCACCTCTATATTAACATCCCTTTAAAGGGCATGGCCACCTGCACACAGGCTGTATAGGACCGTAGCTCACCCCCAACAGCTATGTTTGTTTGTAAAAAAGGGTGCAGAAGTCTACTTACAATCCTTTGATACCCTGTGCACTGATCTTGCCCCTCTACCTGCCGGAACTGCAAGCAGAGGGCAGACCGGTAGCTGCACCTCTGATTGGCTGAGAGGCAGCCAATCAGAGACGCGGCCGCTACAATACAGAACGCCGGGGAAACAAAGGATCCGGACGAATAGACGATGAAGGTCGGTCGCGACCAGCCATCCCACACCAGGAGATATTTTCAGCCGATATTTTCTGGTGTGTACCCAGCCTTAGACAGTAATGAATAACAAAAGACAAAAGCTCAGAGAAAATTATTAAATACAAACACATGGACATTTAAAGGCTTAATAGGTCCTATTTATGTATCGGTTGTAGCCTGTAGTATTTTTAGTAACCATTAAGTATAAAGCATGATACAGAGCTTACTGTATGCTCAAAACATTCCTTCTAAATTTAAATGTATGTCTGAATTTATACAAATGGGTGGGAGCTGCCCCCAGGGGTCTTTGCGGATAGACTGCCCATTTATCTGAATTTACAGCATAAATGATAAATGTCCTGAATGACTCAAGGTTAGAAAAGCTGAGAAATGGGATTAAAAAAATGTTTGTACCAGGGTTTCCCAACTTTTTTTTTTTTTTGGGAACCTCTAACCCCTGTTTGTAAATAAATACTTGTAAATATTGTAAATGCAACTGTCAGTGGAATAAATTACCACAGAAAAACCCTGCCAAGAAAGAAGGTAAGAGGCCAACCCCAAATGTTGTTGCCCTGACAGAGGGATAAGGTTAGTGGTGAATACAGAATAGACAGCCACAGATGTACCTCTCCTGACAGAGGGTAAGGTTAGTGGTACATACAGAATAGGCAACCACAGATGTACCTCTCCTGACAGAGGGTAAGGTTAGTGGTAAATACAAAGGTCAACCACAGGATGTACCTCTCCTGACAGAAGGTAATGTTATTGGGTAAATAGGCAGAATAGGCAACAACCACAGATGTACCTCTCTCCCGACAGAGGGTTAAGGTTAGTGGTAATACAGAATAGTGCACCCACAGATGTACCGCTACCTCCCGCAGAGGGTAATGGTTAGTGGTAAATACAGTAATAGGCAACACAGATGTCCATCACTCTCCCGGCAGAGGGTATCAGGTTAGTGGTAATATCAGAAGCACCACAGAATGTACCTCTCCTCCCTGAAGAGGGTAAGGTGTAGTGGTAATACGAATCGGCACCACAGATTACATCTCTCCTGACAGAGTGTAAAGGTTAGTGGTACATCAGAAATAGGCAACCACCAGATATGTACCTCTCTC
>CM033471.1:366423-428496 GCA_019447015.1 Hymenochirus boettgeri
ATAGGCAACCACAGATGTACCTCTCCCGACAGAGGGTAAGGTTAGTGTTACATATGAATAGACAAACACACATAAACCTTTCCTTTTCTGGGCCCCATGTTGGGTTAATTTTTGGGGCCCATAACACGCACCAACTCAGACTATGTTACACACAGACTAAAACACATATTAAACAGACATACATTAGCACACACATATTCAATAACATTTCTATTACTCTAACTAGTATGAACTCAGACACTGGTAAAATAATTGGCACAGACCTTTGGTATCCAGACACTGGTAAATATATAAAATACCATGTCCAGCATCACACACAGACCTGTATATATAAAATACCATGTCCAGCACACACTGACCTGTATATATAAAATACCATGTCCAGCACACACTGACCTGTATATATAAAATGCCTCGTCCAGGACACACTGACCTGTGTATATAAAAAGCCATGTCCAGCACACACTGACCTGTACATAGTCAGTAAAGCTAGTTACTACTTACAGAATAGGCAACCACAAATGTACCTGCCCTGACAGAGCGTAGGGTTACTTGTACATATCAATGTATGTAAATTGTTTTTGCTTTATTATAGGAAGTAATTCTTGTGTTTTCTTTATACTGATACAATGTAGCCCTACTAATAGATTCTGTGTATTTATATTTAGAATTCAGTGTTGGAAAATTTATTTTTTTTAAATGAAATAAACATACGTGTTTCTAAAAAACAGATGTACATGAAATGTCCAATATATGTAGAAAGATTTTCCTGGAACTGGGATTGAATGGGAAGAATGTGCGATTGTGGATTTATAGAAGGTGTGGTTACTCTCCCAGGATCACCATTGTAAATCTAATGTTATATGGGACTGAATTGCTCCAGAAACCACCAAAATGCAAAGTTAGGAATTTCACAGAATAAATGGAAGTAGAAAACACATTTTCCACTGGACTATTAATGTTACGAAAATGAATTTTCATAAATATTAAATATTTTGTTATATGTTAATTACAGTATGGGGTTCTGTGTCCTGTGCGTTCATGGCCTGAAAATCCTTCAGTCCTGGATCAGCCCCCGACAGTGTCATGTGCTCAACCTCTGCCTCCTGACACTACTGCTTTTCTTCTCCTGCAAGACCATGACCCAAACTGAGTGCTGGAGATCCCGGGAATCTCTTTTCAGGTAAATTGCCTTCAGCAAGCCAAGAAGCCTGTTAGGATGTAAGTTACTGTTACAGGCTTTGCGCTAGAGTTCGGACAGTTCACTGTATAACAATAACATTTATTAATTTCTTTTTGCAGGTCAGGGGTCCAAACTTTGCCTCACAATGCAAAAGTGCACTATAACTACGCCAACTTTCTGAAGGACCAGAACCGTAGGGATGAAGCCATTTTGCACTATAGGACAGTGCTACAGTAAGGGCCCTTTAAGGCCTTTCAGTATTTTTTTATCTAACTAGATGCCATGTATCTTCATTTTCATCCTTGTCCCTTTCCTTGTCACAGTCTCTACCCACAACACCCCAGTGCACTCAATAATCTGGGCACCCTGACAGGCAACGCAAGTGCGGCGGAGGAATATTACCGCAGGGCCCTGAAGATTAGCCCACAACACAGCAGGGCTCTCTTTAATTTAGGAAATCTATTGAGGTGAGTGGAAAACAGACCGACAGCTATTGCACTGGAATGGGGCTTTATGTTCTAGTGGAGAAGAAATGCAAAATCCAAGCTCCAATCAGAAGATCCCTTACTGCATTAGACTGAGTGAAATGTGGGTATTGCTGATTAGGTTGGACTAGATGGATGTATATTATTAATTATTACATAACATATATATGAATAGCACTGATAAACTATTGCACTCCATTATGTAGGTAGATATTGTACGTTATTATTACATCACATACATATATATATTAACAGCAGGGATAAACTATTACATCCATTATATAGATAGATATTGTACATACTGTCTTCTTACATTATCAAAGTCTAAAGTGCAGCACTCCAAGTTTATTGATAATTAAAATAGCATCAGGAGCAGCAGCAACATAGACTTTTTCTTTGTATATTTGGGGTTTCACAGTTATACCCCTGTGGGTATAATCTATCTATCTATCTATCTATCTATCTATCTATCTATCTATCTATCTATCTATCTATCTATCTATCTATCTATTATCTATCTATCTATTATCTATCTATCTATCTATCTATCTATCTATCTATCTATCTATCATCTATCTATCTATCATCTATCTATCTATCTATCTATCTATCTATCTATCTATCTATCTATCTATTATCTATCTATCTATCTATCTATTATCTATCTATCTATTATCTATCTATCTATCTATCTATCATCTATCTATCTATCATCTATCTATCTCTATCTATCTATCTATCTATCTATCTATCTATCTATTATCTATCTATCTATCTATCTATCTATTATCTATCTATCTATCTATCTATTATCTATCTATCTACCTATCTATTATCTATCTATCTACCTATCTATCTATCTATCTATCTATCTATCTATCATCTATCTATCTATCTATCTATCTATCTATCTATCTATCTATTATCTATCTATCTATCTATCTATCTATCTATCTATCTATCTATCTATCTATCTGTCTGTCTGTCTGTCTATCTATCTATCTATCTATCTATCTATCTATCTATCTATCTATCTATTATCTATCTATCTATCTATCTATCTATCTATCTATCTATCTATCTATCTATCGAGCGAGCAGCAGCAGCGAGGAGCGAGCGCGCGAGCGAGCGCGCAGTAGAGAGCGAGCGGAGCGTAGCAGCGAGCGAGGAGCGAGGAGAGCGAAGCGAGCGAGCGGAGCGAGGAGCAGGCGAGCGAGCAGCCAGCGAGCGAGCGAGCGATCGAGCAGTAGCGAGCGAGCGAGCGAGCGAGCGTAGCGAGCGAGAGCGAGCGACGAGATCTAGGAGAGCGAGATGAGCGATGCATGAGCGAGCGAGCGGAGCGAGTCGATCAGCGATAGCGTGATCGATCGAGCAGGAGTTATGCTAGCTGAGCGACTATACTAGGCGAGCAGGAGCTTAGCAGCTATCTATCTAGGAGCGAGCTAGTATATCTATCATACTACTATTAGCTATCTATTCATCTATCTATCTATCTAGCATCTATCTATCTTTATCTATCTATCTATCATCATCTATCTACATCTATCTCTTCATCGCTATCTATCATCTATCTATATCTATCTATTATTATCTATTATCTATCTTCGGTCTGTCTGTCTATTCTATCTATATCTATCTAGCTATCTTATCTATTATTAATACAGAATAGGCAACCACAGATGTACCTCTCCTGACAGAGGGTAAGGTTAGTGGTAAATACAGAATAGGCAACCACAGATGTACCTCTCCCGACAGAGGGTAAGGTTAGTGGTGAATACAGAATAGGCAACAACCACAGATGTACCTCTCCCGGCAGAGGGTAAGGTTAGTGGTGAATACAGAAAACACACATAAACCTTTACTTTTGTGCGGCCCCATTGTTGGGTTAATTTTTGGGGCCCATAACACGCACCAACTCAGACTATGTTACACACAGATAAAACACATATTAAACAGACATTACATTAGCACACCACATATCAATAACATTTCTATTACTCTAACTAGTATGACCAGACACTGGTAAAATAATGGCACAGACCTTGGTACCAGACACTGGTAAATATATAAAATACCATGTCCAGCATCACCCAACTTTTAAAAATAACCCGCCAGCACACGCGATATATAAATACCATGTCGCAGCAACACTGACCTGTTATATATAAAAAATACATGCCAGCACACACTAGACCTGTATATATCAAAATTACCATGTCCAGCACCACGACCTGTATAATAAAATACCATGCTCAGCAGAACATGACTAGGTATATATAAAATACCATGATGTCCCAGACCACAAGAAAGCTGTCGACACACTGCCATGTATATTAAAATACAATGTCCAGCACACACAGACCTGTATATATAAACAACTCCGACCCACAGTAAATACCTGCCAGACACAGACCTGTATATATAAAAAAGTACCACACACTGTTATATAATCAGAGCACACACTACCTGTATATAAACCTGTCCAGCACCGACAGATATATATAAAATTCACCATAGATGTATAATAACAGTCAGCACACCACTGACTGTATATAGTAAAATACCATTTCCAGCACACACATGACCGATATAATCAGTCCAGGACAATACCAGAAAGACCATGTCCAGCAACACATGACACTGTAGTATATAAATACCATGTCCAGCACACACGACCCTGTTTATATATAAATACCATCGTCAGCAACACACGACCTGTATATATAAAATACCATGTCCAGGCACACACGGACTGTATATACTTAAAATACCATTTCCAGGACACACTGACCTGTATATATAAAATACACATGTTCCAGCACACCACTGAACTGTATATATAAATAACATACCGTCCAGCACAACATTGACCTGTATATAAAAATACCAGTCCAGCACACACATGACCTGTATATATCAAATGTCATGTCCAGCCAACAGACCCTGTATATATAAAATACCATTGTCCAGCCACACATGACGCGTATAGATAAAATACCATGTTCCAGCACACACTGGACCGTATTAAGTATCCCAAAACCTTATATTAATCCATCTAACAACATGACCTCATATAAATGCCATTTATGTACACGACCGTTAATAAAACTGTAAGACCGAGGACTGTATATATAAAATACCATGTCACACATGCCTGTATAAAAATACCAGTCCAGCCTGACCTGTATATATAAACATACCATGTCCAGAACCACACGACCTGTATATATAAAATACCATGTCCACAGACGACCTTACAATTATGACCTGTTCAGACGGATGGAATATAAATGCCATGTCAGCACCACTGACCTGATATAAAAATGCATGTCGCACCTACACACTGACACTGTAGTATATAAAATACATCCCAGCACGCACTGACCTTTATATATTAAAATGCCATGTCCAGGGACCACTGACCTGTATATATAAAAGCCATGTCAGCACACCACTGACAGCGTAATAAAAATACATGTCAGCGACACACTGACCTGTATATATAAAACTACATGTCCGCACAGACACAGACCTGTAATAATATACATACATGTCCAGCACACTACTGACCGTGTATATATAAATTCACCATGTCCAGCCCACACATGACCGTTTGCGTAATAATAAAATACCATGTCCGCACCAACACAGACGGTATATATAAAAAGACCATGTACAAGGGACACACTGACCTGTTATATAAATACCATGTCCAGCACACAATGACCTGTGTATAGTTAAAATAACCATGTCAGCACTACACTGACCGTTGTATATATAAAAGATTCCACACACTGATGTATTAACTTACAGCACCACTGACCCTGTATATACTGTAAATACCAGGTCCAGCGAACCACTGAACCTGGTAATAGAAAATACCATGTCCAAGAACACTGACCGTATTATATAATACCAGTCCAGCACACACTGACCTGATATAAATCCATTCCCAAACATACTTATAGCTATGTCCAGACACCGAACTTTTAAACACAGCAACTGACCTGTATATATAAAATTACATGTCCAGCACAAACAGACCGTGTATATAAAATACCATGTCAGCACACACATGACTGTATATATAAAATATACATTTCCGCACACGACAACGTTATATAGAAACATAATCGCAACACATGACCTGTCTATAAAAATCGCATGTCCAGACACACTGACCTGATAATATAAAATACGCATGTCTAGCAACCATGACTGTACATATTAAAATCCTCGTCCTAGTGACACATCGGACCTGTGTATATAAAATAGCCATGTCAGCACACGATACCTGTATATATAAAATACCATGTCCAGCACAGACTGACCTGTATATATAAAATACCATGTCCAGCACACACTGACCTGTCCATATATAAATACCATGTCCAGCACACACTGTACCTGTATATACTAAAATACCATGTCCAGCACAGACTGACCGTTATATAAAATGACCATGTCCAGCACACACTTGACCTGTATCATATATAATTCATGTCTAGCACACATGACCTGTACATATAAAATGTCATGTCCACCGCTGACACATCGAACTGTATATATTAAAATTACCATCCAGGCATCCATAAATGCATTCCAGACATGACCTGTATATAATAAAATCCATGTCCAGCACACACTGACCTGACTAAAAAGTCATATAGACAACCGACCGTATAAAATGCAGTCTAGCACACACTGACCTGTATTATTAAAAATGCCATTGTCCAGTACACACTGACCTGTGATTATAAAAAAGCATGTCCAGCACCAGACCTGGACCTGTACATATATAATGCCATGTCCAGCACACACTGACCTGTATATATAAAATACCATGTCCAGCACACACTGACCTGTATATATAAAATACCATGTCCATCACACACTGACCTGTATATATAAAATACCACGTCCAGCACACACTGACCTGTATATATAAAATACCATGTCCAGCACACACTGACCTGTATATATAAAATACCATGTCCAGCACACACTGACCTGTATATATAAAATACCGTGTCCGGCACACACTGACCTGTATATATAAAATACCATGTCCAGCACACACTGACCTGTATATATAAAATACCATGTCCATCACACACTGACCTGTATATATAAAATACCATGTCCATCACACACTGACCTGTATATATAAAATACCATGTCCATCACACACTGACCTGTATATATAAAATACCATGTCCAGCACACACTGACCTGTATATATAAAATACCCCCATAGATAGACAATAAAGTCCAGTGAAAGCTCACACCATTTTTCTCTTCTCCAGTTCCCCTTCGCAATGTCCAGCACACTGACCTGTATATATAAATACCAGATACCAGCCACACACTGCCTGTACATATGAAAATGTCACCTGTCCCAGCACACACCGGAACGTATATATAAATTACCAGTCCAGCACACCACTAACCTGTATATATAAAATGCCATGTTCCCAGACACACTGTACCTGTATATATAAAATTACCATGTCAGCACACCACTGACTGTACATATAAAATGTTCATGGCCAGCAACACCGAACTCTATATATAAAATACCGTGTCCAGACCACTGACGATTATATATAAAATGCATGTCCAGACACACTGAACTGATATATAAAATACCATGTCCAGAACACCATGACCTGATATATAAAAATGTCCATTTCCAGCAAACACCGAATGTATATAAAAATGCCATGTCCAGGCAACCAAGACCTGATAATAAAATGCCTCGTCCAGGACACCAGACCTGTATATAAAAGCCATGCCAGCACACATGACCTGTTACTAGTCAGTAAAGCTAGTTACTACTTACAGAATAGGCAACCACAAATGTACCTGCCCTGACAGAGACGAGGGTTACTTGTACATATCAATGTATTGTAAATGTTTTGCTTTATTATAGGAAGTACTTCTTGTGTTTTCTTTGTTTATGATACAATGTCTAGACCCTACTAACGTAGATTCTGTGTATTATATTTAGAATCAGTGTATGGAAAAATTTATTTGTGTAAATGAAATAAAACCCCCCATACGTTTTCAAAAAAACAGATGTACATGAAATTGTCCAATATGTAGAAAAGATTTTCCGGAATGGGATTGAATGGGAAGAATGTGTGAATTGTGGATTTATAGAAGTTGTGGTTACTCTCCAGGATCACCATTGTAAATCTAATGTTATATGGGACTGAATTTGCCTCCGAAGAAAACCACCAAAAATGCAAAGTTAGGATTTCACAGAATAAATGGAAGTAGAAAAACCACATTTCACTGGACTGTTAATGTTACGAAAATGAATTTAATAAATGAGTAAATATTTTGTATATTGTAATTACAGTATGGGGTTCTGTTGTCCTGTGGTCATGGCTGAAAATCTTCGTCCTGGATCAGCCCCGACAGTGTCAGTGATCTAACCTCTGCCTCTGACAATACTGCTTTTCTTCTCCTGCCAAGCCATGACCCACAACTGAGTGCTGGAGATCCGGGAGAAATCTCTTTTCAGGTAAAATTGCCTTCAGCAAGCCAAGAAGCCGGTTAGGATGTACAGTTACGTTACAGGCTTGCGCTAGGAGTGTCGGACAGTTTCACTGTATACACAATAACATTTATTAAGTTCTTTTGCAGGTCAGGGGTACCAAAACTTGCCTCACAATGGCAAAAGTGCACTATAATACGCCAACTTCTGAAGGACCCGAACCGAGGGAGTGAAGCCATTTTGCACTATAGGACAGTGCTACAGTAAGGCCTTTAAGGCCTTTTTTCAGTATTTTTTTTCTAACTAGATGCCAGTATCTCATTTTCATCCTTGCCCTTCGTGTCACACAGTCTCTACCCCAACAACCCACCCAGGCACTCAATATTGGGCACCCTGACGGCAACGCAAGTTGGGGGAGGAAATATTACCGCAGGGCCGAGATAGCCCACAAACAAGCAGGGCTATCTCTGTAATTTAGGGAAATCTATTGAGGTGAGGGAAAACAGACCGACAGATATTGCACTGGGAAGGGGGCTTTAGTTTAGTGACGAGAATGCAAAATCCAAGCTCCAAGCGAGCAGATCCCTTACTGCATTGACTGAAGGGAAAATGTGGGTAGGACGGGCGAGGAGGGGGGAGAGAGGGATGGGAGAGGAGCGAAGAGGAGAATACAGAGAGAGGAAGAGCACGGAGGAAAACGAGGGCCGCCAGGAGGGAGGGGAGAGATGGGACGGGAGGAGGACAGCACAGACAAGAGTAGAGGAACAGCAGGGAGAAACAGGACCGCCGAGAGAGAGAGAGAGAGGGGACAGGACTGGGCGGCGACAGGAGCACGAAAGGGCAGCCGCCAGGGAGGTGAGAATGGAAAAGAGCAAGCAGAGCAGCAGCAGCAGAAACAGAGACGGGGCGGTGGAGTGGGGTGGGCCACAGGGGAGTACACGGGGCGGGGGAGAAGCGAGGAGGCGGACAGCGAGGAGCGAGCGAGCTAGCGAGCGAGCGACGAGAGAGGAGCGAGAGAGGAGCGAGGAGCGAGGCGAGCCGCTAGCGAGCGAGCGAGGCGAGCGGCAGCGAGCGAGCAGCAGCAGCGAGCGAGCGAGAGCGAGGCGAGCGAGGAGGAGCGTAGGCAGCGAGCGAGCGAGCGAGCGGCGAGTGAGCGATGCGAGCGAGCGAGCGAGAATCTGCGAGCGGAGCGAGTCAGCGTAGCGGCAGCGCGAGCGAGGAGAGAGGAGCGAGGAGCGAGCGAGCGCGGAGCCGGCGTAGGAGCGAGCGAGAGCGAGTGAGGCGAGGGAGCGAGCGATCGAGAGCGAGCGGAGAGCAGCGAGCGAGCGAGCTGAGGAGTCGAGAGAGGGCGAGCGAGGAGCGAGCAGGAGCGAGCGATCGACAGTCGAGCGAGTGCGAGCGAAGCGAGCAGTAGGAGCGACGGAGGCGGAGCGAGGACGAGTCGAGCGAGAATGACTAGCAGCGAGCGAGCGTCTAAGCAGCGAGAGCTGAGGAGCGAGCGGAGCAGCAGCGAGAGCGGACGAGCGAGGATCGACGCAGGCGAGCGAGCAGAGCTAGCGAGCGTCGTGAGGAGCATGCTAGCGTATAGCGAGTGCGAGTAGCATAGCTACGAGCGAGTCGAGGAGGCGAGGAGCGCGCGAGGATTCGAGCGTCGAGCGAGGAGCGACGAGCGAGCGGAGCGATGCAGCGAGTCGGTCGAGCTAGGACTGACTAGCGATCGTGATACGGACTCCTATCTTCTATCGTATCATCTACCTATCGTAATCTATGATCTACGAGCATCGATCGATATATCTATCGATCGATCGTATGATAGATCGATTTCTATCTATCTATCTATCTATCTATCTATCTATCTATCTATCTATCTGTGCTGGTCTGTCTGTCGATCTATCTATCTAGCCTATCTATCTATCTGATCTATCTATCTATCTATCTATCTATTATCTACTTCTATCTATCATATCTATCTATCTATCTAATCTCTATATCTATATATATTAGTATATCACAGATTACTAGATAGGTATTATACAAACGTCTTGTTGTTAATTATTATTATATTACATATATATTAATAGCCACAGATTAAAACTATTGTTTGTACGGACACAAGGAAGGGAGATGGAAAGCTGAAAATGCTTCTTAGGAATCCCTCCTTCACGGCCCATATTTGCAGATGCATTACTCCAGCCTTGGGTCCTTGTTGCTGATCAGGTAAGACAAGTCTGTAGTACGGGATGTAAAAAGGTGATTTTAAAAAAATTGTCATTTATGAATATTTTATTATTTTCTAGTTGATAGTGTGTGTGTGTTGTCATATGGTTGGTCCCTGAGAAAGAGATATGGGGATGTGTCTGTCCCACAGCCAATACATTTGCCGTATTCCAGTAGTATAACCAGTGTTATCTGCGTATATATCAGTGTCAGCTATGTGTGACCATATTTAAAGGTGCCCTAGATTAAATAAGTTACTAATATAAGGACCCCCACAAGCCATAAACTCCAATTTACTTAACCTGGCTCCCCAGAGTTCTAAAGGAGGAACGCTATTCTCTGTTTCCCCTCCCCTGCCATTTCTGTTTTATGAGCTTTAGGGACTTGTGCAGCTGTAATGGAGGCGATTTGTGGTAGGTCAAAGTGACGTTGGTCAAGACCTGATGCTAAAATCAGGGAAAAATGGGCGCAGAAGAAGAGAAGTAGAAGAGGGAACAGCAGGACTGGTTGTGAGGTATCAGGAAAGTATGTTTATTTGTAGGGGTTGGGAGGTGTGAATGTGTCTTTAAAGTGGCAGTGCAGGAGTATTATTGTACAGCATAGTGATGATGTTAATGCCTTGTCTCCCCTTGTATTTCCAAATAGAAGCGATGAATGAAGAAGATGATGAAACTGTTACCAGCGGGGAATCACAAACTCGCCAGAGGAGCTCAGACCTACAAAATATAGGTGGGTGTCTGTGGGATATGGTGAGTACAGTGATTGGTTAAAGGGACAGGAGTTAATATGTTAGCTTGTTTACATTCAACACGTGTATCCATTTTCCAGGTTCTATCCCTCTACACACCATTCACATTGACTGCAAACCTTTAAGAAAAGCAATGTAGTCTTTACTGTAAATCTGATACGGGCTTTGATGTGCATTTTTTTTTTTCAATTTCACAATAGTTGCTATGGATTTAGAAACCTGTATAAAGTAATTTTGTTTATGCTGTATTCAGGTCGAATTTTAGATGCATTGACTTTATATTACTGTGAAAGGCGTGATTATAGCACATAATTCATGGAAACTCTACATAGATGGGTGGTTTCATACACAGTTTAAATGGTTTACTCACGCAGTGTAGTGGATTATATTTGAACAGTAGAGGGAGCTGTATCCTCCAGGTAATGTGTTTAATAAACATGCTGTGGAGGGATAGAGCTCAGCCCACAAGCAATAAAGTCATTAAGGAAAAGCAAACTTAATTACACATAGAAGATTTCTAAGATATTAATAAAAACAAAAGTTAAAGTTTAACGTTCCGAAAGTAAACACTCGTTTTCATAATCTAGATTCTAGAAGCATCAGGATCAAGTAGTTGACCCTCTTACTGCTTTTGTTAAAGGGAATTCGTGGCTCGAGTTAATGAAAAAAACATGTTACAACTAAAGTGTCAGGAGTCGGGGCAGGGAAATGACCTTACGGCTACAAGGGAGAGGGACAGGTTTTGTGTAGTAGAGGACCTTAACATACACACAAATACCACACTCTCCAAGTGACACTTTAATTATAGAAGGAGCATAGTACAGGTGAGGTGTGGGGGGATATAGTGACTGTGATCTCAGTACAGCTTTGTGCAATGCATTCTCAAACTGCACCTATTAAACAGGATGTTTGTAAATAGGAAAAAATATTGATTATAGCTTTTTTCCCCCACCCAAAAAAAAACAAAGAGGTCATTAAAATGAGCCGTCGGTCTCTTACTTAGAGTAATTACTGGAAAGGGGTTATGTGTTATAACGAAAAGTCACGCCCCCTTTACATTTACTGGCCAATCACCCTTTAGCATGAATTGCCACATTATAATGAAGAGTGGTGCAGTCAATCTTTAAATCTGTCTTCTCAGTAAATACACGGCAAACCTAATTACTGTCACAAAAAGCAAAATGGCAGCTACTCATTTAATTTTCCTTTCCTTAATGGGCCTCGTCCCTGTGTCATCCATGTATACAGTTGAATGATTGAGGGTATGCTCAGATAGTGCAAAATGCAAAAAGTTATGGATGAACTATGCGAAAACTGCTTTTGGAGTACTGCTCCTTTATCAAGCGATCAAACCCTCATTCTTACCAGCTCCCCCTACCAGGGTGACATATGTACTGATGCGCCTTTTAGGCTGCAACGCACCTGAAAGATACCTCTATTTCATGTGCGATTCCAGTGCAGTTGTTGCGCATGTGCACATGCAGTTGTTGTTATTCATTATGGTAATGCATTTGACGATTGCCCAAAAAAAAAATGTTGATTAATTGCTTGTTACTAAAATGGGATGAAACGATGCACCAAATCGCAGCACATCGTAAATTGCAGAATGTATTTCCATTCCCACGATTCCAGTTAATTCAAAATCGCATGCGCATGGTTGCAGAAAATTGCATAGTGGAGGCGTATCCCTGAGTCAGCTAACCAATCAATATCGTAGTGTGACTTAACACACTAGGTTTACAGCGGGGGACTGCGCGGGTAAGAAGAGACACTCCGCAACTGCCACAGTTATTGCCAGAGCTGGTAGTATTATTTGCTGGATAGCTGGCTTATTAGATAATTATATGTGGGTGAGGATGTGCCAAAGCCGTTTGCAACCTCTGAATAAATCTACCGTGGGGTAAATTTGCACAGAACGTTGTGCAGATCGTGCGACAACATTGCTATAGAAGAAATGGGAGAAATGATCGTATGGATTGGAAGTGATTTGTGGGTTGAAGATTTCCTTTAAAGCCCTGTGGCAACTTTGCAGTAATTAAGGAAAGGGTGTAAACAGGACTGAGGAAATCGCAGGTTGGTCATTCGCAGGTGTATACAAAAACAAGAACGACCAAATGAAACAATAGTAGGAAGGGCACATACTGCACATACTTATTCATCAAGGGAAGCAAATAGCCGAGTAGACAGCAGGGCGACACAGGAAAGAAAAAAGCTAGTATTCACATGGTGCAAAACTTCACAATATAATGCGTAGTACCAAGCAATGCCACTCAAAGGGGGTGTATGGATGCGGGTTTGTCTCTTACCTGGATGCATCTGCTTTTGTGATTATAACAATGCGTTAAAGGTGCAAAAATACAACAACTGGGGGAGCTGCACAGTCTTACCCAGTGCGGTTAAGTATGTAAAGGTAATCAACAAAATTTTCTGTTGTGAGGCTGCCTCTAACCATTCTGTAATCTCTTGTACACTGGTTTCCTGGTCAGAAATAGTGTTACAAGATTCTACTCATCATACCACGCTGTCATGTACAAAAAATAATCCTTAGAAAAAGAGCATACACATCACCAGCATGCACAGCTTGTCCAACAGTGTGCTATAATTTCTCCCACAAAGGAACAGGCACATTTTACTGGAGATGTAAATTAAAATAACAATGGCATGGCAATATAAGGTGGATGGACATTCTCAGTATGGCAACATGTGATTCTGACCTGTCCATTGATTATTTACTAACACACAAACTGTATTATGCCATCAAGGGAAAAGAAATAGTGGGTAAGTTAGTTCATATTTGTGAGACACAGTGCATTCGGTATGGTCAGCCTAGTAAGAAATATGATTGCATTTAATGATTACAAATTACTTCTCTGTGTACCTTCACCAGGAGAGTTTTGTCATGGTTTAGGATCTTGTAAAAATGACCCTGCCAGCATATAAAGGATCCATTACTTGGGGAATAAATGCCAGAATGCAGCTTTCCTATGTTCGTTTAATAGTACAGGTGACAAACCGCACAGAAATGATTCTGGTCCTGTAGGCACAGCCTTCCAATTGTATCTGCAATGTGCACAACTACAGTGGTTGGAGAAATGGGTTAAATTGTTAATGAGAGTCAGTAGGACAGGGGTTAGTATATTAAACCAGGGAGTTGAAACCAGAGTTTCAACTGTAACCGTGGAGTTAGGCATTTTAATTGGTTGAAACTATGCTGTTCATTCAAAGAAGAAACTTTCTCCAGGGCTTAGGACACACATGTTGGATTTTTTTCTGCGTTTGCGCTTACTTTTCAATTCATTGGATCGCTGTTGACAAGCATTGCGCTTGCGATATCGAATTTGCGTTCCGATGTTTAAATCGCAATCGAGCATTTTCCAAATACTTAATGAAAAAGACGCATGCGCAAACACACAGAAAATCGCACATGAAATCCATGCGATTCCCGCGTGTGCGATTGCGTTGACGTACAGTGGCCGTGTCTAAATGTCTATGAGAATTTTAGTTTATGTAGGTTTTTGGTTTTGTTGGTCGAACCCATCAACAGAAAAACAAACCTTGGTTTACAGTCTCATTCTATCTTGAATAGATTTCAAACCAGTGAACCCCCATGTCCGAATCTTTTATTTGAAATATTGGAATTTTAAAGCAGGGAAGTAAAACTTGCCACTACTTTTTGCCATTTTACTTTTTCACACAATGTTTTCTTTTCACTGCAAGTTGCTGACATTTCACAACTTTAGATTAGCCAGTCTTTGTGAGTGTAAACAATCACCTGTGCCTTTATAAGCATTGAAAGTTAATTGGTGCTGCAAAAAAAAAAAAAAAATTATACCAAACATAATCCAAGCTTGTTGGATATGTGTATGAAAACATTTGCATTTAACAGTTATAAGTAGAACAAGGTGGAGATGGCACTTCACCCAATTATTATCACTTTCCACTATATAGAGAGATTGTCCAATCTAAGTGTCTAGACACTCCCCTGTTCTTAACATAGGTTGGGATGTCAGACGAAAAAAGGGGATACGCCTAAAATTTTCGAATCCCTCCCTGTAGTCTACAGGACTTTCCAATGACAAAAAAATTTGGTCCCAAAAGTTATTCCCACGATCTTTAACCTGGATTGTAAACAAAAAGTCTTCTGAGCCTTCTGCTTACTCACTTCTTAGGTTTGTTTTAATTTCCTTTCTTTTTTATCTTCTTAAGGGAAATTTATTGCTTTATAAGGGGGTTTTTGGTCTAGATTATGATGAGTCAAAACAATATGGGTGTAACTGACCTCATGATATCACTTAGAATGGGACATGAGACGGTGGGATCCCCCAAACATGTATCTAGTGCCCATGGGGTTTATGGGTAGGGTTTTGCTGTTTCTGTTGGAATGTTAGTTATATCTCACAAGGAGCATGGAACTTAAAGGGAAAAACAATGTTTGGTTAAAATCCAAACTAGGATGTTAACACATTATCAACAACCAGCCAAGAGTAGTTGATCTTGGAACATAACATGCGGAAGATTGGGTCTACAATGCAGGATAAAGCATTTTGAGAATGCTCAATTTCACAGGAGCCAGGAACAAAAAAGAAAATTTACCTTTTGTGTGATCACCAGATCCTTTACCTCCCGTTTGTTCGATCAAGGATTTGAAGGGAATAGTAACTTTTCTGGTGAACTTCTTTAAATATTAAAATAGAAAATCATAATACGGATAGTTGAAAAAACAAAGCAAGACCAACCCCCAATTTGTAAAGTAGTATCAATATTAAAAGATTGATGACAGGTATGTGGGGCCATTAAAAATTGGGGCTATGATGGTTATAGAGCATGCAAAGGCTAATGGCTAAAACTTGTTTTCCCCCCTCTGTATAACTATAGAGGACCTAGACATTTATAGCAGGGACTGTAACTTAATAAATATTCAACTTCTGGGCTGAAAAAGGGAAACCATTACAGAAACAATTAAAGAAAGTCCCAGGCCTGATGAAAAAACCTCTTCAGATCG
Organism: Hymenochirus boettgeri; assembly: GCA_019447015.1. Lineage (NCBI taxonomy): Eukaryota > Metazoa > Chordata > Amphibia > Anura > Pipidae > Hymenochirus > Hymenochirus boettgeri. The sequence continues at coordinate 382,561 of CM033471.1, forward strand.
CTAAAGTTCGATGCAAAATTTAAAACCGGGTTTCTATTTTTCTAAAAGTATGTCTCGGAGTTTATTGGACAGGACCGAAAATCAGGCCAGGTGGAAAATTTGACATGACCCCTCTTCAGCACCCATCCCATTTCCAACGTTCCATCTGCAGAAGGAGTTGGAGGCTTCGAGCATAGTTCTCCGAACAGAGTTGGTGTTTGTGGGAAACAATGCACTCGACCGGAAAATTAGAATCTGAAGAAATCTGCCTGTGGCTAGCTAAGTTCTATATAGGGGTCTTGCAAACAGGAAATCAGAATCGGAAGCATTTAATTTATACATAGGACAAACTGTAGGCAGGTTAAGCTCATTAGATGGAAAAAGCTGACTCTTTTTGTCTTTTTTAAAGTATATGTATTCCCCTTTAATCTTTATTTTGCATTGTGCATCATAAGTGAGGAGGAAAGCGGGAAAAGGTAACACTTTAATAGCATCAGAAAACATCCTGTATTAAAGTAGGCTCACTGCAGTTTGCCAGCATTGGTGAGTCCAGAAGGCTTGTCCCCTCTGGGACATTACACCAACACCAATTTGGCTTTCTCCCCACACTTTGGATTGAAGCAAAGGGAAAGCGGGCGAAAGGATAACACTTCACAACAGCAGAACATGACTAAAGCAGGCTCACTGCAGTTTGCCACTATTGTTGAGGAGCATTAGGGTAGGGTATAAAGGGTTGAACTAGGAGGGACGTATGTTCTTTAATACAACCTCCAATACTTGTTACTATGTAACTGTAATACAGACATTATGGGTAGGGTAAAAGGTTGGACTATGATGGACGAATGTTTTGCAACCCCAATACTATGTTACTTGTAAACTGTTATACAGACATTATGGGATGGGATAAAGGTGTGGACTAGAGACGTGATGCTTATACAACCTCCAATTACGATGGTACTATGTACTGTAACGACATTGGGTAGGGATAAGGTTGACTAGATGGACGTATGTATCATACAACCTTCCAATCTATGTACTATGTAACTTGTTATACAGACATTATGGGTAGGCGTATAAAGGTTGGACTAGATGGACGCATGTCTGTTAAAAACCTCCAATCTATGTACTATGTAATGTATACAGAAGTAGGGGTAGGGTATAAAGGTTGGACTAGATGGACGTTAGTTCTTATACAACCTCCAATACGATGTTACTATGTAACGTTATACAGGACATTAGGGTAGGGTGATCAAGTGGACTAGATGGAGTAGTCTTTATAAACCTCCAATACTAGTTACTATGTAACGTTTATACAGAACTTATGGGTTAGGGTCGACAGGTTGGACGATAGATGGACGATGTCTTTATTACAACCTCACAATTACTATTTTAATATGGAACTGTATACAGGACATTATGGGGGGGGGTATAAAGGCTGGACTAGATGGAGTTGTCTGTATACAACTCCATTCTATGTCACTATGAAAACTGTATACAGAATATGGGTAGGTGTATAAAGGTTGGACCAGATGGACATATGTCTTTATAAACATTCCAATACTATAATTTCTAGGAACTGTTATACAGACATTATGGCGTAGGGTATAACAGGTTTAGATCGTAGGATGAATGATGTCTTTATACAACCTCCTAATACTATGTTACCTGTAACGTTAGACAGACATTTATGGGTAGATTATAAAGGTTGGGACTTATATGGACATATGTTTTTAAACACCTCCACTAATATGTACTATGAACTGTTATACAGACATTATGGGTAGGGTATAATGTTGGACTAGGGGGGATGGAACGTATGTTTATTCAACCCCAATACTATGTTACTATGTAAGACTGTTATAAAGCATTATGGGGTAGGGATAAAGGTTGGACTAATGGACCTAATGTTTATACAACATCAATACTATATTTCTAATGGAAGGTTATACAAGACTTATGCGGTAGGGTATAAAGGTTAGTCAGATGGATGCATGTCTTTATACAACCTCCAATACTATGTTACTATCCAACACAGCCCTACCATAATCTCAACTCCTAGTCCACCTCCATATTATCACATGCAAAGCACTATCCAACCACAGCCTCCATATATCTCACCCCATCCTATTTAAAGCACTACCAACAACAGCCCCTCCAATAATCTCACCCCATCCTATAAAGCACTATCCAACACAGCCTCCATATATTACGCACCTATCATAAAGCACATTCCAAAACCCCAGCCGCTCAAATATATCTCACCCTATCCTATAAAGACATCATCCAACACAGCCCCCCATATTCCATACTATAAGCACTTCCCACGCACCTCAATAGATTACCTACTAAGTAAAGCACTATCCAACACAGCCCTTCCAATATCTAGCCCCCTCCTATAAAGCACATCCGCACCACAGCCCATCCAATATATCTCACCCTATCCTATAAAGCATATACCAACACAAGCCCTCCATTATATTCTCACCCCATCCTTAAAGCACTATCCAAACCACAGCCCCCATATATATCACACCATCCGTAAAGCACATCAACACAGCCCTCCATATATCTCACCCAATCCTATAAAGCCTATCCAAAACGCCCTCACATATATTCTCCCCATCCTATAAAGCACTATCCAACACGGCACCTCCATATATCTCACCTTATCCTATAAGCATAATCAACCAGCCCTCCAATATTCACCCTATCGATTAAAGCACTATCCAACCACAGCCCTCCATATACTCACCCTTATCCTAAAAGCCATATCCAACACAGGCCCCTTCATATATCTCACCCTATCCTTATAAAGCACTACATTCCAACACAGCCCCTGCCATATATCTCACCATCCTATAAAGCCACTATCCAACACAGCCCCTCATATTACCTCACCCTAGCCTAATAAAGCACTATCCAAACAACGCCCTCCATTATCTCACCCATCCTATTTAAAGCACTATCAACACCAGCCCTCCATATATCTCACCACTATCCTATTAAAGCACTATCCAACAGCACCTCCCAAGTATCTCACCACTACGGCAAGTAAAGCCACATCCAACACAGCCCTCCAATTATACTCACCTAAAGTATAAAGCACTATCCAACACAGCCCTCTCATATATCTCACCATATCCTATAAAGGCAATATCAACACAGACCTCCATACATCTCACCTCGATCTATAAAGCAACTATCCACAAACAGCACCTCCATATATCTCACCCATATGCATATAAAGCCCTATCAACCACAGCCTCATATATCTCACCTGATCCTAATAACGCACTATCCAACACAGCTCCCTCCTATATCTACCTTATTCTATAAAAGCACTATCCAACACAGCCTCCAATATCTACACCCTACCTATAACAGCACTATCCAACACAGCCATACATATATCTACCCTATCCTATAAAAGGCTCTTATCCAACAACAGCCCCTCCCGATATCTCCACCATATCCTAAAAGCAATACCAACACAGCCCACATATAATCTCACCCTATTCCTATATAAAGCCATATCAAACACAGCCCTAATATATCTTACCTATCCTATAAAGCTCTATCACCCATCAAAATACCTATCCAAAGCATATCAACAGCCCTCCATATACTCACCTGTTATCCTAGCAATATCCACCAGCACGCATTATTTCACCTATAGCCATAATCAACACAGCCCCTCCATATATCTCACCGTATCCTAAGCACTATCAGACAGCCAATGACTAAACCTATAGACTCCAACACAGCCCTCCATATATCTCATTCTATCCTATAAAGCACGATCCAACACAGCCCCTCAATAATCTCCCTCATCCATAAAAGCACTATATCACACAGCCCCTCCATATATCTACTTCCTTAAAGCACATCACAGCCTCATAATCTCACTATCTTATTCCAACAACAAGCCCCTCACAATATCTTGTACCTATCCTATAAAGCACTATCACACACAGCCCTCCATAATTCACCCTATCCTATAAGCACAGATAAACAACCAGCCCTCCAATATTAATTCCCCCAGTATCCTATAAGCACTATCCACACAGCACTCGATATATCTCACCCTATCCTATACAAGCCACTATCCAACACAGCACTCCATATATCTCACCCTATCCTTAAAAGCATATCAAACACAGCCCTCCCCATATATCTCACCCCATCCTAATAAAGCACTATCCAACACAGGCCCCCTCCATATATCTCACCTTATAACATAAAGACTATCCAAACACAGCCCTCATATATCTTCACCAAATACTATAAAGCCATATCCAACACCAGCCCTCCCAATAATCTTTACCTATCTATAAAGAACTATCCAAAACCAGCCCCCAGTAATCACCATACTATAAAGCACTATTCCACAACACAGCCCCTCCATAGATCTTACCCTATCATATAAAGCACATCCAACACAGCCCCCAATCATATATATCAGAGCTGGATCCACCAAATATCGTCCCGTGCAAACCTCCGCTTCGGCAAACAATTCTCCTCACTCTACGAGCCACCCTAGGATCCCACATCTTCCCCTGCCTGCATCAGGACTATCCTCGTGATGCCCCTCTGTCCTGGAAACTCCCTTTCTCTGTCTGTCCGTCACAGCAATTAACACCTTCAAATGTAAACCTTTAAACCCACCTTTCAAGCAAGCATATACCTGGTCTAGACCATACACTCTTACTACCCAATATGATCCAACCCCAATAATAATAACTAATAGATATGTATTTTATTCATGCGGTACAATGGCTTCTGCTAACTCTGATTTCATTAGTCATTAAAAGGTCTGTGTTGTTGCAGAAAAAGCACGAAAGAAAGCCGTAGCTCTTTACCCCGTGCCCTGCAGACTGCGCCCTGATCAACCAGTGGCAAGTGCTGAACTGGGGCGTCTCTAGCGTTCTATGGGACAAAAACAAAGAAGCGTGGAGGACTGTACAAAACAGTTAAGAGATGATGTGTGTGAATGGGCATGAGGGCCACGTCTACACGAACTTTCTTTATACAGAACGCTGTATAGCATCACCAGCAGGAGTGATCATAAACAAAGCAGTATCTCTATATGTATTTCCCAATGTAAGCAATTCAAATACTGTACACAAGTCTTGTGAGTCAGTGGAAAACCTGCTCTGTAGGGGGCGCTGAAACAAATTCCGTCTCGCCGCAAATGTTTTAATAAACAAGCTGAAGGTGGAATCAAACAAAGTTCCCGTGAGTCACTCCTCCTAGCCAATGATAATTCAGTTTTTATTGGTGCCAACCGAGAAACCAATAATAAGCCAGAATGCTTACAGGTTGGCGTTCATTCTCTCCCCGATTACAGGGCCTTGCAGATCTCCCATGATGCTGATGTGATCTCTCCCCTGGAGCCCTGCTCTACAAATACTGGACAGTCGAGGAGGCCAAGAGATCTGTTACCAACAGGCTGTGGGGCTGCCCCCTGCGAACACGCACATACGCTTATTATGGTGAGCAGCAGACGAATTTCCTAGAATTTACAAATGTAAATGGGTTATGAAGGAATATTTAATCCTTATCTTGATGGTTATCAGTGTGTCTTCCACCTCTAAATCATCAGCATGTCTCATGGTGCTCCAACACAGTCTACAAAAAAAAAAGATTGCAAACTGACATGCTGCTCAGTGAGTTCCCAACCCTCTTCTTTATAACCCCTTTGCGATTGAGCTGTCATGTCATTATATAACAGGACTGACCTTATGGAACTGCTTGAGTAGGGCTGATAGAGATTCAAACTATTAGTACTCGCTGGGAAAAGATGAGGCTGCAGAAGGAAGAAAAAACATATTGATCCAGCCAGAATTTATTGATTCCTAAACACCAATCACAATGGAATTTAGTTTATTTTCCTTTATGAAGATACTCCATGGGATTTTAAATATTTTCTTACAGACGTTTGCTCAGCAAAATTTTAAAAACCCGTTCACCCAGACAGTCCATTTACTTTCATCAGTAATATTAAATTTGTTAGGCATCTGATTGGAGCCAACCACCACCTAAGAAGGATAGTTCTAACTCCCATAAAACTAGGTGATTGAAATGCCATTTGCCTTCTTTTTTTCCATCTGGTCACCCTTCCTCACATATACTACAGGCTCAAGTGCTGGCTCGTGGTAGATAAGGACCAGAGGGCTGAAGTTATTGTCGACGAGATGGTCAGCTAGGTTCCAGAACTTGTGATGTTTCCGTCTCTGCGGACCATTTACAGCAAACAGGGAAAATTGACATTAGTGGGTGATCTTTGTTCATTTTATCAATGTCTTCTCTGTCACTTTTCTCATGAAGTCACAATTTGTCCCATTGGAAACAAACCTCATCAGTCTCCCCAACCTGATCCCTCTCAGGTTTCCACCCTGTCTGTGTGTTCTCTCTGTATGTCCTCACTTCGTAACGACGCCCCAACACTTAATTCAGCCAAAAGTAAGAAAAAAAATGATTCCACTCTACTGGAAGAAAACTGGGCAAGCTACAAGAAACATATGGACACAAAATCATATGCACAAATGAAACAGTTTCTGCCTAATTTCTTAATGTTCTTTTCGATCCTGCCAGCGATTTGTCCAGACATTCACATGCGCTCCCAGGACTTCTAGAAGTAAGGACATGATCCCCCCCCCCATGGTTTTAATTGATGACTGCTGACAAATCATATATTATTTATTTTCTACACCAATATATGTTATATGTATATACTATATATGTTATTATAGATATCTCTGCATCTTCCTTTTGTGACCCCTCTGGAAACATTCTAACTCCGTAATGACTGCACTTGATCCACTTGATACCTCAAAACCTCTGAGGTATCAGCATGACAATCCAACACACTGAAAATCCTCCTTTTACCATTTGTTAAAGAAATCACTATTTTTTCTCTTCCTAATCTCATGTTTGCCATCAAAGCGCCCGGAAATGAGTTGACCTTGCACTTGCCGATGAAATTTACTGACCCTAAACAGTATCAGAGCTTTATTTCATGAGAGGCAATCAACAAAGGGAATTAAACCAGCTAGGAGGAAGGCCTTGAGTAAGGTTGTAGTCCAGGAGTCCTAATAGATTTACAGATTCAAATCATATTCATTTTAAAATCATAAAGATGTTAAATTTGCCTGAGATTAAGATTTTATTATAGTGTTTATGGAAAGGGATCAGGGGGACTGGTACTTTTGAGACATAAAGGTGGGCATACATGGTCCAAATTCTTCCTTGATTGGCAGATTTTGCAAAATCGTCTCAAAAACGAAAAAGGTCTTTGATGAATTCCGATCATTTTGATCGAAAACGATTTCAGAAGATTGATGCCGTATATTGTATGTTTTTATGCCTACCTTAAGGGACCTTAAGGTAGGTGACCATAACATACTGGCTTTCATTGCTTGGCAAAATGCCACTTAAGAGGCAGCAAGCATATTAATGAAACCCTCACTGTCATAAGGATGAGGCAAAAATCTCTTGAGTTTGATAGATAACCATTGGCTATTGGCCACGTGGTTGTGACACACCAGCCAAAACCGTGAGTGGCCTGGATCCAAGGCTCTAGCAAACTCAAAAGCTTTTGCCTTTGTAAAGTGAATGTTCATTGTATGGGCACTTCAGTGTGCAAAGAGTGGCCGGGGCGATGGTATTGCATTAATGGCCAGTCCCCCCTGGTTCGAGATGGCCAACATCCAAAAATTCTGGTCCAATTTGGAATATTCGAACTTTTCTGAAAAAAGTTTTGAGTCGAAATCGGGACCCATTAACAGTCAATGGGGACTAAAAGTTCCCAAAAGTTAGATAACAAAAGGTGAGGTATGTCACCCCTAAAAAAACTTTTATATTTGGTTGGCAACCCCACAAACCTCAACCTGGTGAGGCTATTATAACAATCCAAAAGAGCTTCTAAACAGTAAGTTAAAAGGGCCGGACCGGGAGGGATTCCTGTGATTGGCTGAGACGGCACTAGAGATAAGGAAGGCTGGGGTAAGTATGTTAGAAGATATAAGATGAGGTCAAGGGTTTTAGGGGTTGCCAAACCAAATACAAAAGTTTGTTTTGGAGGGTGGACACTATTATACAAACAAAATCATGGCAAGCATGCCAGTGGCAACGCTTTCATTGTTCATACCTCATCAAAGGGGGTATAAAAAAAATTTGCGGTCTTTAAAGGAAGGTCAGTGGAAAATATCTGGATGGATACCTAAATATTCTACATATTTGTCTTCATTAGATAAATCATTTGAATTTATACCTCCTGACAAATACCTTCTAAAAAAAACTCACGATATGCACAATAATATTTTATTTCTATAGAATCTAAAATGTGCTAAATATGCTTATTTAGACGTTATAAATAATATTTTATGTTTATATACTTTGGCTATATATTTTCCATTTTATTTTATTATGCGTATTATTAAGTGCTGTATGATTAGTATATTTATTACTATATTTTAAGTATTTACAAATTCCACTATTTGATGTATTATAGTTATAAGCAAGTGCGCTGAATTAAATCCAAGCCAAGCTCAGGCGGATGAAAACAGGGAGGACATCAGGCACATTCAGGTCAAAAAAACCATCAGCATTTATACAGATATTTATAATAATGCTGACGGAGATTTTCATGGACTGGGGCAGGTTAGAGGTATTTATTTGGGCATGTGTGTTTTTATACATGATGGGCGTGTAGAGGGATTTTATTGATAATACATGACTGGGGAGTGTAGATATTTGTTCCACGGAGCAGTAGAGTTTATTATATATACATGGGGCACGTGTGGAGCTTGTTTCGGTATTTGTTTTTTTGTAGTGTTGTTTGTAGTATTTGTAGCCATTGTATTTGTTGTGTTGCAGTGTATTGTTGTAGTTGTATATCTCGGACTGTTTAGAGATGTGTTGGGTATTAGTTCTGTCTGTGGGGTAGAGATTCTAATTACAGGATGGAGCACCGTGTAGAGATTATATATATACATGATTGGGCAGTGTTAGAGATTTATCCATATCTAACAGACTGGGGCGTGAGTGAATATCTAATGAGGGCAGGAGGAGTCGAGAAATTAATCTACATGACTGGAGCAGTGTAAGGATGTAATTTGATATTAACATGACTGGGGCAGGTAAGATTATAATCAGTGCTTTTTTTTTATGGATAGAATTTATATCTACAGGAACTGGGGCAGTGTAGAGTTTATTATATCTACATTGACTGAGCAGGTAGAGCGTTATTATATATAACATGACTGGGGCAGTGTTAGAGAGAATTATATCTACATGACTGGAGCAGTGAGAGATTTATTATCCGAATACATGATGGGCAGGTAGAGATTTATTATATCTTAATGACTGTGGCAGTGTAGAGATGTATTAATATACTGGACTTGGGGCAGTGTAGAGAGGTTTTTATATGAAATGTGGGAAGTGTTTAGAGATTTATTATATACCATGGATGAGGCAGCATTAGAGATTTATTTTGAATACAACTGACTTGGTGCAGTGCAGAGACTATTAAGTATACCAATCGTAATGGGTATTTATATGACTTGCTTATGATGTCGGTGCTAATGTGTTTTTTATATTTAAAACTTGTGGAACATACAGTAAAAAACAAAGAATGGGATATAGGTTTGCAGCTTGGAAATGCATTAAGGCATCTGTATATGCAAGGGGTTAAACCGTATTCCGAAGCTGAATGATTTTATGAAAAAGGTTTTGCATGCAACAGAGTTTGACATGGCTTACGGCTTTTAAATAGCGGACTATCTATGCTTACATCAACAAGGGTATTAGAAAAATGCCAATGAATCATATCTCAATTAAATCAAGCAATTAATCCACCTTGCCCAAAATGTGTGACTTTTATAAAGGGGAGAGTAAAGTTACCAGACAAAAGTCCCAATTTGATGTCCCTTAGGGATAAAATAGTCCCAATGAGTTGTAACAAACTGTGTTTTACTCTCCTATTATTTTGACTGCACCAATCGTTACACATAGTGGGCTGCTACCCCACAACAGATCAAAATAAGGAAGCTGCAGCCGTCCGCCCTAGAAAAAGCTGACACGGATAATGTTACAAGAGATCTAAATACAGACTATACATATAAAAAACTTGTGTGTTGCAAAGCCTATTTCCTCCACAATTTATACAATTCATGTTTTTATGCCAAAAAGAAAACAGAGTCTTTGCACGCAATATTGCAGGGGAAAAAATTAAGGGGATATGAACCGTAACACTCATGGCATTCTCGATATTCCACAACTGGCAGTGCATTACTTATAGCCACAGTGCTAAACACATAGAGAAAAGGTCGTTAATGGAAGGCAAAATCATGGAAAGCAGCGACTAGTAAGATGTCCGAAAACTATATAAAAGTTAGGTCCGTTTTTCGAACTTGCGAACTTCAGTAAAAGTTTTGAAATTATTTCGGAACCCATTTAAAGTCAATGGGAGAGTGAAACCCGAAATGTCTGGGTGATTACAGCTAAATAACAATGGTAACTACTGTAAATGGCTGTGGCACTGGGAAATGGTGCTGGGGAACATGTCACTGTCACCAAAACTGTTTAAAAACACTCTAAACACGAGCGGGTATGGCCGTGTTTTGCCCAGCTACATCGAGGGCTCAAGCCAATTTGAGGGTTACGAACGATACTTCGAGGGTAACTCGAAAATGAACATTACATTCATAGGGTTAGCGAAAACGATCCATCTCTAAGGACCTAGGTGCCTCTTCAATTCCTTCCTTTGCACGGTGCTACCAATTTGATCTTATTTTCCATATGCTATCTTTTGTTTAAAGTTCTTTAATTTATTCACTCATGTGCGAAAACCATCAGTTATTCAGCTTAAAGGGCATGTCCACCCCCAAAATAAAAATTTAACCCCTTACTGGCCACATCAAGTAGTTTAAAACAACCTACCTGTACATTCCTGCTCAAAATAGTTCCCCTTCTGTGCCCCTCCAAAAGTCCAGGAAATGCGTGTTAGGCGAGCAGTGTGTTGATCATGCTGTGCCTGAGGACTTCCTCAACCTCATCAAGGTGAGCATGCTCAGTGCAGCGCCTCCCTTGCCATCTAGCCAATCACGGACGCGGGTTGCCGGTCCCGCCCTGCTTTCAATTCCTGGCAAGGCAGAGGGCCTGAACAATGCAGCGGAGGAGTAGGAGGGCAGGTAAGTAAAGAATCGGGGACTTCTAACAATTATATTAATGCGGTTGGGGCTGGGGGAGGCATGCCCTATCCACATATCAAAGTTAAATTTCGGGGTGGGTACATGCCCTTTAATAAAGACCCAGATGTAGGCCGCAACGTGCTATTTGCATCTGAGTTGAATTTAATAAAAAACATTAAAAGCAAGTACCAGTGATGTGAAAACTATTATGGGATATAATTATTAAAGTTATATCTTACCCTGATTGTTACTGAGAACGGGTAACTTTTACAAAAATCCACAAAATCTAGGTACAGTATTTCTCCTTTGAGGGCTAGATAAATTGAATATACAGAGAGAAAACATGTGGTTGACCTGCTGCAAATAGTGATGTGGTAATTTTAATATCTATTGGCTTTGTTACTAGGGAGACTACAAATCGTGCCCGTGCATTTTCATAAGAAGGCAGCAATTCTGACCCATGACAGCAAGTTATTGAAAGGAGAATCCTTGCAAGCTGACAAAGACTAGAACAATAGGATTACAGGAAAGCAGGATCAAATGGCATGCACAGGTTCAATACACAAAAATGTCTTAGCCCCCCTTATCCAAGAAGATAAGATTGAAGTTCAGGTGAATTGAAAAGTTGGCACATCATAGAACGGAAACCAGAGTGCAACCAAACAATCTCAGAAATTAAACAGGATTAAAACTATGGAGAATTGGTAGACTTTGCAGACATTTAGGAATGGTTGGAACCTAAATCATGGGAACAGGAGTGAACATGGACTGAAGGAAGAGGTTGATGGCGAACATGTCTGGAAGACATTATGGCCAGAAGGTTGAGGTAGCTGAATATGGGACCTCTAGAGAAAGTGTTCGAAGACGTCAGGATGTGGAATGTGGGAGAGTTTGATGAAACTGTGTATTATTAAGTAGATGCGATTGCCAATAGTAAAACCCTAACCGTACCTGCCTAAACACTTGTCATGGTGTTGGTTAATCAAAAGGCATCAAAAAAGAGGAAGTAGGTCATTCAAGGGTTGAAACTACCAAGTGACGCAGGGGATTACGAGCAACCAAGGGGCCCCATCTTCTGTTTTTCCTATGACAGGCAGAGCCTCCTCCCAGAAAAAACACTGTGATATGAAATCACAAAGATAGGGGGCCTTATCATAATTTTTTGCTGGGAGGGCCTAGTGAATCACCAACTGGTCCACTTCTTATGGCAGATGGCCAGGGCTGCAAGTTGTGGGGCACGTTCTGATTATGGGGGACTTTAATTAAACCTGACATCGATTAAAGTTAGTGGAACAGGCCAACACAGTAACAGTAAAGGTATGAGGGCTCGATGTTGTAATGAAAACCATGGAATTAGTTTGTTAGGTAGTCTGTATCGAAAGGAAAAGTGCCGGGTTAAAAGAGATTTACATTTAGGAAAAGCAAGATTTTCCTAAATGCATAACATTGCAGAATATGAGTGCAACGTGTGTGTGGCTCAGCCTATAAAAAAAAAACTGCTACAAGGATATAAAAGAGAATTAGTAGTGCCAAGAAGACTTAAGTAGCGAAAATTGATGGTGGTATAGTCTGACAACAGAACGCAGATGTGCCATTAAACAGTTTTAAGTGATATTAATAGGAGAAGAAGATGAGGATCTGAAAATGTGGGGCATGAATAAAGTTGGTACGGAGGCTGGCGATTAAAGCCTAACGGCCAGTTACGGAGGATGGCGATATTTATAGCAAAAAAATCGAACAAAGTTTCTTTCCCTGGTATACACTATAGAAGACCAAGCACAGATAGAAACACAGAGGTATAGTAGCAATAGGTATAAAGAGATCGCCCACCTGTTAACTAAGAAGTTGCTGATCAGAAACAGGGTGACAACAAGGGTTACTCAAATCATTAATAAACCTCCGGACCAGATAAAATAGACACCACAGGTCATCTAGGGCGAACTAACAGGGTTATGTCAAAAAAGTTCTGATCACATTAAAATGGTGCTAATTTGCCCAAACCTATATACAGATCTTAGTATTAAACATTTGAAAGCTAAACGATCTGATGGTGGGGCCAAAATTAGCACCATTTTAAACCGATCAAGAACTTTTATTGAAATACCATGCATGTTCAGATTTATCCAGGCATGTTTCTGTACTTTTCTCGATTCCCTCATGTACCGGGTAATTACAGGCCTTGTAAGTTAACTTAAGTTGGTGGGGAAGATCCTGGAAAAAGTTTAATAAGGCAACATTGTGCTAGAGTATGTTTCAAGGGCTGCATTTTATAAGTAGTAACCACATGGATTTAGGAGGAATGATCTTGTCAAACTAACTTGCTGAGGCTTTTATGAGGAACGTGAGAGAATTAGACTGGCATAGCAGTAGAGTAGTTTACTTGGATTTGCCAAAGGCTTTGTGACAGCCCCCATAGGCGGACTAATGTCATAGACTTGCAACGGTCTAGTGGGTCGGGTAAGCTCCGAAGCAATTGTTGTAGACAATGGATAGACAATTGGTTAATGAAGTAGGTGCAGAGAGTAGTTCGTAAATGGTGGCTTCTCATTATGGGACTAAGTGCTATGGGGTGCCACAGGGCTCTGTGTGGGGCCGCTTCTATTTAATCTATTTATTAAAGATTTGGAAGGGGTATTGTCAGCAAGTTTCGGTTTGCAAGATGAGAAAAAAAGCTCTGATGGACCATTAAAAGCTACAGAGATGTGCAATGCGTTGCAGGGGATAGAAAAACAGATGTCCATTAGGCTGCTAAGTGGCAGATGAGATTCAGTGGAGGAAATGTAAGGGTAATGGCATTTTGGACTGTGTATAATACTATCAATGGCTCTGTGTTAAGTGAATCCCTGTGGGAAAGGTGATCTGGAAGTTTTTGGCGGAATATAACACCTAAAAGGTTAGAAGCGTGCCAGGCGAACAAACAGCCAGAGCAAGCAGTGGTACATGGGGTGTGTCGTATAAAGATGGGGTAGGATTCAAGGAGGAAAAGTAAAATTTCCCCTCTTCTCACACGAAGCATGTAAGGCCTCATTGGCAATATGCAGCGCACAATTTTTGGAATCCTGTGTACAAAAAAGGACTCTTGGAAATGGGTTCAAGAGAAGGGCCAGAAATTAAATAAGGGCATTAGGGAGAGTGATATGAAAAGACTGATGGATACGTTTACCAATTTGTGTACGCTGGAGAAAAGGCTGATTGCGTGGGGATATGATTTACTTGTAGATAATACATTAACGGCCATACAATAAACTATCTGGGCATTGTTCACCCCATAGAAATGTCGAGGACACTTGGACACCTCTAGACTGGGGAAACAAGTTTAGTAGTAGGGGTTTTCACCGTGAGAACATTGTAAACAACTAGGGAACTGTCTTTAACCCTCATAAATACCTGTATATATAGCAACAATGTCTACGGATACAGTAAATGCCACAGATGAAGAACACAAAAGTTTATAACACATATATAGAACGTAGATAATATGTGAATGTCGAGTAACATTCGATAATGAGAGTGTTGTACAAGAATATTTCCTATTTTAGATTGAAAAAATGTAATTAAAATGTCAAGCTTACAAATCTGAAGGGTTGTTGGGACTGGATACGCTTTTATTGATTTCTAGATCGGAAGGATTCTAAAAACAAAACGCGGTATCTAGCAATGGTCAACTCTGATGTCATACGCAACTGTAGGGAGATTGATGATTAGCTATAATTTTACAGGAAATAACAGAAAAGTACAAATACACAGTGCCAAAATGTTAAAAACAAATAACTGTTGTGGTGGCAAAATTCTGTGATGATTTAGAACAAAAAATACCAATGTCCACCCTTGGACACATCTGCAAGGAGTTTGTTGTTCTCCCTGTGCTTGCGTGGGTTTCCTCCACAATTCATACAAGACATGATGATAGGTTGTAGTTGTGTCACAAATAAATGTGCTTAGATTTGAGTATTCGGGGGAGGGCCTGATGTGAATGTAACATGGATGCTAGGGAAGATGTTGGCGCTATATAAATCCACAATCATAGTTAATAATAATAACTTATCGTAAAATAAGCAATCATTGCTATGCTGCCTCTTGTCGTTCCATGGGCTCTGTTGACTATCATCCTTATTCAAGTCTATGGGGTCT
The DNA here is from genome assembly GCA_019447015.1 of Hymenochirus boettgeri. Classification (NCBI taxonomy): domain Eukaryota; kingdom Metazoa; phylum Chordata; class Amphibia; order Anura; family Pipidae; genus Hymenochirus; species Hymenochirus boettgeri. The sequence continues at coordinate 397,863 of CM033471.1, forward strand.
CTGCAAAGGGGATGATATGTGCCACAGGGTTTCTACCTGCAGTAGAGGAGCTGAGGGAAAAAGGGGAAAAAACAGCACCCACAGCTTGCATGATTTAAGGAAATGACAGCATTTTAATGATAATATAACAAAGTATAAAGTTGCACGTTCTCACTTTCTATGGGGAATCATGAAATTATTGGCTTTACGTTTTACTTTTTCACCAAAACCAATAGATAAAACCCATCCAACTTGCTCCCCATGTCTCTGTTCTTGGTCTCGCCTATGCTGTGGAGGCCGTGAAAACTACCCAAACGTTTAAGACTAGTGGAATTGTGTTTGGCTTTTTTCTCTAGTATTATTATCTACATACTGTAGTACATATTATTAGTTACTACAGATTTACCAGCGCACTCAGCGAAAATATAGATATATCTGCAAATTGAATAAGAATGATTAACTGCCCACGATCCACCTGTCATAATGTCTGCGTCCAGCTGTTGTTATCATTTATTCTGACCTTTTGTTTTGCTCGGCGGTGGGGCTTGTCATGCCCGCGATAGAAATTTCTTGTGGTAATTAAAGGTTCTGTTGGACATCTTGTTGGAAATGTGCTACCAATATGTATGTGATTCACTAAAATGGAAGGGCTGATTGGGTCACTTGTCAGTGGTACAAAGAGACCATCTTGGTTCTGATCATCAGTTATTAGGCAGCCATCACAAAGGGAAACCCAGTAATTCCCTAGCCCTGCGCTCTGCAGATACTGCATTTTGATTCCTTCACAGTTGAAGGTCTGAAGCCTGTGTAGATTTGTTCTTTCAAAAAAGGGAATACGTGAGGTGCACACTTTCCAGTGGATTACATTTGTATTAGTGACTGACAAAAACAACAACGTTGCAGGGATTCCACATTGCCCCCTTCATCAGGGATCCCACAATGTGTGTTTTTGTGATTTACTAATATAAAGTAATCCACGGGAAGAGTGTGCCCTCAAACCCGAGATTGTATGTCTTACTTATCTGCCTTGGCCGTGAAAGCTTCGTATTCTTGACTGAAATAAAGCAACTATCTTCTACCCATTTACAGATTCTTTCTGGGTTGGAAGCCACATTATAACTGTTTGATGGCAAGGACTGGGCCGACAAGCACTGAGAGGAGAGAGGGTAAGATGTCCACACCCAGGCCTGAATCTATATTATTCTTCCCCTTCACCCAAACCCTGAGACATGATACATTAAATAGCCGACTAGGTCTATACATGGCCAAACTATTAAATCTCTTTCAGTTATCGAGTAAGTGGAACCCTAGTAAATAGGTGATTGTGACTTACTGAAACTTAAAAAACTCCAGTCACTGAAACCCTGCGTGCTATAGCGATGTCAGATCCATTAGACGACTTACCTTGGTGGGACTTTTAACACCATGGCTGAGCGAGAGATACAGAATGGGGAGATAGCGTTCACTGGAGTATTGCACAAGGGAGCCAATATGCCTGTAAGTTTTAAAATTAAAAAAAAAAATATACGTCAGTGAAACACATCAGACCATTTTGTTTATTATTGGTGGATGGAAACCATCTGATTTGTGCTTGTGGTGGTTGAAGAGCCTTCTTACGGAGATTGATGTTTTGCGTTGGTTGGATGATCCTCATAGAGAGCATTACCACTTTTTCACAAGGATGATTGACATAGCCACTAATAAAGGATTATTATATAAAATATACCTAACCCACCCACATCCCCAATGGGATTGGGGTTGAAAGTTGGAGTTCACAGATGTTTGAGTGGTAGCATGTGGAGAGATTCAAATACAGCATTGTAAACACACATTGAAAGGCTACTTGGAGGAAGCTGGATAGTTTGTGATCAAAAAAATACCCAAAAAGGAAAAATATATTTCTTGAACATTAAATTGAAAACCTTAAGTTTTGGAAAACCAGAGATCTCCAGTAACGGCTTGGGCTGGGTCTGGATGTACAATGATAGTAGGATTTCATCGTCAATGGATTTGAGACGTGCAAATGTTTGCAAACCAATCTCTAAGAAAACAATTCCTTCCGTCCCACTGTTGGGGTGATTTAAGGATTCTTAACCGCCTTGGGAACCACCATGTTTATAGATTGGATGGGTTTGATGTTCAATCTTAATATTATTGGCTCATTTTGTTGTCTTTGAAATGCTCCCAAGGGTACATAAAGGACAGATGTATGAAGAGGGTGCCAATTATCACATTCAGTAAATTTCGGGGCTGCTTTGCAATTTTATGCAGTATTTAAAATGCTTATTATCGACATGGTTCATATATGTCTTATATTGCTTAATAATGTGGCAGTAGAGAAATGTCACAAGAATTTTCAATACCAGACCAAATGGTTGTAAATTGATATTCAGGTATAGTGTAGGGGGGATTTCACAATAAGGGTTTAAAATCAAGGTTGGACTACATGATGTATGTCTTTATTACAACTCAAATACCATGTTACTATGTAACTGTTTAAGAAACCATTATGGTAGGGTTTAAAGGTTGGACTAGATGGGACGTATGGTCTTATACCACCCTCAAATACCATGTTTACTATGGTAACGGTTTTATTACAGACATTAGGGTAGGGTATAAGGTGGACTAGACTAGGATGTACGTCTTTTATACAACCTCCAATACTATGTACTATTAACTGTTATACAGAATTATGCGTAGGATATAAGGTTGGACTAGATGGACGTAGTCTTATATAAACCTCCAATACTATGATACATGAACTGTTTATACAGACATTATGGGTAGGGAATAAGGTGTTGGGACTAGATGGAGTATGTCTTTATACAAAACCTCCAATATATGTTACTATGTAACTGTTATAACAGACATATGGGTAGGGAGAAAGGGTTGGACTAGGGGACGATGTCTTTATACAACTCCAATACTATGTTACTATTGTAACTGTTTATACAGACATTATGGGTGGTATAAAGTTGGACTAGGATGGACGCACGTCTTCTATAGAAACCTTCCAATAACTATGTTACTATGTAACCAATGTTAAACAGACAGTATGGGTAGGGTATAAAGGTTATGGACTAGATGGGACGTCGTCTTAACAACCTCCAATTACTAGTGTTACTAGTGAAACTGTTGAGTACAGGACATTATGGTACGGGGTATAAAGGTTGGACCAGATGGACCGTTGTCTTATACACCCCCCTTACATGTTACTATGTACGTATACAGACTTATGGTAGGGTAATATAAGGTTGGACTAGATGGCACCGTATGTCTTATACAACCTCCAATACTATGTTACATGTAACTGTTATACAGAACATTTGGGTAGGGTATAAGGTGGGAACTAGATGGATTGTATGGTCTTTATACACACTCCAATACATGTTTATATGTAACTGTTAAAAACAGACAGTATGGGTAGGGTTATAAAGGGATTGGATTAGATGGACAGTACTGTCTATTACAACCTCCAATACTACTGTTAATATTAACGTGTATACAGACATTATGGGTAGGTACAAAGGTTGGACTAAAAGGGAGTATATCTGTAGACAAACCTCAATACTATGCTACTGTATAGTTGTATAAGACATAGGGGTTAGGGTATAAAATGGGGAACTAGAGGCTGTGTGTTGTTATCATCCTTCAATGTATGTTCACTAGTAACTGTTAGATAGGCATTATGGTGAAGGTATATAAAGTGGGTCTACAGGATGTATCTCTTATTTAACCTCAATATGTTGTACTATGTAATTACCTTGGTAAGATACAGTTCTCAAATTGGAATGATGTTTTAAACACTATGGGGGCACTATGGTTGCATAGCTAGAGGATAATGTTAAAATAAATACTTATTGTAAATCATTTACATGGAAGGTTTAATACCTTTAATTCGAACCTGAATATTGTACATATCTGGTAGTTATTGACCTTTTATACAATAGAGGGTTTTTTGTAAGGTTTCTGCCTATGGTTATCTGTAGAGTCTGGAACAAAAATCCTTTTCAAAGAAAATGCATGAGGTTACATTCTGAGAACACACACTTCAAGGACAGTGTACACCAACTAAAAGAAAAGTCACTTAAACCCATTGCACTTCCCATTTGTTACATTAAAGGGTAGTTTAGTTTACCTATAAACATACCACAGGGTTATTCATAAAAGTTTTATCAGGGAGATTCAATATAAAGTTCTTATTTTTTAAAATGGTGCTAATTTTGCCCAACCAATCAAGATCTATTTAACATATTGAAAGCTAAGATTGATGGGTTCGGAGCAAATTAGAACCCATTTTTAAACGATAAAGAACTTTTATTGAAAACCTGCGTATTGTTAAAAAGGTGATATTTTGCCCAACCAATCAGATATTATCTTTCAAATATTAAATAAGATCTGATTGGTTGGAGCAAAATTAGCCCCATTTTAAACGATTAGAAACTTTATTAATTTCCCTGACAGTCTCATAGTTCAGTGCACTGGAACATGGTCCCTTGCCAATAAGATAGGTGTACATGGGTCTGTGGTATATGTCATGGTCAAACATGAGCTTCTCATGAACCATGATTAGTAAGGTATTAAACCCTTGCCACAACAGGAACATTCCTCATTCGAATGTAGCTGTGTGGGACATATGATCCTTTATACAAATTATATAATGGGTGTGAAAATAACTCTCTGGTGCATTGTTCACGATAGTCCACTAAAGGACACGGTGGACATCCTTAAGGTTGGAAGAAAAGCAGTTTCATATTCAGGTTAGGAAAGGTTTCTAAGTGGAACGGTTACTACTGTGCGAACATGACTTCAGCAGATTGTGGTAATGGCAAGTTCTATTAAAAAGCTTAAAAAGGGGGCTGGTACATTTCTGAAACTAAAAAAAAATATGGAAAAATAGTATAGTTAGTTAGTGGTATTAAAACGCACATTTACTGACAAAGTACAATCACGCCTTATTGACCCACTGGCCACAGCGGATAAATGGAGGGGTAAACTGTTCAAACCTAATTTATAATACTGGTTAGTGGTTAAGGTTTAGCACCTATAGCTGGTGTTTGTAAAGAGCCCGTGGGTAATCCTACCAATTACGGAAGGGAGGTTACTCAGAGTGATGGGTGGTGGCATCTGGGTAACTACAAATAGTATTTACTCGGATTGAAGTGGTCTGGATTTCAAAATCCGCAGATCACAGATTAAGCAGATTTTCTGGAATTACGCGGTTTCGATTTTTCCAAGCTGCGTTTATGAAATTTTGGAAGCTATAGATGTGTTCAGGTTTTTCGAATTTTCGTTCTCTTTTCTTGATTTTTAAATATGATCCAGCCACATGCCTCAAATTCACCAATGGCTATTTTTCAGTACCAAACCCGTTGCCATGGGCATTGAGAATTTGGGCGGTTCCAGGCTATAAAGAAGTTGCAACTTAGACAGGCAAATAGTAATCAATCCAACGAAGGATTCAAATATTTAAAGAATAGTGGAAAATTTCGAAATACAGGAAAATCTAAAAATTGCTACGCTTAAAAGGAAGTGCTGAAGTTTCCGGTAATGTGATCCTCAGTCCATCTCCGGTGGTTCCCTGAGCCATTAACGTAATTTTACCATTGTTGTATTGTAACAAATTCGGCGGATGGCAGGGGTACTCCAACCAGGTACGTTTCGAGGGGAGGAGACCAAGTCTGTAGGTTGGACTTCTGGAGAAGATAGGGACTGAAGGGAGTGCTGATAGCAGGCTACTGAGGCACTACTGGAAAACTGGATACCAACGGATAGAAAGAACTGGAATGGCCTAGGATAAGTTCAATTAAAGGAAGCTGGAACTGGTAAGTACAGTCTCTGGAACGGACTAGGTAAAGGTCGTCTGAATGGAAATGGTAAGGTAAAGTCTCTGGAAACTGTATGAAGGTAAGTCTTCTGAACTAAACTGGTAAGGTAAGAGTCTCTTGGAACTGGGGTTAAGTCTAGGTAATGGTCTCTAGGTATCTGAACTGGTAAGGTAAGTCTAGGACACTGCGTATGGTAAGGTTAATCTTGGATATTGGAGAACAGCAAGGTAAGTCTTGATATGGCAAGGTAAGTATAGACGTAGCACGAGATTGCTGGAAACAGGTGTGGGTAAGTAGAACTGAGCCAGGGGAGCTAACGCTACAATTGGGCGGCCAGGTCAGGTAGGATGGCCAGCTTTGAATCCTCATGGCCGTGCATTGGCTGGTGTCGTAAGTCATGCTTCTACAACGCCGCCACCCGGATGTGCAGAGTGGCGGGGTCCGGAGCGGGCAGCGATAGTTCGTGGGGCATTATCATAAATGCGGCAATTATTTTCAGAATGTTGGCTTCCCATTGACTTTAATGGGTCCACCAACGGATTTTAAATTTTTTCGAAAAATAGGCGAATCTGCGAGCAGAAACAGGATTTTTGCAATTCGCACAACTTAAATATGAACCACACTGTCAAATCTCAGTGGGAGGAATGTTTCTAGAGAATTCATATACATATAGAGTGTGCTATTTGAGACTTCCTGTGGGCAGGCAATCAATGCCCATTTCTCCCCACACCATTTTCCATTAAGCTAGGGTACACACCTCCCAGATTGAAATAATACGTCTGGATACAACACGCCCTGAGTGTCTCCCTGTACACAGCATAACATAGCAATAGGGCGAACGTTTTGGGATGTGTGTTTACCTTGGGACAACTCCTTATAAGGGAGTCTACTGCGGCCGACGGGAAAATTACGGTCTGTTCCAAGAAAGACGCTCGGCTGACCCGAGCGTTCAGCGGCCGTGCGCTTATTAGGAAAATGCACTACACAGTGGCGATAAGCCCAGATTACCATGGATCTACTGTATCAGGGCTTTATCGGTTTTAATGTGTGTTCCTACAGTAGCTGTACAGTAAATTACACACAGAGCAGAAAGTTTTTATGATAATAAGGTGCTTGATTGGACAGGTGAAATGAAGATTTTTCAGATAAATGCCCATAACTGTAACCTATTAAAACCTCCCATCTATCATGTATTTCATTTTTGCTTGAGCCCCTATTTCTTATTGTTCAGTCTGTTCCTTTATTGGGTCTGTCTGATCCTTTTTTAATAACTGGCTAGGTCCCTAAGGCGCAAATTATCACCTTATTACATAAAAACTCCTCTTTTTGCTTCTCATTAACTTTACCCAGGGTGAAGGCACACTGGCAATGGGAGAACTGACTATGTAATAAGAACGTTACGGCATGGTTTGGTTTGGGGGTATAATCCCCTTCCGGTTCACTTCTAAACAGACTGAAGGAGCAGATTTGGGGGGCATTTATGGCATTGGGATTCTCTGTGCCGTCCCTCTTTTTCCCCGACATTGTCAGACTAGGGGGACGAAACTCCTACCACTGACATGATAGCGGAAGGGTAATAGACAGCGGAGGATTCTGAAGATTAACAGGTGCATGCACCCTAGTAATGCTCTCACTGCGTGATGGTATTTAGTTAGAGGGAAAAAAACTGGCACTGGCTCCATAAGTTAAAAAGTGCTGCAGTTGGATGTGAAACAGCAAATTGCTTATAGAAACCAAAGAACCCTTAAATTAGCGCAAACTACACCCAGTAGCATAAATAGGCATCACTGGGCCCCCCAGTAAATCTGTGATGGGGCCACTATCTGTGATATCGACGGTGATTTCTTAGGAGGGAGGCCCCCCCCCCCCGCCCCCCTCCCTGCACTCCCGTTAGATTATGTCCATCGACTACACCGATATTTATTAGTGAAAATCTATACCATGGTCTTTATTAAGGATACAACGAAGGGGAAAAATATCACAGGTAGACTTGCACTCAAAACGGTGAATAGTTATTAGTAGATATAAATTAACCAAACATCAGCAAATCAAACAAAGTTGATTTGTGAGGTTGGCTACTAATAAACCTATTCACCGTTTGGAGTGCAAGTAACTTGAATTTTATAGGACTATTCGTCCCTGTTGAAGTGGGGATTCTGGAGGTTGCCCCCACTGGGTTAGTGGCATATGGACTTCGTTTCTTATCTGACGAAAGGGGACGTGTGAAGGATTAAAAAACATTTTTTTTAACTAAAAACACACAACAGGGCAGTTCTTTAAAAACCATTAGCAGTATATGCTATGTATAAAATGTGTCCCCAAAACACAATACACAGCGGCAGTCATCTTGTGTATATACAATTTTTCTCTTACTCAGCTTGAGAGATCCCAATAACCAGAGAATACAGAGGGAAAAAAGTGCAAAAAAGAGTATGCTAACTACCCTGAGTAAATGTAGTGCATGGCAGACTAGACATGCATTGGTTTAATAGAGCATGGTGACTTGGTTAAATTATCAATGCTTGGCAATCATATGATCACATATAACAATATATTTGAAGAATAAAAAATTCAAATGTGTGGGTAATGGGTGATCATATGATTGCCAAGCCATTGAAATATAACCAATCACAATTGGAGGGGGGTCCGTTCACAAACCCCTGGAGTCGGAAGTCATCACAGTGATAGCAGAGAAAGAAGAGGCCGCAACCACTGGGCGACGCTGAGGGCAAAAATCAGCGGAATTGGGCGACCAGCTGAGAAAAGAAAGAATGTTAGATCAAACGCCGGCTCAATACGTGACGTTGATGTTTGCCAGTGGCAAGCAGCGTGGGAAGAAATTGATAACCCCAAGGGCTCTTTAAGAGCAAATAGGGGGTCCTGGTTTGCGCTGCAGGATCTCCAACAAAGGATTTTCAGTTGCGCAAGGGCAATTCTAAGTTTTACAGGGAGGGGATTACCGTTTGAGCGCGGGCCCCATTTAAGCCCAAAAAGGCACTGTCGTGCCACAACGGCCATTATAAGTTGATGGGGAGGAGGGTCTGGTTTGAGCGCGGGACCCATTAAGCCCAAAGCGGGCCTGTAAGGGCTTACAATGGAGGACCTTTCTAGAGGACCGGGGAGGGGGTTTCCGGGTGAGCCGAGGGACCACTCCATAAAGTCAGTGTACCCTCTAAATGTGCACTCGTACCAAACGCACCACAACTCTCGCAGGCTCTGCGAACACAGATTAAAGAAGTGGCGCACAAAAATTTTTGAAATATAAGTGCTGCAGGTGCTGCCGAGTCTGGCAGCGCACAAATATATATTTCTGCGCACCCACGCTGAATTTGAGGTTAGGAGGGAACATTGGATACGATCCCGCCGTGGAATCGCGAGACCTTGACACGTTTGAGGATTCTCGAATCAGCTGTTCGAGATTGCCCTCGGACCATTTCCCAGGTGCCAAGCTAATTTAAGTAAGTGCCAGGTATTTAAAGGAAAACTTTGTGGTACGAATACTTGCCAACTGCGTAACAAATCATGAGAAGTTATTGATGGGAAGGTTCAGCAAATATTAATTTTGATTGATACACTTTCTATGTTTTCAGCCATGGTGTGCCCAGTCGTCTGCATTAATAGGGTACCCTCTCCAACTGAGGTCAATTTGTTTTCTCCAGGGGTTGACTTCATGTTCTCCGTTAACTGGCAGCTTCCCCCCGGCGCGGGGTACGGGTGGCGGCGAGTAATGTTGATGTCACGTAACCTACTAGAAAGCGGGACGTTTGAAACATTCACTCTCAAAATCACTTTCCTCACAGGTCGTGAGCACAGAAACCACTGTGTCGGCTCATGTATAATGGAACATACTGCAGGCTTCATTCAATTCCTAAATTTGTTTGGAGCCCCCACAGTGCCCTTATAAACCCATTTTAGGAGGAATAATTTCCAAGACTTTGCCTTCCCCAGTAGTCTTTAATTGGTAAAACCATTGCGCGGGGATTTTCGGAATTTTCGATTTTTGACAAACAGTTACCGAATGACTAGAAACATCTCAAGACTCTTTGTTACCAGATAGTCCAACATTGGCCTATTTGTAATTACGAATTTAACGCTAGAGATTATTAAACCGCCGTGGGGTTTTACAATACCCCCCTTAGTTTTTAATTGTAATCTAAATCACGTTGATGTTTCTAGTTTGAAAATGGGGACAGCTGTGTTAAGTATTTGCTGTGCGAAACGATGTAATTGATAGAGTAATAATGTTACGCAGGGATAAAGAAATGGAGGAAAGGGAGGAAGTGGGCTGATGTCTTCTAAGTAAAAATATTACCAAGCCATGACTTTGCGATTAACTGTTGAATGACATAAGACAAGGTTTTCTCAAAGGGATGTGCCTCCGAAGTTTAAAGTGGAAATATGTTTCCCAGTTGGTTACTATTTGATAAAGTACATTTTTTTAAATAAGGTACACTGTAAAGTCCATAAAATATGGGTAATGGCTATCTTAAGTCAAAATAAGAAACACAGATGTGACTTTGAGAAAAATTGTGCAATTCCATGTGTTGCCAATGGAACTAAAAAAGTTTTAAAACTACTCTCTAAGTCTCATGAGATGGCGTCTTTTCCACAATCTGCAACCTTTCCACTGTTATTGAACATTGGTCTCCTATTCTCATGAACCACACCATCGAGCCTTTCAGTATTATACATAATCTATGAACGATGTTACACCAGTCCATGGAAAGAATCTGTAAAATCTACTACAACCTGAAACCCTTACAGGTTTAATTAAAGTGATGTGTGGTCGTAGTCCATAATATTAACATGGGACATGTATTGTGAGTGTGTGGATGAGGAAATATCCAAGGGAACCCTTTGGCTAGCCATAGATCTATATTTTTATTCATCATAAACCTCGCACAATAATCTCTGTCCTGCGGACCATCACTCTGCAACAATATCCGATGGCTGGCCATCTTAGCCAAGATCACAGAGCGGATGATGGTCCAGCCTGTTGCAATTCCAGCAAGCAGAGGCTGGGGAGGGAGTCAGCCGATTGGAGCAAAGGGCTGTACGTAGGAATGTGTTGTTCTTTCTTTACTAATCTAAACAGACGGTTGGGTGGTTGCCCTACATATGTAATAAAAAACATTGTGGGTGGAGCACACTGTTAAAAGTTTCGTTCGTATGAAAAAAATGTATCAGCCTATTTCCGGTCCCAGAAGCCATTAAATAACTTCCCATTGACTTACTGGACCTTACTCCCCTGTGTTATGCCTGGATCACATCTTTATAGTGAAAAAGCTAAAAGGGACCCTATCAAACTCTGTTTCTTATCCTACCCCCAGAGATAGTCAGTATGTGATATGATTATTATATCTTGTTATCGAACCAGCATATCACACGTCTTTTAGTATCCTGTTCTTAGAAACCCTCATATACCACATACCCTAGAAGATATCCTGTTATAAGCAACCAAGTGTACCCCAAAACATATCTGCGGGAAAACCATGGTCGTAGGGATCACTTATAGCCAACCATAAAAGTTGCTATGGGGCCCAGAGCCAAAGTGGGGCACAGTCCCCTGCCCGCATATGCACCCGACTATGAAAAAATTTACTCCAACAAGGCCATTTTCGTTTTTATGAAACCCTCTCAAAGGTGCTTCCCATGTTTGTAGCACTGAAAACTAAGTGCAAATCGATTATTCTGAGGAGGCTTAGACATGCCAAGGTTTAAAAAAAACCTGCTTGCAGTATGGCCTGGTTAGGTGAACGCCTACTGAATGTTTTTTAGTGGGGGCTTACCATCTCAAATTTGCTCTGGGGCACTCGCCCTGATGGATGTCTAGCGTACAGTTATCACTGTGGTCTTATAGCCACCTCAGTGCACCACCCACAGACCCTATCAGATCTCCTGTCTATACACCCAGTGTACCCCAGCACAGCCTCCCCCACCCAATGAGATATCGTTGTTCGAAAAGACCCATAGTGTACCCCTACACCACCCTTATGAGATAGTTGTTCTGAAAAGTAAACCCCCAGTGTTACACACACCACCCTTATGAGATATCTGTTCTAAAATACCCAGTGTACCCCACACACCATATGAGATATGATGTTCTCTAACACCCAGAATGTACCCCCACACAACCCTATTGAGATATCTGTGTTCCCCTAAAATACCAAGTGACCCACCACACTATGAGAGATCTTGTTCTAAAATACAACAGGTTACCCACATCACCCTATGAGGATATTCTGTTCTAAAAGACAAGTTGTAACCCACAAACCCTCTGAGATATCGGTTAAAATACCAGTGTACCCCACACACCCTATGAGATATATTGTTCTAAAATACAGGTACCCCACAACCCTATGAGATAGGTGTTCTTATAACAACCAGTGTACCCACACACTTATGTGAGATCATGCTGTTCCATAACATCCAGTGTACCCCCATCACACCCTATTCAGAGCCCTGTTCATAACACCCAGTGTACCCCCCAACCCTGTAGAACTGTTCTATAACACCCAGTGTACCTCAACACCTATGAGATATCTGTTTCAAAATACCCAGTGTACCCCACACACCCTATGAAGAATATGCTGTTCTATAACACCCAGTGACCCCACACACCCTAGTCAGACTGTGTTTATAACCCCAGGTTACTCGACCACACCACCCTATGAGATATCTTGTTTCAAAATACCCAGGGTACCCCACACACCTCTGAGCATATGCTGTTCTATAAACACAGGGTACCACACACCCTATCAGATATGCTGTTTATAAACCCAGTGCTTCCCCACAAACCTATGAGATATTTGTTCTAAAATACCCAGTGTTACCCCACACACCTATGCCACACACCTATGAGATATATTGTTCTGAAACTACCCAGTGGTACCCCTCACCCCCACACCCGATAGAGATGGTTCCTCCCCCTATAACAGCCAGGTACACCCACCCTGGGTGGATTATTTGTACTAATCCCAATGACCCCCCTTTTATAAACCTCTAGGGATAGTTTCTATCTAAGTTTTTGGTTATTTTAGGAAACATTCGGACGTCAGTAAATGTCTATAGTTCTAAAGTTGAAAAATTGCAATCATTTAAAGTCATCTCCTATCGCCGGCCACGCCGGATTATCTTTTTTTTTCCACCAAGATGTGACGAAAAGTGTTCTGAAAAACTTACAGTTAAAATATCAATGTAACTTACTGTGAATGGGCTCTTGGATTGGAAATGGTCTGGGCGAACACTGTTTTATATATTCAAATAGATAGGGCGAAGTACCAGTGTGTCGAACTCCAGATGGAATGTGTTTGACTAGTTATTATCAAAAACATCACACCATTTTTTCTTTGGGATGAGCCCTCTCATCCCTGTCTCCCGATTAAGTGGGCTCACCCCCATAAAGTTGTTGATGTGTGGTTTTGAATACTAAGCATCGCTTTGGAGTGCGACAACTGTATCATGCCGTATGATATTAAACATTACTCCCTGGGAAAAGTAAGGAGATTTTCTGGAGACTGCCCTGTGGGAGAGTGTGCACCTGGACTGTTTTATCTGGTGAAAACCATGTAACATATCACCAAGGACTTCTTTAATATTAACTATCCTAAGATGGGGGGAAAATTGTCGTGGGCTTTTTTGCATTGGTTTTCGAGGGTTCGCCGAACTAGATGTCATATTCGAGGGTTTATAGAACGCTTACATTCGAGGGTTATTCCCATTCGCGGAGTTACCCACCCAGAACGCTACATTCGAGGGACATTACCCCTATTCGGAGGCCGTTACGAACATAATATTCGAGGGTTATCCAAGATCGAGTGGTTACCAAACATCACATCGAGGGTATATTCCTATTCGAGGGTTACCGCCACATCACATTCAAGGGTTATTCCTCATATTCGAGGGTGATCGAACATCACATTCGAGGGGTATGCCCATATGAGGTGTTACCGATCATCCATTCGGGGTTTTATGCTATATTCGAGGGTACCGAACAAACATTCGAGGGGGATTCCCATATTCGAGGGTTACCGAACATACATTAGAGGGTTATCCATATTCGAGGTTACAAACATACCATTCGAGGGGTATCCCATATTCGAGGGTTTATCCGAAATCACATCGACGGGTATTCCCATATTCGAGGGTTAGTCCGAACACACATCGAGGGGTATTCACTATTCGAGGGCGGGTTATTACGAACATCAAATTAGACGGGTTATTCCCTAATTCGAGGGTTACGAACATCACATTCGAGGGTGGATCCTTCATCATTCGAGGGTTATTCGAACATACATTCGAGGGTTATTCCAGATTCGCGTGTTACCGAACATCACATTTGCGAGGGGATTCCATATTCGAGGGTGTACCGAACACACATTCGGGGTTATTCCAGATCGAGGGTGTATCGAACATTCACCATTCGAGGGGTTATTCCCATATTCGAGGGGTACCGAACATTCTACATTCGAGGGGATTCCCATTTTTTTATCGCAGGGTTAACGATACATCACATTCGATGGGTAATTCCCATCATCTCGAGCGGTGTACCAGAACCTCACATTCGAGGGGTTTATTCCATATTTTCGAGGGTTACCAATACATCCACATCGAGGAGTTATTCACATATCGAGGGTTACCGGAACATCAAATCGAGGGTTATCCCATATTGCGAGGTTACCAAACATCACATTCGAGGGTTATTCCCATTATTCAAGGGTTACCTGAACTCACATTAGAGGGTTTAGCCCATATTCGAGGGAGTTACAAATACATGCAATTCAAGGGTGATTCCCATAAATCGTAGGGTACCGAACATCAATAATTCGAGGGTTATCCCATATTCGGAGGGTTACCGAACATCACATGCGAGGGTATTCCATATTATTCGGGGTTACCGAAATCACATTCGCGGTGTATTCCCATATTCGAGGGTACCGAACATCACATTTCGAGGGTTATTCCCATATCGAGGGTGACCTGAACATCACATTCGAGGGTTATTCCCATATTAGAGGGTTAATCGAACACAAAATTAGAGTGGTTGCTAGTCCCATATTCGAGGGTTAACCAAAACATCACATTCGAGGGTCATTCACATATTCGAGGGGTTAGCGTAACATCACATTCGAGGGTATTTTCCAATATGCGAGGGTAACCAACATTAACATCGAGGGTTATTTCCACTTATGCGAGGGGTTACCAACATCACATTCATCTATCTATCTATCTATCTATCTATCTATCTATCATCTATCTATCTGTCTGTCTGTCTATCTATCATCTATCTATCTATCTATCTATCTATCTATCATCTATCTATCTATCTATCATCTATTTATCTATCTATCTATCTGTCTATCTATCTATCTATCTATCTATATCTATCTATCTATCTATCTATCTATCTATCTATCTATCTATCTATCTGTCTGTCTGTCTGTCTGTCTGTCTGTCTGTCTATCTATCTATCTATCTAGCTATCTATTATCTATCTATCTATCTATCTATCTAGCTATTATCTATCTATCTATCTATCTATCATCTATCTATCTATCTACCCATGTATCCATCTATATAAACCCAGTCTCAGCAATCACCTCAGGCAGCTGGAGGGTTAATGTTGATAAAGTCTCAATATTGCTGTCAATCACAGGGCAGACTGGATTTTTTTTTTGAAACATACAAATGCTGCTTCTCACTCACAGCTCAATTAACTATGTAACAATCTATGTAACAGTCTATGTAACAATCTATGTAACAGTCTATGTAACAGTCTATGTAACAGCCTATGTAACAGCCTATGTAACAGTCTATGTAACAGTCTATGCAACAGTCTATGTAACAGTCTATGTAACAGTCTATGTAACAATCTATGTAATTCTATGTAACAATCTATGTACCAGTCTATGTAACAGTCTATGTAATAATCTATGTAAGTCTATGTAACAATCTATGTAACAGTCTATGTAACAATCTATGTAACAATCTATGTAACAGTCTATGTAACAATCTATGCAACAGTCTATGTAACAGTCTATGTAACAATCTATGTAACAGTCTATGTAACAATCTATGTAATAATCTATGTAAGTCTATGCAACAATCTATGTATCAGTCTATGTGACAGTCTATGCAATAATCTAAGTAACATTCTATGTAACAATCTATGTAACAATCTAAGTAACAGTCTATGTAACAATCCTTGTATTGTATGTATGTAACAATCTATGTAACAGTCTATGTAACAATCTATGTAACAATCTATGCAACAATCTAAGTAACAGTCTATGTAACAATCTATGTAACAATCTAAGTAACAGTCTATGTAACAATATAAAAAATACCATGTCCAGAACACACACAGACCTGTGTATATAAAATTACCATGTCCAGCACACACTGACCGGATATATAAAAAGTCATGTCCAGCCACACATGAAACTGTATATATAAAACCATTACAGCACACCACTGACTGTATATTTTAAAAATACCATGTTCAGCACACACTGACCTGTGTATATAAAATACCATGTCCAGACCACACACTGACCTGTATAGATATAATACCATGTCAAGCACCACACTGACCTGTGTATTATAAAATACCATGTCAGCACACACTGACCGGTATATATAAAATGTCATGTCCAGCACACACTGAACTGTATATATAAAAACCATTTACAGCACACACTGACCTGTATATATAAAATACCATGTCCAGCACACTGACCTGTGTATATAAAATACCATGTCCAGCACACACTGACCTGTATAATAAAAATGTCAGTCAGCACACACTGAACTGTATATATAAAACACCATTTACAGCACACCACTGACCTGTATATAAAAAACCATGTCCAGCACATGCCTTGTATATATAAATACCATGTCCCGAAACACTGACTGTATATATAAAATGCCTCGCCAGGACACATGACCTGTGTATAAAAGCCATGTCCAGCACACACTGACCTGTATATATAAAATGCCATGTCCAGCACAACTGACCTGGTATATATAAAACCATGTCCAGCCACACACTGACCTGTACATATAAAAATGTCACTGTCCCAGCACACACCGGAACTGTATATAAAATACCATGTCCAGCACAACACTAGACCTGTATATATAAAATGCCAGTCCAGCACACACTGACCTGTATATATAAATACCATGTCCAGCACACACTGACCTGTACATATAAAATGTCATGCCAGCACACACCGAATTATATATAAAATACCTGTCCAGCACACCACTGACTGTATATATAAAATGCCATGTCCAGCACACACTGACTGATATATAAAATACCATGTCCAGCACACACTGACCTGTATATAAAAATGTCATTCCAGCAACACCGAACTGTATATAAAAATGCCATGTCCAGCAACCAACGACCTGGATAATAAAATGCCTCGTCCAGGACACACTGACCTGGTATATAAAAGCCATGCCAGCACACACTGACCTGTACATAGTCAGTAAAGCTAGTTACTACTTACAGAATAGGCAACCACAAAATGTACCTGCCCTGACAGAGCGTAGGGTTACTTGTACATATCAATGTATGTAAATTGTTTTTGCTTTATTATAGGAAGTAATTCTTGTGTTTTCTTTATACTGATACAATGTTAGCCCTACTAATAGATTCTGTGTATATATTAGAATTCAGTGTTGGAAAAATTTATTTTTTTTAAATGAAATAAACATACGTGTTCTAAAAAACAGATGTACATGAAAGTCCAATAATGTAGAAAGATTTTCCTGGAACTGGGATTGAATGGGAAAGAAGTGCGAATTGTGGATTTATAGAAGGTTGTGGTTACTCTCCCGGATCACCATTGTAAATCTAATGTTATAGGGACTGAATTGCTCCAGAAACCACCAAAATGCAAAGTTAGGAATTTCACAGAATAAATGGAAGTAGAAAACACATTTTCCACTGGACTATTAATGTTACGAAAATGAATTTTCATAAATATAAATATTGTTGTTATTGTAATTACAGTATGGGTTTGTTGTCCTGTGCGTTCATGGCCTGAAAATCCTTCAGTCCTGGATCAGCCCCGACAGTGTCATGTGCTAACCTCTGCCTCCTGACACTACTGCTTTTCTTCTCCTGCCAAGACCATGACCCAAACTGAGTGCTGGAGATCCCGGGAAAATCTCTTTTCAGGTAAATTGCCTTCAGCAAGCCAAGAAGCCGTTAGGATGTAAGTTACTGTTACAGGCGTTGCGCTAGAGTTCGGACAGTTCACTGTATAACAATAACATTTATTTAATTTCTTTTGCAGGTCAGGGGTCCAAAACTTTGCCTCACAAGCAAAAGTGCACTATAACTACGCCAACTTCTGAAGGCCAGAACCGTAGGGATGAAGCCATTTTGCACTATAGGGACAGATGCTACAGTAAGGCGCCCTTTAAGGCCTTTCAGTTATTTTTTTATCTAACTAGATCCATGTATCTTCATTTTCATCCTTGTCCCTTCCTTGTCCACAGTCTCTACCCAACAACCCCCCAGTGCACTCAATAATTGGGCACCCTGACAGGCAACGCAAGTGCGGAGGAGGAATATTACCGCAGGGCCTGAAGATTAGCCCACAACAGCAGGGCTCTCTTAAGTTAGGAAATCTATTGAGGTGAGTGGAAAACAGACCGACAGTATGCACTGGAAGGGGCTTTATGTTTAGTGGAGAAGAAATGCAAAATCCAAGCTCCAAGCAGAAGATCCCTTACTGCATTAGACTGAGGGAAAATGGGGGGAGGGGGAGGAGGGGGGAGAGAGGGAGGGAAGGAGGAAGAGGGAAACAGAGAGAGGAAGAGCACGGAGGAAAACGAGGGCACGCCAGGAGGGAGGGAGAGAGGGACGGGAGGAGGACAGCACAGACAGAGAGTAGAGGAACAGCAGGGAGAAACGAGGACCGCCAGAGAGAGAGAGAGAGGGGACAGACGGGCGGGGACAGGAGCAAACGGGAAAGGTGCAGCACGCCAAGGGAGGGAGAAGGAAAAGAGCAGCAGAGCAGCCAGAAACAGAGACGGGGCGGGGAGAGGGGGGGCACAGGGATACCACCGGGGGGAGAAGCGAGCGAGCGAGCAGGAGAGCGAGCGAGCGAGCGAGCGTAGCGAGCGAGCGAGCGAGAGAGGAGCGAGAGAGCGAGCGGAGCGAGCGAGCGAGCGAGTAGCGAGCGAGCGAGCGAGCGGCAGCGAGCGAGCGCGAGCAGCGAGCGAGCGAGCGAGGAGCGAGGCGAGGGAGGAGGGGAGCGAGGCAGCGAGCGAGCGAGCGAGCGAGCGAGAGCGAGCGAGCGAGCGAGCGAGAACAGCGAGCGAGCGAGCAGCGAGCGAGCGAGGAGAGGAGCGAGCGAGGAGCGAGCGAGAGCGAGCGAGGAGCGAGCGAGCGAGCGAGCGAGCGAGCGAGCGATCGAGGGAGCGAGAGCGAGTCGAGCGAGCGAGCGAGCGAGCGAGCGAGAGCGCGAGCGGAGCGAGCGAGAGAGCGAGGAGCGACGAGCGAGCGAGCGAGGAGCGAGCGAGCGGAGCGAGCGCGAGAGCGGAGCGAGCGATCGAGGAGACAGCTAGCGAGGAGCGCAGCGAGCGAGCGACACGAGCAGGCGAGAGAGCGAGGAGCGAGCGAGCGAGCGAGAGAGCGACGAGCGAGCGAGAGCGAGGCGAGAGCGAGCGAGGATCGAGCGGCAGCGGCGAGCTGAGCTAGCGAGCGCGTAGGAGCGAGCACTAGCGTAGTCAGCGAGTCGAGTATCTAGCGAGCAGCGAGCGAGCGAGCGAGCGGCGAGCGAGCGAGCGAGCGAGCGATCGAGCGAGCCGATGGCGAGTCGGCGAGCAGGATGACTAGCGATCTATCGATCTATCTATCTATCTATCATCTATCTATTATCTATATCATATATCATATATCTAATCATCTATTCATCTATCTATCTATCTATCTATCTATCTATCTATCTATCTATCTATCTGGCGGGTCTATCTATTCTATCTATCTATCTAGCTGATATATCTATCGATCGCTTACCCTATCCTATAAAGCACTATCCAACACAGCCCCTCCATATATCTCACCCTATCCTATAAAGCACTATCCAACACAGCCACTCCATATATCTCACCCTATCCTATAAAGCACTATCCAACACAGCCCTCCATATATCTCACCTTATCCTATAAAGCACTATCCAACACAGCCCCTCCATATATGTCCCGGGCACAACCTCCGCTCCGCAAATGATCTCCTCCTCTCACCTACCCTGGTCCCCTCTTCCCATGCCCATATTCAGGACTTTACTCGTGCTGCCGTAGATGGAACTAAACGGACGGAGGGACGTAGATGGAACTAAACGGACGGAGGGACGTAGATGGAACTAAACGGACGAAGGGACATAGATGGAACTAAACAGACGGAGGGACGTAGATAGACACTAAACGGACGGAGGGACGTAGATGGAACTAAACGGAAGGAGGGACGTAGATGGAACTAAACGGACGGAGGGACGTAGATAGACACTAAACGGACGGAGGGACGTAGATAGACACTAAACGGACGGAGGGACGTAGATGGAACTAAACGGACGGAGGGACGTAGATGGAACTAAACGGACGGAGGGACGTAGATGGAACTAAACGGACGGAGGGACGTAGATGGAACTAAAATCTACTATCTATCTGTCGTTCCTGTCTGTCTATCTATCTATGCTATCTAATCTTCTATCGATCTATCCTTCTATCTATTATCATCATCTACTTCTATCTATCTACTATCTAATCTTCTATCTATCTCTATATCTAATTACATATTATATCACAGATTCAGATGGTTATTATACCAACTGTCTTTTCTTATATTATTTACATATATATTAATAGCCAGATAAACTATTGTCTTGTTAGCGGACACAGACGGAATAAGGAAGCTGAACATGCTTCGTAGGGAATCCCTCCTTCACGGCCCATATTTTGCAATGCTCCTCCCAGCCTTGGGTCCTTGTTTCTGTATCAGGTAAGTACAATCTGTAGTAACGGGTAAAAGGTGATTTTAAAAAAATTGGCATGTATGAATATTTTATTATTTGTCGAGTTGATATGTGTTGTGTTGTCATTTGGTTGTCCCTGATCAAGAATATGGGGGATTGTGCTTTCCCACACAATCCATTTGCCGTATCCATCTAACCAGTTTATCTCTGTTATAATCAGGTTGTCAGCTATTGTACAATATTTAAATGGCATGCCCTAGATTGTAAATAATTCATATTAAGACCCCCAGCCCTACAACTCTTATACTTACCTGGCCCCCAGGTTCCTAAAGAGACCGCCTCTTCTCTTTGTTTCCCCTCCCCTGCATCTTTATGGCTTTTGTACCTTGTGCAAGCTGTAATGAGGCGATTTTGTGCTGTCATAAGTGATTTGGTCCAGCCTGATGCTAAAAGCAGAAAATGGCAGAAGTATGAAGAAGGACCAGCAGACTTGATTGTGAGTATCCAGGAAAAGTAATTTTATTTTAGGGTTTGGGGGAGGGAATGTGTCCTTTAAAGTGGCAGTGCACTGTAGCTATTGTCAGCATAGTGATTTTTAATGCCGTCTCCCCTTTGTTATTTCTCCATAGACGCGATATTTAACAATGAAGAGAGGTACTGTAGGTTAAGGACATGGCTACGGTCTGGAAAAGAAAGCTGGGATGATGCTACAGGAATAGGAACAAGCGGCTGGGAGAGGGAGCCCAGGAGCAAGCATCTAATAGGCTTCATACAAAGGAGTAACGAGGGAAAAGACTAGAATGGATGGAGGTTATTGGTGGGTCTAGTGTTATGGATCTTGTAGAAGGGTGTTGGGTACAACTGTAAGGTGTGGGAGGGTGAAGGAACGGTCGTGTGAAACGAGCAGAGGACGGTGTAAATGTTTTGAATATCATTATTGGGTATAAGCAAAAGTGGAAGATGACCAAACAGTGTAGAATGAGGAACACGGTATGCGGCAGAGGATTGGAACGAGAAGAGGTCGGAGAGGAGCACTGCTGAGCGACACGAGAGAAGAGGGGCAAGCACCGGGACATGGTCAGGCAAAGGAGAGTTGACTGGTCTAGAGGAAACGGGGAACATATTAGGGAGGTAGGATAACAGTGCGGAGATGTAGGTCGTTACAACATATGGTGGAAAGCAACGTGACGGATGGTACGCATTCATATTGTGGTGGTCAACATGGAAGTCAATTTCACAAAGTCTTGTGGGTGGCGTGATGGGTTGATATAGGCGTGGGTAGTGTTAGTAATGGTAGATTATTGTTATGCGGATGTTTCCGATAGGGAAAAGTGTAGTACGTGTGACTTTTAAGGGAGGCTGAAAGTGTGACTTTAAAATAGAAGAAGATGAGAGAAATACGTGAAAGGGCTGATTATAGCCAATAATTCATGGAACTCTACATATATGGTGGTTATACACAGTTTAAATGGTTTACTCAGCATGTGTAGTGATTATATTTGAACAGTAGAGGGAGCTGCATTCCTCCGTAACTGTGTTTAATACAACATGCTGTGGGGATAGAGCTCAGCCCACAAGCAATTAAATCCATTCAGGAAAAAGCAAATAATTACACATAGAAGATTTCTAATGATATTAATAAAAAAAAGTTATAAGTTAAAGTTCCGAAATAAACAACTTCGTTTTCATAAATCTAGAATTCTAGAAGATCAGGATCAAGTATTTTGACCCCTCATTCTGCTTTTGTTTAAAGGAATTCGCTGGCTGAGTTAATGAAAAAAACTGTTACAAAAAAGTGTCAGGAGTCGGGCAGGGAAATGACTTACCTGACAAGGGAAGGACAGTGTTTTTGTGAGTAGAGTGACCCTTTAACATACACACAAATACCACACTCTCCAACGTGACCACTTTAACTTATAGAAGGAGCATAGTAAGGGCTGAGGTGGGGGTGATATAGGACTCTGATCTCAGTACAGCTCTGTGCAATGCATTTCTCAATACTGCACCTATTAAACAGGGATGTTTTGTAAATAGGAAAAACTATTGATTATAGACTCAAAAGGTTCATTAATGAGCCGTCTGTCTCTTACTAGAGATATTTACTGGAAAGTGTTTATGTTGTTTATAACGAAAGTCACGCCCCCTTTACATTACTGGCCAATCACACTTTAGCATGAATTGCCCCATTATAATGAAGAGGGTGAGTCAATCTTTAAATCTGTTTCTATCAGTAAATCACACGGCAAACCTCATTCTGTCACAAAAAGCAAATGCAGCTACTCATTTAATTTTCTCTTTCCTTAATGGGCCTCGTCCCTGTGGTCATCACATGTATACAGTTGAAGTATGTAGGCGTTGCCTCAGATAGTGCAAAATGCAAAAATGTTATGGAATAACTATAGCAACATTTTGGAGTACGTGCTCCTTTATCAAGCGATCAAACCTCATTCTGTACCAGCTCCCCTACCAGGCTGACATATTTACTGAGCGCTCTTTTTTAGGCTGCAACGCACCGAAAGCATACACTCTATTTCATGTGCGATTCCAGTGCGTTGTTGCGCATGTGCACATGCAGTTTTGTTATTTTCCATTATGGTAATGCATGCGATTGCCCAAAAAAAATGTTGATTACATGCGTTACTAAAATGGAAACAGATGCACAAATCGCAGCAATCGTAAATTGCAGAAATGTTTCATTCCCACGATTTCCATTATATTCAATAATCGCATGCGCATATGTGCAGAAATTGCACTAGTGAGGCGTATCCCTGAAGTCAAGCTAACCAATCAATATCCGTTAGTGTGACTTTAACACCTAGGTTACAGCGGATGCCGGGTAATGCAAGAGACACTCTCCCGCAACTGCCACAGTCTATTTGCCAGAGGCTGTGTAGCTTATTTTGCTGATAGCTGGCATTAGATAATTATATGTGGGTGAGAATTGTGCCAAAGCCGTGCAACCTCTGAATAAATCTCGTGGGGAAATTTGCCCAGAACGTGTGCAGATCTGTGCGAAACCATTGCTCATAGAAATGGGAAAGAAATGATCTGTTACTAGGATGGAAGTTGATTTGTGTGAAGATTTCCTTTAAAGCCATGTGGCACCTTTGCAGTAATTAAGGAAGGGTTAACAGGACTGGAGGAAAATGCAGTTGGTCATTCGCAGTGTATACAAAAACAGAGCGCAAATGCAAACAATTAGGAAGGCAACGCACAACTATTTCTAAGGGCAGCAAATAGCCGAGTTACAGCAGGGCGAACAAGGAAAGAATAACAGCTAGTATCACATTGGTGCATCACAATATAATGCGTAGTACCAAGCAATGCCTATCAAAGGGGGATGTTGGAGGTTTGTCTCTTACTGGATGCATCTGTCTGTTTGTGATATACAATGATTAAGGTTGCAAAATACAACAACTGGGGGAGCTGCACAGTCTTACCCAGTGGGTAGTATGTAAATGTAATCACCAAAATCTTCTGTTGTTGAGGCTGCCTCCCCATCTGTAATCTCTTACAACTGGTCTACCTGTCAGATAATCACGTGTTACAAGATTCTACTCATCAACCACGCTGTACATGTACAAAAATAATCATTAAAAGAGCATACACATCCCAGCATGCACAGCTGTCCAACTAAGTGTGCTATAATTTCTCCCACAAAGAACAGGCACATTTACTGGAGATGTAATAAAATAACACTTGATGGCAATATAATAGGTGGCTGGCTATTCTCAGTAGGCAACATGTTTATTCTTACCTGTCCATTGATTATTACTAACACACAACTGTATTATGCCATCAAGGAAAGAAATAGTGGTAATGTTAGTTCAATTTGTGAGATCACAGTGCATTCTGGGTATGGTAGCCTTAGTAAGAAATATTATTGCATTCTAATGATACCGAAATTCTTCTCTGTGTACCTTTCACAGGAGAGTTTTGTCATGGTTTAGGATCTTGTAAAAATACCCGCCAGCATATCAAGGATCCATTACTTGGGGATAAATTGCAGAATGCAGCTTTCCTATGTTCCGTTTCAAATATTACAGGTGACAACCGCACATATATGATCTGGTCTGTAAGGCACAGCCTTCAATTTATCTGCAATGTGCACAACTACAGTGGTGAGAAATGGGTTAAATTTTATGAGATGTCAGTAGGACAGGTTAGTAATTATACCAGGGAGTTGAACCAGAGTTTCAACTGTAACCTGGATTTAGGGCATTTTAATTGGTTGAAACTAATGCTGTCATTTCAAAGAAGAACTTTCTCAGGGCTAGGCCACACTGTTGCGATTTTTCTGCGTTTGCGCTTATTTTCAATTCATTGGAATCGCTGCAACGCATTGCGCTTGCGATATCGATTTGCGTTCCGATTTTAAATCGCAATCGCATGCATTTTCCAATACTTAATGAAAAAGACGCATGCGCAACACAACGAAATCGCACATGAATCAATGCGACTTCCGTGTGCTATTGCGTTTACGTTCAGTGAGGCCGTGCTCTAAATGTCTACTGAGAATTTTTAGTTTTATGGTAGGTTTTTTGTTTTTTGTTGGTCGAACCCATCAACAGAACAAACCTTGGTTTACAGATCCTTCTATCTGAATAAGATTTAAACCAGTGAACCCCCAATTCGAATTCTTTTATTTTGAAATATTGGAATTTATAAAGCAGGAAAGTAAAACTTTGCCACTACTTTTGCCATTTTACTTTTTCAACACAATGTTTTCTTTCACTGCAAATTTGCTGACATTTTCACCAAACTTAGATTAGCCAGTCTTTGTAGTGTAAAAATCACCTGTGCTTTATAAAGCATTGAAAGTAGATTTGTGCTGCAAAATTATACCAAAAATATCTCCAAGTCTTGTTGGATATGTTACTGAAATTTCATTTAACAGTATAATGTAGAACAAGGTGGGAGATGGCACTTCCACTCCATTACTTACATCTTTCCACTATATAGAGAGATTGTCCACTCTAGTGTCTATGACACTCCCATGTTCTTAACATAGGTGGGAGTCAGACAGAAAAATGGGACTCCGCCTAAATTTTAGAATCCCTCCCTGTAGTCTACAGACTTTCCAATGCAAAAAAACTTTGGTCCCAAAGTTATTCCCACTGATCTTAACCTGATTGTAACATATCTAGCCTTCTGCTTACTTCATTTCTTAGGTTGTTTTAATTTCCTTCTTTTTTATCTTAAGGGAAATTATTTTGCTTTATAAGATGGGGTTTTTGGTCCTAGATTATGATGAGTCAAACAAATGGGTGTAACTGACCTCATTGATATCACTTAGAATGGGACATGAGACGTGGGATTCCCCAAACATGTATCTAGTCTCCCATGGGTTTATGGGTAGGGTCTTTGCGTTTCTGTGGAATTCTGTTATATTCTCACAAGGAGCATGGAACTTAAAGGGAAAACAATGTTTGGTTAAAATCCAAACTAGGACTGTTAACACATATCAACACCAGCCCAAGATGTGTTATTTGGACACATAACATGCAATGAGTACAATGCAGGGATAAAGCATTTTGAGAATTGCTCAATTTCACAGGAGCCAGGAACAAAAAGAAATTTACCTTTTTGTGATCCACATAGATCCTTTACCTCCCGATTTTCGATCAATGCATTGAAGAATAGTAACTTTTTCTGTGAACTCTTCCTTTAAACTAGTTAAAATAGAAAATCAAATACGGATAGTTGAACAAAGCAAGACCAACCCCAATTTTTAAAGTATATCAATATTAAAAGATGATGACAGGGTATGTGGGCCATTAATAATGGGCTGATGATGGTTATAGAGCATGCCAAAAAGGCTAATGTGCTAAACTGTTTTCCCCCCTCTGTATACACTAAGAGGATCCTAGACATTATAGCAGGGACTGTAATAATAATATTCACTCTGGCTGAAAAAGGGAACATTACAGAAACAATTAAAGAAAGTCCCAGGACCTGATAAAACATCTTCAGATCCTAAAGTTCGATCAAAATATTTTAAAACCGGTTTCTATTTCTTCTAAAATATGTCTCTGAGTTTTTATGGAAGACCGAAAATCAGGCCAGGTGGAAAATTTTGCATTGACCCCATCTTCAGTCCCCATCCCCATTTCCACTTTCCATCTGCAGAAGGATTGGAGGCTTCGAGCAGTTCTTCCGAACAGAGTTTGGAACAATGCACTCGACCGGAATTAGATCTGAAGAATCTGCCTGTGTATGGCTAGCTTAAGTTTTCTATTAGGGGTCTTGCAAACAGGAAATCAGAATTTCGGAAGCATTTATTTATACATAGACAAACTGTAGGCAGGTTAAGCTCATTAGGATGGAAAATGCTGCTCTTTTTCTTTTTAAAGATATGTATTTCCCCTTTAATCTTTATTTTTGCAATTTGCATCATATAGGGGAAAGCGGGAAAAGGGTAACACTTTATAGCATCAGAAACATCCTGTTAAAGTAGGCTCACTGCAGTTTGCCAGCATTGGTGAGGTCCAGACAGGCTTGTCCCCTCTGGACATACCAAACACCACATTGGCTTTTCTCCCCCACACTTTGGATTGAGCAAAGGAAGCGGGCGAAAGGATAACACTTCCAACAGCAGAACCATTGACTAAACGCAGGCTCACTGGTTTGCCACTATTTGTTGAGCCATTATGTGTAGGTGTATAAAGGTTTGAACTAATGACGTATGTCTTTATAACAACTCCAATACTTTGTTACTATGTAACTGTTATACAGACATTATGGGTAGGGTATAAGGTTGGACTAGATGGACGAATGTCTTTATGCAACCTCCAATACTATGTTACTATGTAACTGTTATACAGACATTATGGGTAGGGTAATAAGGTTGGACTAGATGGACGTATGTCTTTATACAACCTCCAATACTATGTTACTATGTAACTGTTATACAGACATTATGTGGTGGGTAAAGGTTGGACTAGAGGACGTATGTCTTCATACAACCTCCAATACTATGTTACTATGTAACTGTTATACAGACATTATGGTAGGGTATAAAGGTTGGACTAGATGACGCATGTCTTTATACAACCTCCAATACTATGTTCTATGTAACTGTTATACAGACATTATGGGTAGGGTATAAAGGTTGGACTAGATGGACGTATGTCTTTATACAACCTCCAATACTATGTTACTATGTAACTGTTATACAGACATTATGGGTAGGGTATCAAGGTTGGACTAGATGGACGTATGTCTTTATACAACCTCCAATACTATGTTACTATGTAACTGTTATACAGACATTATGGGTAGGGTATACAGGTTGGACTAGATGGACGTATGTCTTTATACAACCTCCAATACTATTTTACTATGGAACTGTTATACAGACATTATGGTAGGGTATAAAGGCTGGACTAGATGGACGTATGTCTTTATACAACCTCCAATACTATGTTACTATGTAACTGTTATACAGACATTATGGGTAGGGTATAAAGGTTGGACCAGATGGACATATGTCTTTATACAACATCCAATACTATATTTCTATGGAACTGTTATACAGACATTATGCGTAGGGTATAAAGGTTAGACTAGATGGATGGCATGCTTATACAACCTCCAATACTATGTTACTATGTAACTGTTAGACAGACATTATGGGTAGATTATAAAGGTTGGACTATATGGACATATGTTTTTAAACAACCTCCACTACTATGTTCTATGTAACTGTTATACAGACATTATGGGTAGGGTATAAATGTTGGACTAGATGGACTATGTCTTTATTCAACCTCCATACTATGTTACTATGTAACTGTTTATACAGACATTATGGGTAGGGTATAAAGGTTGGACTAGATGGACATATGTCTTTATACACATCCAATACTATATTTCTATGGAACTGTTATACAGACATTATGGGTAGGTATAGGTTAGTCTAGATGGATGCATGTCTTTATACAAACCTCCAATACTATGTTACTATCCCAACCCAGCCCTCCATATATCTCACCCTATCCTATAAAGCACTATCCAACCAGCCCTCATATATCTCACCCTATCCTATAAAGCACTATCCAACAACAGCCCCTCCATATATCTCACCCCATCCTATAAAGCACTATCCAACACAGCCCTCCATATATCTCACCCCATCCTATAAAGCACTATCCAACACAGCCCTCCAAATATCTCACCCTATCCTATAAAGCACTATCCAACACAGCCCCCTCCATATATCTCACCCTATCCTATAAAGCACTATCCAACACAGCCCCTCCATATATCTCACCCTATCCTATAAAGCACTATCCAACACAGCCCTCCATATATCTCACCCATCCTATAAAGCACTATCCAACACAGCCCTCCATATATCTCACCCCCTCCTATAAAGCACTATCCAACACAGCCCTCCATATATCTCACCCCATCCTATAAAGCACTATCCAACACAGCCCTCCATATATCTCACCCCACCTATAAAGCACTATCCAACACAGCCCTCCATATATCTCACCCATCCTATAAAGCACTATCCAACACAGCCCTCCATATATCTCACCCTATCCTATAAAGCACTATCCAACACAGCCCTCCATATCCTCACCTTATCCTATAAAGCACTATCCAACACAGCCCTCCATATATCTCACCCTATCCTATAAAGCACTATCCAACACAGCCCTCCATATTTCACTCACCCTATCCTATAAGCACTATCCAACACAGCCCCTTCATATTCACCCTATCCTATAAAGCACTCCAACACAGCCCCTCCATATTATCTCACCTATCCTATAAAGCACTATCCAACACAGCCCCTCATATACCTCACCCTATCCTATAAAGCACTATCCAACACAGCCTCCTATATCTCACCCTATCCTATAAAAGCACTATCCAACACAGCCCTCCATATATCTCACCCTATCCTATAAAGCCTATCCAACACAGCCCTCCTATATCTCACCTATCCTATAAAGCACTCCAACACAGCCCTCCATATATCTCACCCTATATATAAAGCACTATCCAACACAGCCCTCCATATATCTCACCATATCCTATAAAGCATATCCAACACAGCCCCTCCATATATCTCACCTATCCTATAAAGCACTATCCAACACAGCCCTCCATATATCTCACCCTATCCTATAAAGCACTTCCAACACAGCCCTCCATATATCTCACCTTATCCATAAAGCACTATCCAACACAGCCCCTCATATATCTCACCTTATCCATAAAGCACTATCCAACACAGCCTCCATATATCTCACTCACCCTATCCTATAAAGCACTATCCAACACAGCCCTCATATATCTACCCTATCCTATAACTATCCAACACAGCCCCTCCATATATCTCACCATATCCTATAAAGCACTATCCAACACAGCCCTCATATATCTCACCCTATCCTATAAAGCACTATCCAACCCAGCCCTACATATCTTACCCTATCCTATAAAGCTATCCAACACAGCCCCTCCATATATCTCACCTTATCCTATAAAGCACTATCCACACAGCCCACACCCTCCATATATCTCACCTATCCTATAAAGCACTATCCAACACAGCCCTCCATATATCTCACCCTATCCTATAAAGCACTATCCAACACAGCCCCTCCATATATCTCACCGTATCCTATAAAGCACTATCCAACACAGCCCTCCATATATCTCACTCTATCCTATAAAGCACTATCCAACACAGCCCCTCCATATATCTCACCTTATCCTATAAAAGCATATCCAACCAGCCCCTCCATATATCTCACCCTATCCTATAAAGCACTATCCAACACAGCCCCTCCATATATCTTACCCTAGCCT